>JAODUP010000993.1:0-70000 GCA_025642065.1 Paralvinella palmiformis | reverse complement strand
AGGCTTAATGAGGGAATTGACACTTTGTTTCTTTTAGGAAGTATAGTCATACACATAGATTTAACTGGATGGTATACTATATCGTGTACAACACCATATTGTTGACATATATTTATAAGTTTCTTTAGACCAATCGCGGACGAGGCCAACAATCAACAGATATATATATATATATATAGATAGAAATGATAGATATAATTAATATATAGATAGATAGAATGGTTTTATATATATATATATATATATATATATATATATATATATATATATAGAGAGAGAGAGAGGGAGAGAGATAGGATAGAGAGAGATAGAGAGAGAGAAAAATATTATTGTTGTAAGAACACCTTTGTATCACGCGGTATGTGTAATAGACCGAGAGGTAATAAGTGGACGGGTTCTGTGGTTAACTGATTTACCAGTTCGTCCTTGGAGATGCACCATCTGGATACCGAAGAAGCTCCCAACTGTGAAGTCCAATCTTATCAATCGATGTTACCCATGACATCAGCGGGCAAATCAGGACACGAACAGGTAAACAAACATTCATCGGATGACATGTCGCCTGTCCCGTGTCTTCTTCCCGGCTATCGATCGGCACAATCATCCTATTCGTCGGCCAAACCTTTTTTCGGATTCCTTCCTCCACCAGAGGGTGTTCGTCGACGCGTCACGTGCGCTTCACCTTTCTCGGGCATGTGTATCGACACCGGGCTGGTAGGACGATAATTCAATCCATTCGTCACAATTATCGCGTAAGAATGCTTCCCTCTGTGGCCACTCTATATATCAGTCCTGATGGTTCAAATATCCGGAAATCGAGTGGATTTATTTTTTACATTTGCATCCCGAATGGACCTTTTCCACTTTCCCATTCCGATCGATGGTTATATATTACCTTTCAACACGTTCATTTTAGTTGAATACCCTTTGTGTTTCTACCAGTATTCATCATCTTTTTGTCAAAAGGTCCTATTAAAACGCTATAATCTAAACTGAACGCTCGTCTCTATTGTTATACCATTAACTACCATCATTCTAAAATAATTTTCACGTGTCTTCATTGGGTCTTCATTGGGTTTTCGTCAAAATCCAATATGTAGGCTTAACCTTCTCCAAATGTCAGATCAATCACGACATGGTAATATATTGGCAGCAATATTTATAATTATTAACATTTAGAACTATTATTTTCCAATGAACGTTATCTCACTATCAGGATTTCGGGTTATATAACACTATGCGTTATCTGCTCTACGTCAAGTCCTCCAGCATTGAATTCAGCATTTCATGATTGACATTAATGATAATCATCAATACTAATCTTTATTGCGAGGGATATCGATTTAGTATTTTCCAGTTGCACCTCGTCGTATATGATATAACCTTCTACCGCAATAGCTACATTATTTTATACCTTTGATAAACGATCGTAATTTTGGTTTAGTTAATTGCAGCCCCATATATACATCACGTGATACATCGACAGCTGTTGCTTCGGGCAGCTGCCCATGCTCGATACCAACTTGGCATTTCTGGTTAATTATACGGTGTAATGGAATCATTTACGCTGAAGTATAAATCACAAAGAGAGTCCCAGGTCGATGAGGTATGTTTCCTCTGCGGTTGTCAGAAGGTCAATAACGCACCGATTTTCGGCGAAACCAATCCGTCGCTATTCACTCATTCATTCGACGCGAGGTTGAGGCAACATGTTGAAGCTAGTTTTGTTTTCGTTGGCACTTATCCGAGTTTCACCTGCGACTGGTACGTATTTCACGCTTTTCCATTTCACATCATAGACACGATGACAACTGTCGTCAATGGAAAGTTCCATCTCTAATTGATGCCGCAGTGGAACGATGTCCAATAAACCACATAATGAACCTTGAACGGCACGGAAGATCCGAACTTCCAAGAATGAGGTTTATGTCCAGAATCCAGCAATTCCATTCCCATAACGGGTATGTTTGTCGCGATATCTCTCGGTTGCCTAAGTTAATAAGAAGTTGGTGAGGATACATCCTTGCCACACAAATTAGCTAACGTTTCGGTGCATTCAACCAAGTACAAACTTGCTCTTTGTCTCCGCTGCTGCAGTCAGTGCCATGTCAGGGGAGGCATCATTTTCAAACAATGCCCGCTGGTGCTGTCATGTGAACAAGATACAGGTACCTCAGTGACATTTACAGTTAACGCGATTGATAACAGGTATCTAGGTTTGAACAGACTGGGATGTTTACTGTCACCTGATGAAATTTTATTAATTTTATTAATTATCTAACATAATTTCCGAAGATAAATCTTAATTTGCAGGTTAAAATGTCATGAAATATAGATAAACTTTGATGAACAACAAGAAAATGCTTTATTTTGATGACGATGATGATGGTGAATTTGATGCGTACGAGTGTGGATTAATTTTTAATGTAGTTTGTCTTATATATCATATAGAATCTGATCCAAAAAACTTCCCATTTTGATAACGTAATTCTATAGTTTATCATAAAGATAACAGTTGTGGCAGATCGCAAAATATTAGGGCTAATCGTAAACTGTGATTTGTAGATGGAACATAATTGCCAAATGATGCACCTCTCCTATAATAAACTTAGAACTGTTCCATGAAAAATAAAGATCTTCACGTTATGTTCCTAATGTGTTTCTCCGGCGTCTCTAACGTGGTGGGCTACACCCAATGTTATGAGCCGAGAAAACCCCAATTCAGAATTAGTTCAAAATTTTATGTATGACCTTCGATAAAACATTCATTTCAACCAAATGATATAACCTTCCCAACCGAATCCAAACTGTTCTCTTCCAGATGAGGAAGTTTGTCGAGAGCTGATTGCTGATCCTGACTGCTCGACGAGTGGTAATGTATCTCCTTGTAGTAACTCGTGTGGCCCAGGAGTGACTGAGGAAGTGTTTTGGTGTGATCATAATGGCGACTTCATCAATCGAATCTGTAGGAGGCCCTGTAATCTTGGCTCATGTCCTAGGAAGAAAAACAGTGAGAAGATACTGTGTGTGCGTGTGTGCGTTTGCGTGCGTGTGTGCATGCGAGTGTGCGTGCGTGCGTTAAATTCAGATTGTAAATTAGTACACGTGTACAAACCATCACCTAGAAGATAGATAGATAGATAGATAGATAGATAGATAGATAGATAGATTGATAAATAAGTGTACAGAGAGCTATCCCTTCACAGAGGATTGCCCCACACTTAAAGCTGACGGGTGTATATTCAGTGCCAGATCTGATTGCTCCAGATCGTGTGGTATCGGGATTATGACAGAGTCCTGGTACTGCCAGAACATGGACATCTTTCTCCATCAGTGTCAGCGTACTTGTTGCCTAAGGCCATGTAGTGGTAGGTCATTTGTTATCTCAACTCCAATACAAATGTGAACTCACCACCATTACTGTTATTATTTCTTCACACACACACACACACACACACACACACACACACACACACACACACATATATATATATATATATATTGAATTATTGACATAATGTTCAAAAGCTTTCTTTATATTTTCAGTAACTGTCAGATCTGGTAAATCTTATACACCGAAAGGGTGAGTATCTCTAACTTATCTGGTATGATCTATTAGAACGAGAATGGAATTTATATATATATATATATATATATATATATATATATATATATATATATATATATATATAATATAGAGAGAGAGAGAGAGAGAGAGAGAGAGAGGGCAGACAGATAGACAGACAGACAGACAGATACATACACGTATAGACAGACAAAATAAAGTTATATACATGTTAACACAGATAAATATAAACAGACATTGAGTGAGTGAGTGAGTGGGTGAGTGAGTGAGTGAGTCAGTGAGTCAGTGAGTCAGTTAGTCAGTCAGTCACCTAAATGCTAATACTGATTTCCTTTATATAGCATGTGCAGGGACAGTTGGCCCTCAGTGAAGCTACCACTACCAACATAAACCCCTTGATGACACTCTGACACCTCTATATGATGCTAACAACTGATTGATATATATATATATATATATATATATATATATATATATATATATTCCTGATTTGGATGAGACATTTATGATGATTTAGTTGACGCAATTAGTCGGTGTATCTACAATTAAGTACCTATTTCACGTGGTATTAAAATGGTGTATTTGATGTAATCAAGACATACTAATTAAAAATTAAGTAAATGGGATATCTTATTGGGGATAATGAGCAGATTGAATACTGGAATAAATATCCGGAGTACTGGTAATGTATTGGTTGATATTGGAACTGAGAAACACACATACACACACATACACACACAGAGAGAGAGAGAGAGAGAGAAAGAAAGGGGAGGGGGAGAGTGCGCATCAATTATTGATCTAAAGGACATTATGCTAAAAATAATTTAATGAGTTTCATGTGATTTAACGTAATTTCAACACAAATACATGCAAATTGTGTTAGAAGAGAGAAAGAGTGTCATAAATTACGAAATACCTCCTGATTTTAGCATAATAAAATCACCTGACTTATAATAAACAATTAAAAACTCTCCTATATGTGTAGCATTTCGTTATTAAGCTGAATATTAATCATTTTCATTTATTTCTAAATATTAAAGGGACCCTCAGAAAATATTTTTAATAATCACGAAATATACCTGATATCATAGATATAGGGAAATAATCCAAATTACTGGAGGGCCGCCATTACGGCTACACCGGAAGTCAGATTCGAAGGAGAGAAGGAGAAAACTAAAATGCTCTGACGTCACATCGGCGTTCTCTAGACCGACACGGATTGTAGTGTCTCTTAAGCATTAATATCTGAGCCATTTTGAATCATCTTCCTTTTGTCAGGTTCCTTCTGGCTCAAACTGATATGGCTGTGTGTCATTCATGACGTAATTTTAACAAAATAATGCCGTTTAGTTCTGGAATAATTTTTTGCTCACACTTGTTTACAAGCGTTTGTAGGGGCTCTACAGACTTCAGGTCAACCGGATACGCTGAGGTGACGTCAGCATTCAGGAGCTTCAGGTCTCTGTCTAGCTTTAAAATGGCGGCGCCCACAGGCCATTAAAAGTATATTAATCATCACTTTGAACTGGATTATTTAATATGTGGATGATCGTTTACACATTTTGACATTATTTATGATATTTGTGAGTATAGCTCTATTAGTGGAAATGAAGGTGGACTATTCCTTTAAGTGCACCAGAATACAGTCCATAGATCGAAAATCTATAGTCGGCCTTTTACTGCGTGTGGGGACTCGTATATTACATACTTGAGTGGCTATGCGTCTGGATACGGACCAATAGCCTGGGGGACTATACGTCCGGATAAGGACGTATAGCGTAAGCCGGTAACCAAACCGGACAAATATTTCACGAGAGTCCAATTAAAATTCGCACAAGAGGCTCAACAGAGAAGGATTTTAACCGTTTATCGGCAGCTGTTGCGCATTTAAAAAAAATCACTTTGTACAGTTATACAGAAGAGATAATAGAACAGTCGAGTCAGATATCCACAGGAATACAAGGAGAACATACATGTCACAATTGTGACTTAGTTTATTCTGTTGCTGGAAAGCTCGGCCTAAGTGACAACTCGGCCCAGACAGCTCGGCTCGGGGCCCAGATGTCTTGGACAACTCGGCCCCCGTATTAAACATTTCGACACCGCCGAAGAGACAACTCGGCCCAATCACAAATGATACGACAACGGTGTGTTGTAACACTGTTATTACTTAAAAAGTCAGACCGAGAGCCGAGTTGCCCAAGATATCTCGGGGGAGGGTCTCGGGTCGAGTTGTCCAGAAACAGCTTATTCCAGTTATTATTTATTGTTCTCTTGGCAAAGGAGTACTTTCTTATATCTAACTTACAATATGACTTGACTAACACCGCATTATGGCCAGTCGAGAGCACGAATAAAAGCTCGCCGTATTATAGTAATTTATACAATTATCAGAAGAAATAGTTAAAAAATAAACATACTTTCTTAATCTATACTTTAACACTTACGTTCGTGCCTGCGTCTTCAAAGTTACATCTAACAATCTGTACCGTAAAACAGCGGACAACTAGCCTATAGGCTAACATGAACTATTGTCCGTATCCGGACAAATAGCCTATAGGCTAACTTGAACTATTGTCCGTATCCGGACAAATAGCCTATAGGCTAACATGAACTCATAAATACGAAGTGATAATCCTCTAATACAAACAGGGTTTGTTTTTATTGTAACACCATTAACACAATAAAGACTAAGAAATTATGGAAGTAATCCCCGTGTATTATATATTTTTAAATTGGATTCGTTGACTCCAGCATCACAGTCACAAAGGCGAATAATATCGCGGATGGAATTTGAATAACAAATAAGGTTGAGTCAACATTAAAAAATCCATTTACCAATAAACAAATCTAAACTGGTTAATAATCAGTTGTATATACATTGCTAGTTATTTTGATATTTATTATATAAATCAAATAATTATTACACATTGACCGAAAAACCTCGGTAAGTAAGTTCGCGGGACCGAGAAGCTCAATTCCGAAAGATCCCCGTGCAAAATGTCCGGATGCCTTTGGAGACACGTCGGGAGACTTTGTTATAAACTTCTAGTGACTTGCTATTTATAGAAACTGATTCTAAGCTTTAACTGTTTTTGGTTTTCTGACTTACAAATTTGTCGAGCCGTGGTGGCGCAGTTAGTTAGAAGGTAGGACACGTAATCGAAGGGTTGTGGGTTTGAGACTCCGGGTGATGATGATGATGATTGATATTTTACGGCCACTTTTGTGCATGTGGTAGGCTAAATGGGCTGAGCGACTTCCGAAGGTAATGAGGCGAAGATAAAGACGAAACAATCTTCAGATATGCCCACGCCGAGATTCGAACACGGGTGGTAGTGATCTGTGGTCCAACACGCTACCGCTAGACCACGGAGACGCCCCTTCGAGACTCCGGGAGCTGCAATGCTGTCATGTGGCGACTGGTTCGCTCATCCATAAAAATAAGAACCTGACAGGACGTGATGGCTATGTGTTTGAGTAATGTTTTGTGCCTTTAATGGCAGCAAGGGTTATATGCTCCGTTGAGAGTTGAGGTGAGTGTTGAATTGAAGCAGATCTGAGTCAAGGATAATAATATTATACAGCGCCTCAGAACAGGGTTCCATGGTTCTGGCGCTATATAAACATGCATTATTATATATATATTATTATATTATTACACATATGAAGAAGGTTCCACACAAACGTCTCATTTGCCCACGGAGTTATAAATAGAGTCGTGACTTCAGACACACGATGATGGCCGAGTCCATTTCCAGATAAGGGGCGTACAACTCAATTATTACTATCCTTATACAGGGTGGCCCTTACAAATCGTGTGATGTAAGCGATCAGGTTTTCAGGCTTACAGCACACAATAAAATATAACAACAAACATGATTTTTAATGAAAATGTTTATTCTAAAACAATAACAAACTGATCACGATAATAATGATATCATAAAATTAACAATCACTATGGAATCACTTCAAAATTAAAAAAATAAAATAAAAGAACAAAAAAGTATATTGCTTGCAGTTGATAGTTTCACCACCTACTGGTATGTCAGTTACATCAGACTAGTAATGTGACTGTAAGGTGAACCTATACTGATTTGAAACCTCGGAACTCGCCACAAATTCACAAAACTTAGAAAACAAGGTGGGGTGCCCTTGATAATTAGTCTAAGAAGCCTAGGTAGTCCTAATCGTCTTTTATGATGTTTTTACCCTTGTGGCGAGTTGTGAGTCTACAAAAATGTGATGTTTCAAGTCGGTATACATTCACCTTATCTCATTTAACTTTAAGAAAATAACATCCAGATAATTCTGAAATCCAGCTTTTTAATGCTACAGATGTCACATTTTCTAAGAGTGACTCTACAAACATGACAGTGCAGATTTTAACCTTGAACAGAACACATTCTACAGGGAAATGTACATTTCACTTTTTGGAACACTGAAACACACGTAAACCGTTTGTTCCAGGTTTTACCATAGGTTACACAGGTTGTCTCAAATTTGAGCTTTCTTTTAAATTTGTGCAACATTTCTACCCTATTGATTTTGATTGGAAGACCTGAAATACCAAGCACTACATTTTTCGTTCAATTTGTTAATTGCTTGATGGTTAGAGATAGAAATATTTCCATTCGTTTTGAGATGTTCTTCCATATGACAACCAAGTTCATGCATGTATACAGTCACATCTTTAGTTAAGTAGACTTCACTGAATTTTACAACTCAATTCTTAACAAGCTCACCGAAATGAGTACTTTCCTGTTCATCCAAAGTGACTTTCAACATGTTCAAAGTTGAAGTTCCCCCAAAACCACTGTATTTTATCAACTTTTTCCAACTATGTGAAAAGATCCTTTAAGGAAATTGATTGAAACAACTTCAAATGCTCTGGCCCGGTGAAGTTTCTGTTGGTGAAAAGCTTGGTGCTGCTGTCAACATGAAATGAGAAATTTGAGATGCCAAGTTCCTTCACATAGGACTCAAATTTTACTATATTGGTACACTTTTCCTCGCATTTGGCAGTCTATACAATGTTATATTTTCTTCGTAATCCAGACATCAAATGGTTTACCAACTGATCTGCAATTCGCAATGTATCTCGAATTATTCTTGTGATTGGAATGTGTGAAAATAAGAGAGGGTGCTTTCAATCAAAGGGTTTTTTTTTACTTCAATTTTGAAATTTCACACATTTCGTCCCTTATTTTTATCACTAAAGGACCATGTGACACTTGCACCACAGGCAACTGGGGGTACAAGAACAACTGACTATACATGTGGTGATATTCAAGAATTTAAGATCTCCCCCAAGGTAATACCTTTCCATCCACTTGTATTTTTTAAGAGTGGCTGATTCTTTTATGATATCTGGCAGAGCTACTTTCAGAGTGTCATAGGTTTCAGCAAGGAAGTGGTTTACTTTATGATCGACAACGTTGTAAGTGAAATTCACAACATGAAGCCTCTTTCCAATGGTAAGTTTCATCCCTAGATAGTTTAATTCGGCTGACCTGGCATGCCTGACGCAGAGGGGAATTTTCTGGGTCATCAGACATGTTAGAGTGGGACGCAGGGACAGAATATCTGATGACCCCGGGAATAGTGTCCACAAGGCTCTGCTGAACACCTTCAATAGGATCAGGGGTGGACTTTATATTGAACTGTTCATTCGAAAACGTTTGTGTCTTCAGTATCTGATAACTCCTGCGCATCTTATTCAAGATCATACACAATTCATGCAAGCCTGCATTGGAAATATTAAATGCCTCTTTCACAGAGAATCATATTCAACTGGCCAACTACATCACCGCTTAGTTTAGATTTACCTTTACTCTGTAAACCTGAAGGATATTCCGACAAAAACATTTCCTCAATCTCACCTGAAGCATCGTTGATATCACCTTGAAGAGAATTCTTCAGACAATGTTTCTGTACACGACTGTACATAGAAGGAGTTGAATATTTCTTCTGCTCGCCTCTAGAACATTTGTCTGTATGGCATCTGGATCTTTCAGGATGTTTCTACTAATTCTACTAATCTGAATCTTCAGCTTATATTGGCCATCCGCAGCATGGCGTCCACATCTTTTGTTTCAGGTAATTCGTTTTCACATATTTTCCTCTTTTTCCATTCATCCTCTAGATCATTGTTGCAGTTTACGCTTGACTGGAGTCAGGGTTTGAAAATAGTTTACAGATGTAGTGCAAGTTACCTTTGAGGCTCCTTGCTGTGTGGCCAATGTCTACAAGAGAAATATCAATTCAATGTTTCTTGAATACATTTTCAATGACAGACTGCAGTAGCTCAGATGACAATTGCAAACCTTTTACAGACTCATACAAAGATAACTTGTTCTCACTTACCATAACCTGTTTGGACATGATTGAAGGTAACTGACTATTCTTTTGTCTTCAACAAATTGTTTAAATCAAAGAAACAGTTGTACTGTAACAGTTGTACTGTAACAGTTGTACTCTAACAGTTGTACTCTAACAGTTGTACTCTAACAGTTGTACTGCAACAGTTATACTCTAACAGTTGTACTGTAACAGTTGTACTCTAACAGTTGTACTGTAACAGTTGTACTCTAACAGTCGTACTGTAACAGTTGTACTCTAACAGTTGTACTCTAACAGTTGTACTCTAACAGTTGTACTGTAACAGTTGTACTCTAACAGTTGTACTGTAACGGTAGCCCGACATTTCAGGGCAAGATGGGAATTATCCTTCAGACGTGATTTATGTTACTAGACAAAATTAAATGAACCATAAAATGAGTAAAATGTTCATCATTATTTATATCTAGTACATGTTTCCATGGCCCTTAAGATAAAGTCGTACCCACATTATGTCTGGTGTCTTTCCCATGTGACATTATCATCATCTGTTCTGACGAATTCAAGAAGGGGTCTTTTCTCTATCATCCAGTACCTCACAGTTTCTATGATGACACGGTCGAAGTTTACTGCTGGATTCAAGAAGCGAATATTCCATCCATCACCAAGGATTGGACTAAGGGTTTCAACTCCACCTTTGCTATATCCTTCTTGCGGTTTCCGTTTAGATATTCTTTAATCCTTAAGCATAACTTAGTATGGAAATTGAGAACAGTATCCGAATGAAGTGATTCTGAAGATCGACTCAGGACGTCACCACGAGGGATCCACTGATCATAGTTGCTTCCATATCCTAGGTAGCGTACCTTGACCTCATTGTGTATTATTCATTGATATAAACAGACGTGTTCACCAATGGCTAATCGTTGGCAGTCTTACCTCTATTTTGGTCAAAGTGACATCTACTGAAATAAAATGACTGTGTCAGTAGATTCAAGTGACAGTGTACATATCTGTTGTTTCCACAGTGTACATGATGCACGCATGAATTGGTTAATGATTTTAACATTTAATGCAGAATGGACTCGCCCAAACAGCAACTCTCCAAAACTGCCAAAACCCACATTTTACGATATATTAGAAGGTGGTAAGCACATCGAAGTCTTTCTGGAAACATCTACAGCACTCACGCGTGCTCTGGGAATGCCTCAGTGATCGCGCATGCGCATACTGGTTACCATGATAAATAGATCAAATAATGATTTTAAGAAGGTGATTAATTGGGTCGACCAATCACACTGGGGGTAAGCTGATTTCATTTTGAAAGACATACCTTGTGCGTGGAGTTTTACCGGTTGCATGTCAATCATAGGAGACATTTGACAAGCTGACTTTCTTAAGCAAACCCCATTTCGAGCAACGCTGAGCTTAGATGTACATTTACGTCTATTTCAGTTGTGCTTTCGAACTAAATCTTTTCATTGGCAGGAAAACCTTTTTGTGGTGATCCGTGGTATTTCAAAGGATTTTTGCGACAGTCTGGACATTTTATCCCTTGTTTTATTGCAACGAGTTTACTATATGCCTTGGTAATAGCGCCGCCTGCGGTTTGAGAAAATGAGACAAACTTCTTCATATAATATGATAACATTCCCGCACAAACACAGACATGAGTTCGACTCGAACCCGGCTAATATAGATTTGCAGCAAAGTACTCTAACCAGTGTTGATGATTGATGTTTTACGGCCACTTTTGTGAGCAAGGTAGGCTAAATGGGCCGAGCGACCTCCAAAGGCAATAAAGCGAAGTTAAAGATGAAACACCCTTCAGATATGCCCACGCCGAGATTCGAACACAGATGGTAGTGATGGTGGAGGGAGGGAGGGAGATCAATACGGGGACATATGGGTGATTGATATCTCTCTTGAGAAAGATCACACAAACTCTGGTATCTTCAGTCGATTCGGATGTTAACCTGTAGATAAACAGGGCAGACGCTTTTATCGTTCATTATGTTATCTATTGAAAATTATAATTCGAGATAGTAAATTAACTGCCATTTTAGCTATTATTGTTATTATTATTAGCAGCAGCAGAATCATCATCATCATCATCATCATTGTAGAAGCTTTACTTATTTGAATACGCGACTGAATATCTGAACCATTCAGGTAGCTTATATTTTTCAGATAAGGCACCAAGTCTTATTACTAAGGAAAGCATCATTTACCCGTAACTCTACTTGTCACTGATACCATCAAAAATATCATCACATTTCTATGATGAGCAACATATAGTCCTCGTGTAGTTGTGGTGTGGCCATCTTTTAATAAACTTCAACTACTCTCTGTCTCTTTTATAATAATTCAAGTAGTAGCTAGGGATATAGAGCAGAAGGGGGGGGGTCAAGATCATATTTGGTTTTCCAAGTCAGTACGGAAGTAGTTGATTCAACATGACGTCATCAGTACATTTAATGGCTGTAAGGCGCTAGTGTAGGGATCAAGCCAGTGAGAAATATTATGACGTATTTGTTTCCTATTTGAATCTTGTTTCAGCATCCGGACAAAGTTCCTGCGATCAATTTAAATCTCTGATCGCATAAAATGCTGCATCGTTATCGGAAAAATATCGATCAGCATAACCAATCGCAAGGCTAACACGGAGTTCGGCCCATTTAGTCTACCACGTGTACAAAAGTATTGCAAAACTATACCGCACTAACATGACAGGTTTCTTGTGGTAAAATGAAATTAATAATATGCTTCTAGGATGTCAATAAACGCCACGTAAGCTGTTATCGGTGAGGAGATGATTAATGTTTTGGAGGTCACGTGACTATACCTCAATCATTACCGATCGAAACATTTCAGAAACGAGTCTGGAGAGAAATATTCGCTTTGGGAGAAAATAAATATAATAAAGTCTATAATGAATGGCTTGCTTATTGTCATTGCGATATCGGATCAATAACTTCGTTTAAAAATGACAAATTCACCGGAAGGTGAACTGCTCCTTTGAAGTGTCTCTAATGGCAATTATGTTTTTAGACTAAATAAGCTGATTGGTTTTAGTCTAATCGATAGTCCTCGTCCTAAACTAAGCACAAATCTGACCTTTTTAAGCTGCAATTTCTCAAAATCTACGATAACTCTTTGATCAAGTTCTTCGATTTTCCCATATTCGGTGTTGTCATAAAGTAGTTCCGGAAAGACGCTTATTTCAGACTAATATTTTGTTCAATTGTCTCCGACTTCATCGTTTTGTTTATTTATCGTGTTTGATTGTTATTATGGGTTTTCTCGTGGGATTGGGTGGGGTGGGGGAGGTAGATTTGTGAGTAACTAGCATAAATTTGTTCCTGGTGTTTATGCATCGTTGGCTTTAGTGAACATTCGAATGTTACAATGTATAAGGCGTGACTAAACCAAAAGATAAGTATTTCTATCCGAGTGTTATCTATGTTTCTAGGAGATATCTCAGGTGTGTAAACTGACCTTTACTAATTATTAACAACGCCGAAGAACACCTACTGAATTAAAAAATGTTAAATTCTGTGATTTGTTTTAGGTTTTTGGTGCATTTTTTTATTATGAAAAATAGATGACAACAACTTTGGGAACTATGAAACTTACACATAATAATAATAATAATAATAATAATAATAATAATAATAATAATAATAATAATAATAATAATAATAATTATTATTATATTATTATATTATTATATTAATAAAATAATAATAATAATATAATAATAATTAGTAGTAGTAGTAGGTTTTTTTAGTATTAATAGTAGTAGTTGTTGTTGTTGTTGTTGTAGTAGTAGTGGTAGTATAGTAGTAGTTTGTATTAAGACAAAGGGTGTATGTATTGTATACAAGATGTTTGAACTTGTATTAATCTACTACAAATTGTAAAATAACATTTCGATATAAAGGTTTATGTTTGGTTCTAGATCACTACCAATAGCATTTTCTGGGGAAACTACAATCATATATTGTGAGCTAATCGTCTCATTCTGTATGCTAGATGATCCCTGTTTACTCCTAGCCAGAATTACTCCTAGCTATTGCTGAGTAGGATGCAAAGTTATTAACTTTATCCTCAATTTGAATTGATTTGCTGACATTCTCTGACAATGTCTCCTCTGTTACTTTCATCCTTTTCTCAAGTTTCCTAATCATTTCACACATACTAAGAGAGTTTGTCTCGGCTGGAATACACTTTGGGAATCTGCTGAGGCTAACTACATCCACAGGAAACTGTGGCATTTTGTCTTGTTCCCCTAATTTACTGATGCCACTAATAATATCATTTATAACTGCTTCCCTTTCAGGTGTAACAGATCCACCTCTCCTGGTTTTATATTTTGGCAGAATCGTTTTATCACCAGTATTATAAAAAAAGGTTCTTAGCCTTAACTAATTCATCTATACTGAAATATTCCAGGCAACTTTTCCACACTAATTCCATTGGGGAGTTATTGAGACTACAAACAATGAATGTGAATACATAATTAATGACTACCTCTGTGAAAACATTATCCTGAATTACTTCTGATGATTGTACCTTATCAGCTAATCTTTTTATATACTCATTTAAGGCTATCCCATGTCCGTGTTGGTCAAACGCTCTGGGATATTTATCCATCTGTCTGTGCGCTTATCCATAACACAATTATATCCCAACTTGCCTGCCTTTGTCAACACCATAATGATTCTTGTCACCCATAGTTCAGTCCGAATCTTTTGGCTGCACCTGTATATTAATGTAAATGTTCTGCATCATAACGTTCCTTAATGAGGGTTTCGTGATTTTCACCCACACTGGATGATATGATGGTGTACTATTTAGATCTAATCTAGGTGATAATAGAATAATCACCAGTAAACTGTATTTTACATAATAATATGGTTCAGAAACTGTCCCACATACTCTCTCAGCAGTCTATTATAGTCAGTAATTATTTACACTTACCTGAGTTAATCTGATATGACACAATATTCCAACGTAATCTGCACATTTCTGTTTTGTTCACATTTTGGCAAACAACAATTGTACAGAGGAGCTTTTGGCAGAACTGGGATGGTCCAAACTTCAGGACAGTAGGGTCTATCTACCTTAGTCAGACTCTACTATACAAGATGGTAAATGGACAAACTCCAGTCTATCTTATAAATCTTCTTCCACCCAGACAATACCAAAGCGGCAGATACCCTACAAGGCGAGAACACCCCCTCATCCCAATCAGAGCAAATCCTACAATTCGTTCATCCCTATAGCAGTGAGAAAATGGAACCCTAGACAATGCAATCAAGGTACCCACAACCCTGAACTCCTTTAAATGTACTCTGAAGAAATTAATGTTTAAAAGCACTGGTGGAAGATATAACAATAGATTCAAATGGAAAATCTTCTGTAAATCATACACGTATTAGACTTGGATTGAGCGCACTGAAACATCAACTATACACTCGCGGAATAGCGCTAGTCGCAAATGATGTGACTTGTCAACATGAATATTCATAGACATCCGGGTAGTGAGTTGGACAAACAACACAGCAAAATCGGTAAAAATGTCTTCGGGTTACGTTAATCCGTTGATGACATTATCTGAAGACATCCCAGGTGCTAGAAAAACCCAGCATAGACCAACTACGAAGATGTCTAGCATGTCATGGGCTAAAAAGATCTGGCAACAAATCGGCCTTGTTGGAAAGATCAGTATATTAAATGTTTACAATTTGAATAGCTGACACAAAATGAAAATGCCTAATCGATGTCATTGTCAATGAGTGATTGATCTAGTTACAGCAGATAATATTTGTTGAATAGCCTGAAATTTAGTTTTAAGGATTCAAATCAGACGCTACAAGTACAAGTGTCCCGTATTCTAATTTACTCATGTGGCATTTTATTTAGCTCACTCGCCCGCTAGTTTTTACTGAAGCATTTAGCCACTATAGTGGGCTCGACTCATCCTGTACTAGCCACTGGTGGTAATTTCAATGTATTTTCACTGCTACGTGCAGAGCTAACTTCTTCATTAATGTTTATTTAATTATTTATCTTGAAATAATATATCGGTATTTCTTATTTTCGTTAATTTAAGGTAGCTATGAAAATGTAAAATTTTCTGGCATTTTGTTTTATCAAGATAGGCAACATAGCCATAGTGGATGCGCCCTTCTGTATCTACAAAATCAATGTGATTCAGATTACATTCACAAGTGACAATACAATTTATATTTTGTATTGCAGATGCCAAAATGTGATGTCTGCCCAAAAAAGGGCATGTGATTGATCTTGCTGTCGACTAAGGGAAATGGTATGAGATGAAGGAGTTGGCAAAATGTCAGAACCTGACAGCAGATGCATCTACCAGTTCCCTTCCTCTTCCTGCACCAAACTCTGGATGGGAGACCTTACCTGAATCATAGATCCCAAAGATGTTTAATGAGGGACACATCTACCATCACTTGGTGGAATCTCTACAGGGTCCCACTGTTGATGATTCGGGTGATGATGACTCCACCCCTCACCTTGATTCTCACACCTCAAAGCCATTGCACAGGGGTAAAGAGTGTTTTTGGAAATGGACATGTTACTTCAATGAGGGTTAACCGTACTTTGGCACATTATTATGTCAAGCCAAAAGTCTGCTAGTATGAATAAAATGGCATATAATGTGCACATTGTTTGGAGCATAAAGAGTGGGTTTGTCAAACATGCATCATGCGAATGCAAGTCATAGGACTTGGGCAGATATAGTCATTTTGGAGGCTTACTTGTAGCAGTGAATGACTATATGTTAAACTTTGGACATAATAAAGCCTGCACCTCTAGACCTTGTGAATGGCATTGGCAAGAAAATGAGTAAAAACCCAACAAAAATAACAGGTTACATACCAGTAAAAAAAACAGCAGTGAATGCTCTTATTCAATATGACTGCAGAGCTCTGTTAATGCAATGCAATGATATTGATAAAGCACCCTTAGGTGACTTCATCATTGACCACCAGAGAATAAACCCAAATTCAGAATGTATTTGGCAGTTGCTTTTGACCATCGAATATAAAGATTTTGAACTGTCTGAAGATCACTGAAATTGGATCAAATATCAGGTGGGGCAATTGTTGGATAACATCACACCTGCAGAATCTGGACCAGTCTTGATAACTAGTAGTTAGAGTAATACCACATGGCACAGCGAGAGGTGGGTTAGACTTAGAGTGACTGCATCGACTGCCAAAACCATGTTTGCATGTGCAAGTGAAGAAGGATTTGCCAACTTAGTGAACCAGCAGTTGTGGGGAAAGCCAGTGCAAACTGTTGCATTGTTGTATGGCTGTGATAATTATATCATGGCCCAGGAGGCTTTTCATTCAGTGGTAGAGAAGGAAATCACAGGATTTCAGGTAGCCGAGACTGGGGTGTGGATAAAAAGGCAGTATCCAGGAATTGGTGATTCTCCAGATGGCTTACTGTTTGACCCTGTGTCAAACACAAATGCCCCATGTCAATCAAACACATTGACCCAAAGAAATTTGATAAATTCCTGACTGGAAAGAAATTAGCATCATTTTGTTTGAAACGAGACAGAAGTAACATACAAAAACTCAAAACCAATCATCCATACTATTTCCAAATGCAGATACAAATGGCAATGTGTGAGATGCAGTGGGGCTATTTTGTTGTTTAGACTCCCTTTGGTTTACACCATGAAAAGGTGACATACAATGGCACACCGATTAACCAAATAATCCCTAAACTACGGGAATTTCACCAGAGGTACTTGTGTCCTGAGTATTATCTCATGAGACTGCCAAGACGACTATATCTGCTGAAAGTATGATTGGTGCAGTGTTCTATATGTGATTATTATATTGTATAATATATCGTGTATGCATAAAATGTCTTGTGTGGAATTAAAACCTATATTACTTCATGTTTTCTCACTGTTATTCAACCATGTACACAAATATACATATCACAAAGCTATATATGGAGTGTGAATAGATGACTTCGTAATGTTTTAATTTAAAGTAGCTAATCTAGTGCAAATTATACGTATAAAATATATGTATAATTTGCACTGTATTTGACATCCCTGATCAGTCCCAGCTGCCATTAAATATATAGATATCTAATTTAATTACCATATATACTCGTGATATATGTTTTATTTATCACAAACTGAAAATGGATAAATAAAAACTTAATTTTCATATATGCACATGATAGATCATTCATACATACACATAATGGTATGGATCACCACTAAAAATGCTGGTATGTAGAGATTTCCATTTTCCCATAAAATTGTGTTACTTGACAAGAGGGTCCTGGAAGTTTACAAGGCACCCAGCTACAAACACCATTTAACTAAATACAGGCTGCAAAGATAATTGGATTAATCTTTTTAACAATGTGAATTTCTTTATCTATTCAATTGCTCTCTCAACATGAGTCCGAACTTGGGCAATTTGCTTAGTTGTAATTTCTTCTCCCACTGTTGGCCTGTTTCTCCCTTGAATAAATGGTGGGGTGTTCAGATCTATTTTTTTCTCATATTGCATGTCTCTTATTGTAAATCCATGGTCTGGTAAAATCAGGTCACCTGCTTCAAGTTTATCAAGGAAACCAGACTTCTTCACTATATCATTGTCTGACATAGAACCCTCAAAGGCATCTGAAACAAACATGACACCTCCATTTGATGAAATGCCAATAAGACATTTAAATGTCGAGTGGTTCTTATAACTAGAATATATGTTCCCCTGTCTACAGAAGTCAATTATGACCCTGATATCTTTGAACTTTGCAAAACATGATGGCATGTTGTGCTTAAGAAGCTGATGGCTAGCAAACATTTTATTATGCATTCTATCAAACTGGAGGTACACAAATTGGATCCAGCTGGTAACAATCTCTTTGAAACACTACTAATTTAAATTCCAAAATGGTAAGCAAAGTCTGTTTAACAACGTCAGGAAAAATACGTTCAATGGGGACAGTTTCATTCTCACACCTGGCCGCTTAGACGGAGACTTGTCTCCTGTCTTCAGTTGCCAGTTCAAAAAAACACTTAATCTTTTGTTGAACCCAAACAATTCCACCCACAAACTGATCCCATGTGAGTCCCATATAAAATTTACACTTGGCGTCACTATCTTTAACATCATGTATGCCAAAACTCCAGGAACAACTGCATTCGTTTGTTGACAATCCTCCAAATGCTGTATGCTTTAGTGTGATATTTTCAATTTTGACCACTAACATATCCCTCCCATAACTTTTAGTAGTTTGAGTGTGTTGGTGACATGATGTGATAGGCAGTGATTTGACAGAGCAAAGTATTGGTGCAGTGTTAATGCTTGCGGAACAAGCAGAAGATGTAGAGGGTCTACTGTTTTCAGTTGAATCTTGGCTCAGTTCAGCTAGAATGTTAGCTACGTCTGATGTACCTTCCTCCTCTTTTTTTCCTCCCTCTTCCATGCTGTAAGATGACCATAGGGTGGGGCACTTCTGTTTCTTTGTGGATATTTATATATGTTAGAAGGACAACATACACATTAGTGTGTGTATATATAAATATATACACACAGCATTAAGTTAAATCTGCTTTGACTTAATGCTGTTTTTTACTATACAGACCGTCACCATGTTATAGCATTAAGTTAATCATGATTAAGTCAATTTGACTTAATGCCTAGCACCTCCATGTGGTATAATAAGATCGATTGGGAATTAAATACTTTCATCAGAATTGTTAAATCACTTCTCAAGAACATAATGCTGAATTATTTTATCGGATTTAATGTGTTTTAATTGAGTAATTACATGGTATAGATACATGTCGTCTATATGTCATAAATATTCAAAACCATTTTACATAGTAATCTCTGCGTAAATTTGGTTGATAATCACAATGGTTAGTCACGTTGGTGTGGATTACTGGATATTGTGTGGTTATTATGCGGAAACTGAGATATACGTTTTTTAGTTTGAGAATTAATGTCTTGCTTGTAATTGTACGTTCCTCCTTTTGTAGGAGAACTTCAGCAGGCCCATTATGTACTCCTCCCCGCCGCTCAACCGGGGAGCAGTATGAAGATATTGAACAGAAATAACCTGAGAGTGGTCACTGCCAGAGTGTTAGAAGCTGCGAACATTTTGCTCCGTCACAAAGAATCGTCTCACCTCAAGACGGCTGATTTGACAACGGTTATTTTAGGACTTTTGTATCTTTTATTTGATATTTCTAAGTTTCTAGGTAAGTTTGTGTTTATTAATATTAAAAAACTACATGTGCTTCAAAAGGGAACTGACCTGAACATTGCCCCCGTTTAATTTATATTTCGTCGATTGTTTTCTGCTATTATCGCCCGTTTCAGAGTACCACGCTACTGGTACAAATTAGACCGAGTTTGACTTTGACTATAGATTACTACAATCTGTCGTTTACATAACAGTTACACTGGCATAGTTTATCCTCACGAACTTTACTAGACCATGCTCCGCGCCCTGGGTAGAGTTCGTGAACATGACACTGAGTGTCTGGCGTAGTTTGTGCTCAGTTACTGCTGCACACATATCAAGATATATTACCCTCATTAGACGGATGCTACACAAATATATCTTACTGTGTGCAAAGGTAACTCGGGGCTTGAACACTATATGCTTGTATAACAGGGCCCGGAACATGATCTGGCAGTAACCCCTGGTAACACTGCAGTGCACTGACAAACAATATCTGGTTATTATAGCTCGAGGAACACAGTTGATCTCAGCCCACTAATTACTATGTTGATTTTGGCACCAGTTAAATCTAGTAATAGAGAAAGGTGATTGCAACCCACTGAAGTCTTAAATTGCATGCTGATAAATCATTATGCGAACAACAAAAAACTGCCGAATTTGCAAATGACAATTGAAAAACAAAGTTTTTTTACGCTGCTGTGATCAAGAAACTGTTAATAGTAGTTAAATCAAATCAAAAGCATTTTATTTCACACACAAGAACCAAAATAGTCTAATTTGAGGATTCAAACTATGAGTATGAATTCTCCATTTGCATTGCTGTTATCATTGGACAAACATGTATTTATTTATTTTATTCATCTATATGCAAATCCAGAGAAAATGCGTTAAAACACAAGTACAAACGGTACATATAATAAAAATCATTTATCAGTACAAATCTCATATTATCCCTAATATATTGATGAAAAATATATATATTTAAGAATATACACATAAAACAGCATGATACATACTATAATATATACCAGTCTGTGCATACATACAGAATATATTGTATTACCTCAATATAATGCAGGTTCTCAAATATGCACTGAGGTGACAGGACATCATTGTACAATAAGCATTAGTTCATAATTAAATATGTGTATGGCCATAATCATGGGTATTGACCAATAGCATGCCAGCACCTGGAGTTTGAGAGTTCCTTACAAAACAAACACCCTGTCACTATATCAAGCCATTACAGTAAGGTAACCTACAGCATTTAAAATCTACTTTGTTATTGTTGAGTTTATATTGAAATTCTGTCTTGGAAAATCTGTCTCAATATATCATACATGTATGTAATTGATTTATGAGATTGTTAACCAGAAATTCATTATAATTCAGGTGTTGGTGTATTTGCAATGAAACCCTTCAAGGCATGGGGAGTTTCTTTTAGAGTATGTTGGGGAACACATTTCCAAAACAGAGGGAGAAGAGCGAGAAAAGAAGCGGAAGTTACATTTCTATCTGTTCTACTTCAGACATGGTGAAGAGTCTCTCTGGTAAGGCTGATAACTGTTATGTTATTTTTACTTTTGTTATGTTTGAGTACTGCAGTGCAATTTAGTTTAATTTGCTCCAGTGCTTCATGGCATTTAAGACTGGATTTGCTCTTGTAGATGGGTTTGTATTGTGAGATTAGTAGAGCATTTGTTTACCTTTGCTACAAAATCTAATATGCCTTCCATGTTTTATGGTTAAGTGCTAAAAATAGCTGTTTTCTACATGTATGCATGCAAAACTCTCTTGTATGTGATTGATAAACAATTAAGCATTGCTAATCACCAAAGAGTACATGTATACATTGTATGGATAAATGAAAAGAAATGAGTATCTGTTTGTCTTATACAGCATAGATGCCACATCAACAACTGGGCATATTTGTCATTTGGTCAATGACAATGCACCGAATGAAAGCAACTGCGAGATGAGGAAGCGTGTGGTCAACAACCGAATATGTAGGCCATTCTAAGGAAATTGACAAGAATATTTATGCAGTTCTACCAGCTCTTAATATGTTGAAGACAGTCGTTCCAATAATTTCTGATTTGGATCAGCTCAATGAATTATGATATTAATAGCTTTTAGATGTATAGGTCTTTATTATTATATCAAATCATATTTTTTTGTTTTTCACTACTCTAGTATCAGTATTGCATGCAAGTGTTAACCAAACAATGTCTTGCTATGTTAAAGCTGAATGTTTTTGCATTCAGTAGTGCGTGTAATAATATTGGCATAAACAATGTGAGATGCATGGGAATCATGTTGGTGTTCATTCTTTTGTGAAAAGAAAGTAGTTACGATTGAACATTCTACAAAATGATTAAGCAATAATGATAATTTCCAAATCTGCAGGCACCATTGGCAAATAAAGTACCTGTACATCGAATCAGCAACAGTTAATCTATGTGTATTATTGAAAGCCATAACATTTTCACAAGCAATTTATTGCACTTGAGGAGATATCATGACATTTTTTCAATAAGTCGTCTAATAGTAAAATTAAATTTTAATCCACAAACTATCCATAATTTCATACATAACAAATATAGCAGTAACCCCAAATATCACTGCAGCAAATTAATACAACTACATGTAAGTTTAGAAGCATTTTGATATCATGTGCTTAATACAGTGGTCCCTGAGATGACACCCATTTGATCCCATAGAGATGTCATTATAGCATTTCTGGAGAACCATTTTGTCATCTAACATTGAAATGTTTCTGCTATGAGGGGATACCTGTAATGTAGCGACACCTATGAAGGTGACCCCTAATCGAAGGAACCACTGTACTGTATTTAAGTAATAATAATGGAGCCTGTGTGATACATGACAAATATTTCAACATGTTTGTATTAATTTTCTGTGTGGTCTATGATTAATCTCTGTTATATTTCAATTCAAGGAACTAGATGACCATGGCGAAAGTGATACCAATAGTATCAGTGATGATAAAGACATTAATGAAAACAGGGCAAATGTGGTTAGTATCATAGTCAAATGAGACAACATACATGTACAGTGGTCCCTGCCTTTTAAGACCCCTCCAATCAGATGCCATATATCTGTTAAGGACACTTACGAAAAATGTTTAGCCCTGATAGATTAAAATATCTCTCTGATGAAAGGACACCTGCTATTTAAGGATACTTTTGCTTTGATTTGGAAGTGTCCTTAAAAGATATGAAACACATGATTGGTCATAACTTTTGAAAGTTATTAAGATTCATCCACACTCTATAGATGGTGCTACCTTTGTATTTAGGTCATTATATGCAGGAGAGTGTGTATAGGATATCTTAATTTAGTAAAACACTGTAATAATATACATGTCAAAATAATACAATTAATGTGTCCATGGGTGGGGTAATGCACGATTTTATATATATCGAATTTTCTTACAATATATATTTATGGCCAAAAAATATGAAGTGAAAAATATTTCAAAATTTGTGATTAACAATTAATCATTGGCAACAAGCCACTTTAATATGTTTATTTCAAAAACTATAATTTTTCACCTTAATGGCGTAATGTTACATGTTCAATATACATTTTCTTCGATGAAATACTGTTACTTGATATATCTTTGACTTAATGCCGTATTTGACCTAATGATGTATGTATAGTAGAATGGCTATGGCATTAAGTCAATGACATTAAGTCAAATATTTTTCGTATATTTGAAGAAATTTATTTTTTTGCTGATATAAAGCAAATGTGAGTGAGAATGACTCAAAAAGAAACTATTATTAAAATAAGATTTACAAAATAATGACCACAAAAATATATATCCTTGATATATGTTCCCTTTGACTTAATGCCATGACTTTGACCTAATGCCGTGGATTTCACTTAATGAGGTTTGTATAGTTATATATATATATATATATATATATATATGCATACATTATATACACAAAATATACACATGTATGTAAGCATAGAGA
The DNA here is from genome assembly GCA_025642065.1 of Paralvinella palmiformis. Taxonomy (NCBI): domain Eukaryota; kingdom Metazoa; phylum Annelida; class Polychaeta; order Terebellida; family Alvinellidae; genus Paralvinella; species Paralvinella palmiformis. Next base: position 45,802 of record JAODUP010000993.1, on the reverse strand, counting down.
ACATATTGTTATGCAATTAATTAAAACTATCATATAGTATGTGATATTAATGTAATAATTATGAACTATTATCCCATATGACACACCTGCGCTTGAGTTTATGAAGAAAATATAATAATAAATACTGCTCAAGTTTGAAAGCTATGAGTGATAAGCTTATCTAACACACTGCCACTGTCAAGAAAAGTTGGATTATAGTCATTCATAGATGTCACAAGTCAAGCCCATGTGCCTGGCATGCCATAGTCTAGATTGATACAAGCATTGAATGATTGATGAGTCATTGATTGTCAAATTGAAAATGAATCTGGTTAGGTCTAGCACTAGCTTCTAATATAAATTACTCACTTGAGTGGGTGAAGCTGTGGCGTCATCTGGGTCTGGATGCTCGTCAGTTGGGCCGTCACCACCAATAAAATGCAATGAACATACGTAAGTGTGCTTTGTGATACTGTTGCAGTTGCACAATATATATTTAGACCTAAGGTTTAATTGTGACAAGCACTATTGTGGCTAACCCTACCTGTCAATTATCATCATGATGTTGGAATAGCCACATGACTAACTTCACATGTCAGCCAGTTGAAGTATAACCCATTAAAAAGAAGTATATGTATCAATACCTGTCAGCAAATCCATGCAGACTTATAGTTATAAACATTATTTAGATTTTTAACAGAATTACGATGATCAATTTCATGCAGAGATATTAACTTCTTCCAGAGACCAACAATTGACCAACATGTTGATGCAGTTAGTGGGGAGATTGCCCTCAGAACAGATTTTGATGCCATCTTAAAAGTCTTTCATAAATGTCCATACTGTTTAGTAACTTTTCCTGTGATTTAAGTAAGCTCATCCGATCAACCCTAACATATAGAACTAGAAAATGCCAACTGAATTACCATCAGTGATACAAGGATGGCATTTTGATTGTAATAATTAACTGGAAGTACATTATAATCTGACTTACAGATTAAGAAAATTGTATGTGTTTTAAACATGGATTAAACATTCAAAAAAAGTTTTAAAAATGCAGCTACAAATAAATCTTGGAAAACATTGAAATTATTCTAACTGGTAAAAACAGGGATTTTTCCAAATTTAGTAAGTATTGGGAATTTTATTTTATCTTGAAATATTCGTCACTTTTGTTACTTTTAATAACTCCGGGAAACTGACTCGGGATTCACTGTTCTTTGTTCTGGCTGTAATGGTTTTTAATAGCTTTTGGATAATCCCTAGCGATTATCTGCAACTCGATGACACTCTTCGTACATACACTTTCACAAAATTATGTTGTTGCTGTCCGACTGATCTCTATGTAATAATAATTCTTTTGATTAAGCCAACCACTCAACAATGTATTTATTCTACACATAACATAAAGTGTTGGAAGTATGTCTAGTTGAGACTGGATGTACCTTTAAATGGATCCTCCATTCTCAGTGGAGCCAGACAGTCTCTTTTAGACTCTAATCTTCATCTTTGAGCTGTATAATTATTTTATGTATTATTTACTTTTGATCATGAACCTTAACTTTTTTAGGTAAAACATAAACTTTGTTTACAGTTCAGAAAGTAGTCATTCATTCTATCAGGAATAAAATTTGACGTCATAATTTAAATGTTTCATTCTTGCCACAGTTATTTGTAATGAAAGGAGTTGGAAATCTGATTTTGGTTTATGTCGATGAATTTCATTATTTACATCATTTGACAGACAATGCAGTCACTGTTTGTGGGCTATAACTGAAGCATCAAGATGTCATGAATAGAAAAGATGGTTATTCAGGGCATTTGCAGCTTTGGCCCTAATAACAAAGATAAACAGATAATTACATTCTTTACACCACTGACACTTATTCTTGGACCAAATGGCACAGGAAAAATGGTAAGTATTCATAAATACTGTATGCTATTATGTTTGTTTTTACCAATTCTAAGTACTATCTAATTCTCTATTTTTGGTCCATCCAATAATCAGCCTATATGTATTTGGGGCAAGTCTCGTGTAGTTTCAGATTATTTGTAAACATAGATACATGCCAGGAACTTCCATTGTTTTGATCTATAGGGATTTTTCTGAAATAATACATTCTGATTGTCCTAACTTTGTTTATGATAAATTCACATCCATCTATAAAACTATATTCAATGAAACATTTCCTTTGCTTACAACATGGTTCAATAAGAAATACATGAAACATGACCCATGGGTCTCAACCGGATTATTGGCATCTGGCAAGACATAAGGCGAAGTTATTTAAAAAGAAACTTAGAAAACCAACCGACGAAAACATTAAATGCTTTAAAAATTACTTGAATTTATTCAATAAAGCCAAGTAAAACCACCTCTGAAAATGGCCCCAAGACATACAAAAAAGTTAATAACTATTTGAAAACACCTCAAATAAACAGCATATTTTTGGAAACTATAGAACCAGATCAAGTCCTCGAAATCACAAACAAATTAAAACCTAAGCTTAGTACAGGTCATGATGAAATATCATCCAAACTACTCCAGGAATCTGTTGAATACATTAAATATCCATTGACACACATTATAAATAGATCAATAATTACCGGTACTGTTCTCAATCAACTGAAAATAGCATCAGCCTTCTCCCAGCTTTTTCGAAAATATTTGAAAAGATAATGTATAACAAGGTAATGAGCTTCCTCAATAGTAATAATATTCTTTACAAACATCAGTATGGTTTTCACGAGAAACACAACAATTCACCCAATTATACATTTATTAAATCAATGTGCATTAGCTAATAATTAGACCCCTAAGTAAGTTACCTTATCTATTTTCTGCGACCTCTCAAAAGCATTTGATGTTATGGAAATGCATGTGTAAATTTCAAACAAACAAGCACACAATTACACAATCATTTTATATAGTGTGTACATATTAATAATTGTGTGTGTGACTTGCTGTGCATGTTGGATTATTTTAGTTATCGGATAATTTATTTATAAATAGATTCCATGTAAAATGTGATGTCTCACTTTCATTGCTGACATGCTATCATGTGCATATGTGAACTACCCTAGTACTGAACAATCTGACTTAGAACATATAAATGCTGTTCAACATCTTCCAATCCGTCAGGAACATTTGAAACAGATACAGCTTGAGACTGAAAGAGGTGATAATCTTCAAGCTCTAAAACAAATCATCATGCATGGATGGCCAGACCAGAAATCCAATGTACCACCTAATTTGATACCATACTATAGTATGCGTGATGAATTAACCACACAGAATGGTCTTGTTTTCACAGGTGAACAGATCGTCATACCAATTGGTCTTCGAGCTGACATGAAGAAAGCAGTTCATTCATCACATATTGGGATTGAAGGTTGTTTAAGAAGAGCCAGAGAATATCTCTTCTGGCCAGGTATGTCATCAGAACTGAAACAGTACATCAGTACTTGTGAAACATGCAGAATGTTCGAAATAGCACCAGCTAAGGAAACCCTGATGTCTCGCGATGTACCCGACCGACCTTAGCAGAAAGTAGGGACTGACCTACTCACTCACAAATCAATTGACTATGTAATAACATTGGACTATTTCTCCAACTTCTGGGAAATTGATAAACTTAATCTTACAACCTCGAATGCCGTGATTAAAAAAATCAAAGCACACTTTTCAAGATATGGTATACCAATTACGGTTATGACGGACAGTGGGCCTCAGTTCCGTAAATTCACACAGAAGTATAACTTTGAACATGTCACATCCAGTCCACACTACCTGCGGTCCAGTGGGAAAGTTGAAGTAGCAGTAAAATCAGCCAAACGTATGCTGAAGGAAACACATGAATGAGGAGCTGATCAATATCTGGCATTATTGGACATTCGCAACACACCCACAAGCGACCTACCTAGCCCAGCCCAACATCTAATGAATAGACGTACATTACTACCAATGACTGATCATTTGCTGGAGCCCGCTTTACGCACAGACACAAAGTAAAAGTTACAATATGCTAAATACCAATAAGCAGCATATTATAAACGAACTGCCAAAGACTTAGTTATTCTAGAAGGCAATGTAGTAAGGATGAAGCCATATTCTCCAAATGTTACATGGAAAAAGGATGTTATAACCAAACATCTAGATGAAAGATCATATCAAGTGGATACAGATTCTGGAACTTACCGCCGCAACCGATCTCACTTGCGCAAGACCAATGAATTGGACCCTCTAAATGATGCCCATTCATCAACCACCAATGCCAAAGTGAAGCGTTATGTAGCTGACCAACCAGCAATGAGTGATTACTCTACAGCTACACCAGTAAGCAAAGATGTCTATAATGACAACCAATGTCTACCCAGCAGAACAACACACCTGCTCCAATGCCAACGCCTACCCAGCAGAACAACACACCTGCTCCAATGCCAACGCCTACCCAGCAGAACACCACATCTGCTTCAATGCCGAAACCGACTTGTGTATCACAAAGATCAACCAAGGGAATAGCACCAGCAAAATTAAACCTATGAACAATATTCAAGTGTTTATTCATATCACCACTGATTTAATCATTTTGATTTACATATATCATACATTGTTTGGTAACTTCAAAAACAATGGAAAAAGAAGGATGTTGTAATATCCACTAGTTTTAATTATATCAGTATAGTCTTATATTGTGGCACAGCTACTACTACTCCTTTGTATACAATGATATCACCCTATGGTGGTGCCACCTACCGATTTGTTGTCTATTGTTAGCCTAATAAACCCATGTGTTCTCAACTGGCATTATTACTTATTAATTGTTCTACTGAATAGAACATATTGAAACAACCATGTACTCAAATAGTCATAGAATCGACATAAATTAAAAAGGGAATGCGCAATTAAGATTTAATGCAAAAAACCCCATCCCATTAGATCGAGTCTACCAAATTTAGCATTGGACGCATCACATCCTCAAGGCTATACATCCAAATAGCAAAAGCCTTGTGTGCGCCTGCGTCTAATTTAAACATGTTAAACGCTTGATGTGTGTGACATCGACACAGAGCTAGCCAACTTTGATCAAATTACAATCATCCACTTTGCAAAATAAGCTGTTGATCATAAACTTTTATTGATTACAGGCATGGGGTAATCGATTACATGATTTCAAGCAATCATAATTTCCAAATGCAAAGTAGTCATGTAGTCCAGTCCAGTCTAATTGATATGGTGGCAATTTCATCTAGACAATGAGTTGGCTTAATTAGCTGGGTTTGGGTCTTGTATTATGGATTGTAGCTGTGTGAGTATGGGTCAATTGTATTGTTAACCAGTATGGTTATCAATGATGTAGATAATGGAATGAAATCACTAGAAAGTGTTGATCTGATAATTGACTTAGCTGACAGGTGACATGAGGGATTAAGCTCGGATAATGTTGAGTTAATGTTGTTGATATTCATGATGCTATATAAGTACACTTATCTCAGCACATTATCGCAATAAATAACCATGCATTCATGGCCGCAAATTTATTACTTGTTCCTTTACTGTCTATACTGAATACTGATCTTTGAAATGAATAAACAAATAATCATCGACATCAAGTAGAATGGCGTCAAAGTCGGTGGTACACTTTTATTTCAAAAACATGTTTGGGCGATATAGATTGTTATCTTGATTACTTTAGAATGTAAAAATAATCGATTACATTCAATATTAATGTAATTATAATCAAAATATTTTCAAGTAACAGATGAGATAATTTATAAGTAAGTTATTGTATACATCAAAGTCAATTTAAATCAACATAGATTTACCTAGTTCAAAGCCAAAATGTGGATAAAGTTACCCAATGTCCGGTATGATGAGACTGAGTGGCAAATTTTTGCAATTGATTGTGATCTTATAATGACAGTGTACCCTAGTTGGTATGTGTGGCCAGTGGCAAAAACAAAACAATCAAACCAAATTAGAGCCTAATATTTAAACAAAGTTCAGACTGAGTGGCAAAGTTTGACAACTGATCATGAGTTTAATGTCGGGCCAAATAATTAGTTAATGCCATTATTTGTATGGTTAGCAGGTTAGTGGCTAACAAAATACAATGCACAATAAAATATAGCCATATATTTTTACAGTTCAGGGCTATTTTTATTGTATATTATAGGTTGCACAGAGCTCCATTTTCACTGTACTGTGATTCTAGCTTGTCATTCCCTTATCATCCTGTGATTTGACCAGTACATTATGGCTCATTTCTTCGAAGATATTTTGTTGTACATTGTTATCATATTTTCCTCAATAATAATAATAATAATGGCCTGAATGGCAGTTTTTAACGTGGCTGGTTACCTCGGAGGTAATTCAATGCTTCCCCACGGGGACTAACTCTAAATAAATTTAGAATTTGGAATAGATGGCATATTCAGGAACGAAAACCTTGCCAGTTGCCTGGCTGGACGAAAATCTTTCCCTACTATAGTGCCACAGCCGGGGGCGGGGGCGAACCTGCGACCTCCCGCTCCCTTAGGCTACGAGTAAAGAGCCCCACGCCTCTACCCATTAGGCCACAGGGGTGGTTTTAAGGTTGTTCAGTAAACCATTTAATCTAGTCTGTGCTTCTGTAACAATACAATTTTGCATCATATTTACCCACATGTCACATGACAAACTATGATTGTGCTTCAAACTTTTGGAATTACAGGTAAAATGGCATACTCCTGGTTTTCAGAGAGGACAAAACTAGTTTTGAAGAGGAGACTGCATCACATGTAGAATTTTCTGCACACCATGATGTCCATGTTAATGGTAACAGTGTGGATGCTGATTCCCAATACTCTGTCAGTCCTGAATCTACTCTCAGTGACCCTGGTGACAATGAAGTATTGGAAGGTGATAAAGAAACTGTACATACTCCTGTTTGTGACTCGGCTGACAATGAAGTATTGGAAAGTGGTCTAGATTTATGTGATGAAGAAACAGATTGTCTTGAATATCTCGAGAATATAGATATTCCTGTTTGTGACTCTGGTGATGAAAATACCAGTGATAGTGATTCCAGTGATATTGCTTACAATACTAAGGAGCACTTGGCAGACTGGGCAACAAAATTCAACATTTCTCATGCAGCTTTAGGGGAATTATTGCAAATATTGAACCACTGTAATTTAGAGTTACCCGTAGACCCTAGATCACTTTTATCCACACCAAAGCAAGCAGAGATTAAAAATGTTGATGGGGGTCATTATTATTACTTTGGTATTGAAAGTTCTATTGTTTCTAAGTTAGCCACCATTTCATCACATGCACAGTTATTCAATGTAAATAATCTTACCCTTAATATAAATATAGATGGCTTACTGCTTCACAGAAGTACAAATGAAAGTCTTTGGCCAATACTGGCAATAGTTAAGGAGTTTCCTGGTTCTGACCCCTGTGTAATTGGAGTTGATCAACACAAGAAGTCCCATATGTCTGGTCCTTTGCCTAGGGAGTGTTCAGCATGTTTGCAGTACAAACAGTACTATGGATTAGATTCATTCATGTCATGTTCAGTTGAGGACAACTGTTTTGAGGTAGACAATAAGATAGTTCTCATTCGAAATGATTTTCCAGTGTCTCAGCTGTCTAAGAAATTTGTTTTGCTTCCTTACAAAGATGTGGCCTTTCCTCAGTTACATAGTCAGTAATTATGTAGTATTGTGTATGTTGTCTGCTCCTTCCATTGGTCTTAAATTTGGTTAGCTGAATGCTGTGAGGAATGGTGAGATAAAAGCTGTTAGACTTTATCAGTTACTTATTCTGTATACTGGGGAGGAGGGTGCAAGTTATGCACAAAAGCAAATGACCATGCATGTACATACAAGTAGCTAATTTTATTTTGCCAAATTTTCAGATATTAAAACATTCAGATTAGTTTCAGGAAGCTATGTTGTCTTTTATATAGCAACATAGTCTGCTTGTCATGACAGACCATTAATATGTGCTGCCCAGACTGACAATTAAGTGTCTTCCTGTTATAGTACAATGCTGCCTTATGCTGTTGTGGAGTTCACATCAAACAAAAGTGTTGCTATAATACCAATGAAATGGTTCACTGGGGACGAGGAGGATGAATGCTACTGGCCACTTTCCAACTCTAAGGCTACAAAAATGGCTCAAAACCAGGTCTCACACTCCAACAAGTGGAAGACGCTTTTAACATCAGAGTTCTTGGGATAACTTTTTTTTTAATAGGTGCAGCCAAATATTAAATTACAATGACATCATATCCTGTCTATTTCTACACCAGTACACTGTCTTTATTATATTGAATGGGAGATACAAATATTTTAGGACAGAGAATTTTAAGAAAATTCATATCTTCTCAATATTTTAAGCAATTCACATATATAATTTTGTTGAACTTTGCAGGTATTTACTCTGAATGTACATTTAATTGAGACTGTGCAGACCTGTTGCATTAAGATATCGATACTGATGTTAAGTTCAATTTACATACATGTACCATTAAACTGGGTTTTTTCTTCAGCAAACTATGAAAGGGCATTGGAAAAACTAAAATTGGCAGAAGACACCTCTGACTTACAAACAGACGAGGAAGAACCAAAGCGGAAGAGAAGGTAGGTTGTTTTAAACCTCACTGCATCACATTTAATCATTTTGTATTATAAATTTATTTCATACCAATATTCCATCTTATTTCACATGTTGCCAGCAGTCAGTTTTATTATCAACATGGATGTGATAAATTAACCATTAACTTTGGGCCACTGTCACCAGATAGTTCTTTAATGGTGTTTTCCCTAACCTCAAAATAAAGATATGCAGTACTGTTTTAAAACATGGCATACCCATACGATAAAGTCAAAGGGTTTAAACGTAATTAATGTATGACAATATAAATATGTCTGTTTTCCAGAAATTTTCTTGTTTATGAAGGTCCTCTCCCCCCAACATTCCTAGGAGAAACACTGCTTTCAATTAGGGTAAAAGCCTTCAGGGGTGACCAAAACAGCTACAGTAGAGCCTCACTATAATGCTGTATGTCTATGGCTCCCAAAAGCCTTAAATACACACAAAAGTACCTCACTATAACACTAATTCACTATAGCACTGCTAATTTGTGGATCCCAATTACAGCGTTACTGTATATTAATTTATTTTTCTTTCGTGTAATTGTAATTTGTGTAATACGTAATTTCTTGCAGGCAAACACAGAGATTTATTGATTCGTCCTCATCATCTGAGGGGGGAAAATCAGTGACAAACGATTAGAACGTCCTCCATCACCTCCAACATCCTCATCACAAAATGCACTAGAAAGGCCACCCACACCACCTGAATCTCTAGAAGAAGAAATTTCCCTAAGAGAACAGAGCCCACCACCAAGCCCAGATCTTCAAACACCTGGGACCTCTGGCGGCACACCATCTTCTGGGAAGAGTAGGCCATTGCCAAGTCTTCAGACACCTGGGACCTATGGCTGCACACCATCTTCTGGGAAGGGTAGGCCATTGCCAAGTCTTCAGATGTATGCATGCACAGATGTTTGCAGCACCCTCATCCCCAGAGGTATGTTAAAGTTGTCAGTCTTTAAACTGTAAACCCAGACAATGGGAATTGTGAAAAAACACTGAAATCAATTTTGAAAATGTTAAAACAAAACCTGAAACTGTATAGAGTGTTACCATTACTTGGTCTTGAAGTCCAATTCTGTCTAGTAAGCAGCTAATGATTAAAATTGAAGAAATTTTGTGGCTTTTTAATATGTTTTGTCAACTACACAATAAATAATCATGATGCATTTTAAGCAAATTATGCAGATAGATGGAGGCATATGTGATGTTATATTGAAATTTTACTTGGAAGGAAAGCTGTCTTTTCTATGTCAATATCACTGAGCTATGTTGTTACTGGCAGTTTTTGTCTGATCTTTACAGATAGTTTGTTTTAAATAAGATAATTTCTTGGCTATAATGCATCATCGTCTGTGTTTTTCACTGTTAAACATTTTTATTTTCTTGGTGACTTACATTGTATTAGAGCAGCTTATTTAAAGTTATTTGCATCAATATTCCTTCAGTATTATTCCATCATAGGTGAAGTAACTCGTCAAAATGCTTTTGAGAAAATTGTTCATTCTCTGGAGGCAATTAAAAAACCCAAAGGGTGTACAAGGCAGCATCCTGCAATCTATTCTGAGACAAATAAATGGGACCAACAAGGAGGTAGAGCTGCCAGACGATGCCAGGCTGCCCATAACAATGTTAGAAGAATTTGATGCCTTTGAGACATACCTCAAAAACAATGACTTCCAACAAAAAGTTGTGAGTGTTAACATATAGTTATTTACACGTTCCTATTTGTTTAGGTAGGGCACAGTCTTTGCATTTCAAGAAGACAGATAAACCTCAATTATTAGTTCTTTCTCTGATTTAAATTCTGGACAGGACATTATGAAAAAATTGTTACAATCAAAAAGTTGTATTTTGTGGTGTGAAAAATGGTGGTAGCCAGATTATTAAAGATGTTTTTGTTGATCTTGACTTCAATATGGTAAATAAATATTTTGGTTGAAAACACAGTGCTCAGTGTTATTGTACACAATTGGGATTGAAACAATAAATAGTGTTTGGAAACACATCTGTTTAAATAGCATCAAAATTTGCAATGTATTATGTTAAGGGTCAGTCACAGGGATCATGATCCAGCAAAAATGAAAGAATCCCAAAATTTTGAAAATGGCATAAGATCAACAATATTGTTAGTAATTTCCAATATGCTACTATCAAATGGAAATGAAAAGGGAAACTATTATTTTAATTGCATAAACAGAACCCTTAATCCACGTTTTGGATTTAGTACCTGAAAGATCATAGAAAGTATTTAAAACATAGATTATGTGTGGTGGAATCCATTCTAAGGAGAGCATATCACGAAAATAGAAGATATTTAATCGTTAGATATATTTAGTTATATTTTTTGCTAATGTGTCTTGCATCATACATTTAAATTATCTTATAATAATGATGATGCTTATGTTTCATTGTCCCACAGGGAAGAAAAAGAAGTAAGTAGTATGTGTCAAAATTGGGTGTTAAGGATGATCATGCTCAACTAGGCTTCACAGACATTTAGTATTTACAATTATATAAATAGCTGTAGATTTGCTTTTCATGGTTGAAACGTATTCTCTTTGCCTTGTATGTTCAGCTCGGTGTTGGCTTAAAATATTTTGACATTCTCTTGCATGCTGGGCTCAATTCTTTTTTAGTCTCTCTGGCCGCATATACTCTTATGTTTGCAAGCTTTGGTTCCTGGTGTTAATGACTCCTTTTGCTTAACATGTTTAAGAGTATATAATATTTATTTTTAAGATGCTGGTGTTCTCACAGCTTTGCTGGTACTTTCAATGTCATGGGCAGATATGCACATTCACTCAGTGATGAATAAATTAGATATATTTGTATATAGATTTTGTTTCCTTATAGACATATTACTAACTTCTTCTTCAGGGAGTATTTAATTTTATTATTAATACATGTATATGCAAGTTTTTGAAAACAACATTCTGTCTTAGTGAAAGATTATTTTATGTTGCCTCCCACTCCACCCCAAAAAGCAAGACACAATTTAAGTGGTATCATATAGTGAATTGCTTGGCAATATGTACTTTCTCAGTTTCTCCCTCAAGTGTTACTTCAGAAGCAAATCAGTAACACATCCAAAGCATTCTACACGGATTTGGAGGTGCCAAATGTTGATTAAGCTCACCAACTTACAGTGAGCATATTATATACTAATGAGTTGTTATAAATATCACAGCTCCCATATCCATTTACTGCAAACACATTGTGAATTTGAAAATGATTTACTCTATTGCACTTCATATTTTCCCTGATAAAGTTTGCAGTAAACTACTAAATTTACATAATATACATGATAAATTAAACATTTTCTGAGCCTTGATAACTGATGTCTTTTGGCTCTGTTTCCCAAAGATGCAAAAATGAGGGTTGTGATCAATAGGGTGGAAATAGTAGAATTAGTATTCTATTTAACACATTGAAACAGGCTCATGTGTAAAGCAACAGTCTTCACTTGTCCTTCACTTGTCCTGGACAATAGGAAATAACAAATTGTGTTTCAGAAGTGAAATTATATATCACCAGCCGTATGTAGCATGTCGGACTTAATATACATTTTCATATTCTCCATTGGGGGTAGGACATTGGATGAAACTGTGAAGAGGGTCATGCGATACATCATGACCAATGATGTAGCATTAAAATACAACTTTACAGGGAAAGACAAGCGGGCATTTGGTGAAACATGCCTGTGGGACATGGTTTACAGTAAGTAAATATGGTTTGCTTCTTGCAAGATTTAAGTTTTGTAAAGAGGCCAGAGCCATATTAACATTATTGCCTTTTTTATGGCCAATATGTAAATAATGTTGGTTTTAATAATTTGTGGACCTTAATAAACATTTTGACATAATTTGAAGAGCTCAATCTTTGTGGGTCAAATATCCATGTACATGGAAAATGGATTAAAGATATCAACCATTGTGGTACTGTTTTCAGAAACCTTCATATAATTCCATAGCTACTATAAACTCTAATTTTATGGACATAGCAAAGAAAGTTGAGCATATTTTTTGTTTACAAGTAGAAGTTTAATATAAAAGTATTTTGTTCAGGTTCAAACTTTTTTACTGTTCACTTTTTTATTCTGATAATGATTTTACGATGCCCTAGATTATTTTACTATTCCTTATCTATCTTACCATTTATACAGGGTCTGTCAACTTGTGGTTTGTGACCTCCAACAGGTGGCTGCTGCTGTAAGTAAGTAGCTAACTGGGGCCCGAGATAGGAATGGGAGACGAGCCACACGCCACAAACAAGACCGAGAGAGGAGGGCTCAGAAAAGGCTTTCTCAGCAGGACCCAGCCTGAGCAGAATAATATTTAAAACAAGGTTGGGGGGGGAGTGGTTCTGAAGTTTACAAAAAATATTTCAATCAAGTTTGATGTTTCAATTAAATCATTATATTGACCTGCTGTGTTTACTTTTCTGTTATTAAAGTGTGAAATTACCCTTAGAGGTAATCCATGCAGAAAATATATAATTATTGTGACCAACTTTTCTCATAGTATGTTACCTGGCTTTTCTTTTAAATGACTCCTGATATATCATATTCTCTGTACTGGTTACACATTAAGTGAATTATTTTTTTCTGTATTCTCAATTTCAATGCACCCCAGATTGGGTGCCACAATTGGACCCACATCACTGCCCATGGGGGTTGCCCAGGTGGGGCCTACCTGTGGCCAATTGGAGCTGGGCTAGCCTAGATGGGACCTACCTGGGCCCTATAGCCAATTTGAAATGGGCCCCAGATGGGCTGCCCATATAAAACCCACATCACTGCCCAAGTGTGGCCCACCAGGGCTATCCCAGGTGGGACCCACTAGGGGCCCACCAGGGTTAGCCTAGATGGGACCCACCCGGGCCCTGTGGCCAATTTGAGTTGGGCCCCAGATGGGCTGCCCACATTGGGGCCATGTCTCTGCCAATTAACAACCCATGTGGGGCCCACCTGGGCATGTTGGCTGGGTAATAACTATCATCAGGTGAATCATCTGTGTCTTCATCATATGAAAGTGTGGTGTGGGTCTTCCATCTGTACCTCATGACTGATTGCAACAAATGAATTTATTTGATCTAGCGTGGTTGTTGACTGATGGGATATTGTGTTTCTTGGTTGTCCATCACTTCCATCACCCTTTGAAGGGTACCACTTTATGCTCGTTTAACACACGAGGGGGACTGGTTTCATATTTTTTTGTATTTTAGTTACTTTACATGCATTTGAACCCCAGGTGTACATTTGGAATTAATTACATTTACTACAACTTGCTTCGGTCTGTATGGGCATATATCTATAAATGATAATTAGTATTATATTTATGTATTACTTAAATTTTCTGTGTTAATCAATCAATTACAGCCAATAAATCTATTAGAAGGTAATGTAATGTTAAAAAGTGAGAATGTTGAATGTGAATCTTTCATGAAAATACAACATGTAGAAAATTATCATGCTTACAAACAGAAATAATTATAATGAATCAGTCAATCTTTTTTAATACAGATTATATTGATGCATGCACTCTTACGTAATCAATACACAGAAACAAAGCTGGCTACGAAGCATGTCATTATTTGGTAATAATGTGTTTGTCTCTTATGATTAAACTACAAAATCTATTAAACTTATGAAAAGATGGACAAACCTAGAAATAAATATATATTTCTTCTCGTCACAAACATATTGAGTTTAGTGATGGTGAGAAATAGTACCTTAACTGATAACGCGATGTATGACAATAGGCTGATCTCTTAAAGTTACTGATACTCTAGACTTCTAGATATGTCTACATCTTATGTAGGTAATAATGCTTTTAGTAATATTGACTGTATGACATCATAAACTAACTGAAAGACAATTGAATCAATTATATTATCAGAACATCTTGGTCTTGGTGTATCTAGTCCGTTTATATATACTGCTTTACGGCAATAATTAGACATGTGGATATATTCGATATCAGCGTCAGCCATTTTATTACGTTTCCGGCGATTTATTGTTTTCCCGCCGCACGGAGGGTATCCCTACTATTTATTCGCTTCTTATTGATTGTCGTTGTGGAATTCTATAAATCATCGTCAATGATATAGTAGGAAAGCTGGACTTTAGATGCAAATTCGATTTTTTTCTTTCCGACAACTCGTTTGATGTCGGCGCATGTTGAATATTTGCTCCAACTTCAACACGCTAGTTTGACTTGATACAGTTTATAGGGAAGATTGAAAATTAAGATGGGTTTAAATCAATTTACTATCTCAAGTTACTGAAAGTTTTATAACAATCCTTTTATTTGTTAAGGGGAATTTATACCCCAGGCCGTCGCTGTAGGGCACGGCCTAAAAATAACAATCGTATTTTCAGAACTTTTTTAACTGTCCGAGATCACCATGCTTCGGGTCATAACGCTGAAAAACTGTCATGGCGGATCTGAAATTGACCTACGTACCAGGACTGAAAGAAAACTTTTGTCATTACAGATTACTCCCCTCTGACTCTGCCACCTCTTCTTTGCCTATTAATGCTGCCATTCAGAAACTTTGAATACATTTATTTTATATGAATTCAGTGTGTCCAAGTCTCCTTTATTTCAAAGAAACTCCTTTATTTTATGATTCTGCCAGATCTCTTTCTTTTATTACCTCCTTTTTTTGGACAAATCTCCTTTTTGAAAAGAAAAGGAGTTTATATTTTCTTATTTCCTCACAGTTGAGTGTGTAATTGTATTCAAGTGACTGTTATACTTTCAAATTGAGCTTTTTCTGCAATAAAACACTTGTTTATTAAGGTGTATTATCTATTGGAAACATTCATGTCTATATACAGCTCTCCATCTAAGACTATGGTGCAACAAGATAGGTCTCCACCAGTCATTAATATTAGACTACACCAGCAAATGCACATATAACACAAGTTATTATTTTTACAATTAGTTTTACTGTAGTCCATTACATATTTGCATGTAGCATCATATGAGTAGGCTTTCGATAAGTGTTGTAAATATTAAGTAGTCACATAGGATAATAAGGTAATTATCATTGTATAATATGTTGTAATACACTTGGTGGTGTTCTTTGGAAAATTGTCTAATCTAACTTTATACAATATCTTGTTAAAATCTTATAGATTGTGGACAGATTTCTTTAGTGCAAACCCTGAAATGTTGACTCTAGATGCAATCAGAATTAAACTAATGTCACTTTTTTCTCCAAAATTTCATCCCACCTTGAACTCATTCCATTGGCCATGTTGCGGCCATAAATAAAGCATACAGCTTTATCTCTTTTATTTTCATTTCAAGTCTGTGGATACAATGGAATTGGAAAAGAACAAACTAGTTGTCATCCTGATTTGTTTTGAATAAATCAAATCTTTTCTATCAAATCAGATTGATGTTTTCAACAATCTCATAAGAAATACTAAGTAATTCTGAAAATAAATAAATATGTGGAATATCATAATATACCCAAGAGGCTGAACATTTCATTCTTAGCATTTCTAAAGGATTAAATCAAAGCTGTGATATACAAATTTAAACTTTATTTAAATGCTTACAGTTAAATCAACTGACAGTAGCACGCAACAAAGCAACCAATCAGTTTGTGGTGCATGTGATTATTCATTATTGGTAGCCTGATTAATGTCATCTTCATATTAGTTGTCAAGAATCCGAAGCAATGTTTACATTTAGAACTCTGTACATGAACACAAGTTTGGCCGCTTTTGCAAGACCAAATGCTGAAAAGGCTCGTTCCACATCGGAGCTTGATGCAACTGAGCACAGCAAGCATTTAATTAACTAAATGATTATTATTATAAATTTGCACAAATAAAGTGAGTAATCAGGTTAGTATAAATTTAAGATGACTTGAAAAAAATTAAAAAATAAATATATTGATTTTTCATGTTGATTAAATTGATGATTTAATTAAATCAATGCCAACCCTGGTTACCATCCATCTTCATTCCAGATTTAATAAAGAAATCTTGATTATTAAGAAAGGTACTGGCATTTTACTATTTATACTAATTATAGTAAAAAGCTATCAAATTTTCATCACAAAATGTTTATTTTGCTAATTAAAATCCACCTAGGTACTAATTCTGTCTTCTACTCCATTTAGAGAATATGAAAGAACTACATGCCTTCCATATATTTTCCAGATTTCGTCAAAAATCTTGATTACTAAAAAAGTTATAAGCCTTTTAGTGAAAAACAATCAAATTCGGGTCACACAATTGTAATGCTAACATATGGAATAATAGAACCAAAACTGTCGTCATTTAGAGACATAGAAAATGCCACAACTTCCTTAATACTCAACATATTCACATGATATTTGTGTCATATTATAGGTATTTTATTTTGAAATTGGTGGGAGTTACTCCTTGTACTGGAATTAACTCAAATAATAATGGCACGTTGAACATTGTCTGTAAAATATCCTGATTTTGATGTGGTGGATGAAGTTCTCCATTGACAGTATATGAGAACCGGTTATACTTCCCGCCATTCATTGTGTGTGTGTGTGTGTTAATCTAAATGGTTTATACATAATAACGAGAGAATCAGATATAGTTTGGCTGGTATATCAAAATGTAGCTGATTTATTACAGCTACACTCATGTGTGAAGTAAAACATCAGAATGTATAAATTCCATGTATAAATTCCAATATATTCCATAATTAAATGCTATTAATCATCCAAAATTATTATACAGGAGACTGGTTTCCGTTTATCAAATGAATTTTGAAATATCTTTGTTTGTACCACACACAACAACAACAACACACACACAGCAATGTACCTATTAGTCATCATATCGGATATTCTGATTATAAAATAACAATATATTCAGTACATTTATCCATCACATTAAGACGACATATTTAGCCGGTAATCAGAAACTCGAGAACATATAAGATTGATTTTGACAAGATATTGATTTTTATAGATAACTCTTTTGAACGGTTTGTCTGTATTAGTATTATATTAGTATCATCACCAACATCGTGATCAATAACAACATCATCATGTATTATTCGTCCTGTTTCTTTCCTAATATCTGTTATCATTCAATTTACTGGATAAAACTCTTAGATTATCCAAAGCTTATACATAAACCATAAACACAATTTGGTTTTTATTTTCTAAGGTTCAGTACTATTAGTTATTAAAATATACACCAACAAATAAATACGTTAACCGACAAAACCGGTATTCAAATATTAGTTCATTTAAATTTAGTAATTTTAAGGTAGACAACATTGATATCTGCAAAATTATCTACAATCACCATTAATGTGTTACAATCTAACACATTTGTACAAAATCAACTGGGAGTATTACGCACCAGAACAAACTCTCTTAAGACTTATTGTAATAGATTAGTGAAAGTTTGTATCTTTCTGACTGTGGAAACTAAGCTCAGACATGAGTACGTTATGACGGGAATGACGGCACGTCATATTAGCACAGTCTTGATACTGTGATACTAATTACTGCGTGTCATTCTATGTCTACATTAGAAGTCTATCTGGCTCAGAGTGCCTCCACAATGAATATTTGAGTAAATATCTAACACAGAACTCCACAAGATGATGATGATTGATGTTTTACGGTCACTTTCGTGCACATTTTAGGATAAATGGGCCGAGCGACCTCCAAAGGTAACGAGGCGAAACTAAAGATGAAACACCCTTCGGATATATCCACGTAGCGATTCGAACTCCGGTGGTAGTGATCTGTGGCCCAACGCCCTACCAATTACATCATGGAGGCGCCCGGAACTCCACAAAAAGACAGGTTGCAAATTAAACGCCGACGATTGAGAACGTCTAAAGAAAGCATCTCCCTAAAGTGGACGCTAACCGGAAGACGGAATGTAATACAACCAAAGATAATAACACGAAAGACCAAGAATATCAGGGAGGTGTTGGGAATGTACTGATGTAATCTGGATCTTGTTTTGGGTGATATTTTACCAAAACAAATAGTACACAAGACTAGACGATAGTAGCCAGACAACACAGGAATGTAACGTGGTTATTCATCTTGATGGTTAATTATGTCGTAAAATAGGCAATATCACTTTACGTCAACTACATTATATATGGGTACATATACATACAAGTAGACTCAATGGAAGATCTACACACACACACACAGAGAGATAGAGAGAGACACGAAACACGTGCACATACATATACGTGCATATTTACACATTTGTAGTCGTACCTATAACATGACGTTATTTGTCCCATAACTAGAACAATATATATAATTGTGTTATGTTTATTATTATTCCCGAGATCGGCACCTATCACAAAAATAACATATATTCGTCTTATATTCCGAAAAAAAAACCCTAACTACTGTTATTAACCGCCATATTGGATTGATCTGGGAGATTCTTCACATATCTGATCATCCATTTGCTAAATGTCGTCCATTTTGTCCGTAGATATGTCGCCGTAATCCTCTATAAGAGATAGCCTCCCGCCATCTGGGATAATCTGGTATAGACAATAGATTAATGAAGACGCTAGTATCTTATCTGCTTCTTATCTTTTATCTCTGGTCAGCCGCTGATTGAACTGATCGTCTTCTGGGAAATAATGATAAACACAAAGGCGCCATCTGTCTGGATGAAGCGATGAAAATAAGTCTGTTTTAGGCCGTATGTGTAAATAGTACTTGTTGTCTTCCCAAACACATAGACTATGTATATGCGTGGCAGTATCTGTGGGGCTCTTTCCTGTAATGTTGTTAATCCATAACAGTCCACAATTAATTATATCGAGGACTTAATGTTGGTATTTAGAATGGTAACGGAACGGAAACAGTTTAGAGAATAAACCAGATGGTTAAGATTGTATCTGTGATTTATTAATAATATACTTGATGACAATCTACAAACATCACATTTCCCATACGTAAAGTTATGGTTATGGTATATAGTTGGTTCATTGTTTATACTGAGAGGATATTATAAACACAGCTATCGTACATATATGTATGTCGCTCGTGTCAATTACGTGGTTGTTTTATGAAGTGAGTGAGGGCGGTGAGTGAGGTTGATAACGACACATATCCGGCACTAAATCGTCATTTAGTGTCGTCCACTCTTAGTTTCTTTCATAATATCTCGGTAGGTGAGTGGGTGTGTTTCAATCAGTTTGTTTGGCTATTTTCCTCTTGTCACTCTAATCTTCTTATAGACATTGTGACTCACAGACCAGAGCACACAAGCCACTCAGCAACCGACTGACTCATTCACTCACACACTCACTGACTCATTCACACGCTGAACTCGACCTAACCTTGATCTAAGCCAACTACCGACGTTTCATTATTGTGTCACCCTGTGTGTGTGTCTCTGTGTGTATTCAATTAACACGAGATGGTCTTATTTGACATAGAGATTACAGCTCAGTGGCACTGCGCTACAGATCCCCACGGCAGGGTTCGAATCCCAGCGTAGCCTGTGGTTGTGGGATGTTTCACAGAGCGGTCGCCTTTCAGGTGAAGTCATGGGTTTGGCCGGCACCAGAGATAAATAAACGAATTTCTCACTCGATCATTCGAGACATATTCTGACTGTGGTGATTCGACAACTCCTGGAAGACTCCCGGTTTTGCGTTCGTGCATGTTTAGTTGTTAAGGTGCTTGTTTGGGAGTAAGTTTTCGTCTGTATGCACTCTTCGTGTATGCGTGCGCGCGCGTGTGTATATACGCGCGTCCTTTAGCAACGTCAGATAAGGTATTTGTACTCAAAACATGTGGACGATTGATCAGGATACTTAATTTAGATAATCAACCTTGTCTACAAAAGCATCTAATGTTCCACCAACCCTGACGTCTGGATGCAGCACATCAATGTCAATACAACTTGAGTGACAACTCCCGTGACAACAAGGTGTGGCAATCCATTTGACAGATCCGTGGACGTCTGGAGTGACATTACGAAGAGGTCTCGGTTATACAAGAAACGACTCAGATCACATGACCTATCGCTGTATAAGGTCTTCGTTCAGCATCGTGTCGCCGACAGAAGGACAAATGACGTCATTCTCTTCTGGCGCGCTTTTTGATTTGCTGATCCGAAAATTGATTAAGGAAGGGCTTCAGCATCACATGTTCTGTTGGTACCGTTAAACTTTAAATACTGGATCACGGTATGTCCGACCTATTTATATAACTATGGTAGGTGTCGTGTTATCCGTGTATTTTCTCGGCAATGAAAAGACCTTTTGTGTTGGAAAGTCGGAAATTCCTGCTCCGTAGTTAGATTAGTCGGATCACCGAGTTGTTGGACTAACATTAGTCGTATTAGAGAGTATCTCACAAACATTTGAATTAATTATAAAAACAAAACAAGCTTCTTTCGAAAAAGAAATAAATAATCTGAAAGGTTTGAATCCACGGTTCGAGATTCTCTGTGCCTGTGCCTTATTATACACAGCTAAAATATGCACACACACACACGAGCTCGCACACACACATACATACTATGGCAGCCGCAGGCGGTGTGCAGGAAATCGAGCATTGCCCCTCCCCTGATCCCAGGAGAGTATAGAGTAATCAGCGTTATCGGGCATCTAGAACACAGCATTAGTAAGACAAAGCTGCTTTATGTCGCTTTCCTGCAGACATACTTATGAAGACCGGATACACGATCAACCGACAATATGCCTCTCTGTGGGTGTCTTCTCGGTGTATGAGTGGCAGACACTAATACCGAGGAGCGAAGTCAATTATTGGAATCGTACTGAAGACCTTCGATCTAATTAATCCATCACGACACCAATGAGCCAAGATGATGAAGGTAGTAGGAGGTGGCACTCCCAAAAGAGTCAAATGATCAATGTCATCAGGAAAAGAGTCGATTTATTATCGTCATGTCAATAACATGTTCTGTATATTAGTCAACAGAGCTGTCCTAGTTATCGGACACTAACCCTATCAGTTGTTATCGTTTTACGGATGTGATTGGACGATATTAATCATCCACGTTTTGACATTATGACAAACTAAACACTTTGGAATTTAAATATTTTCGCTTTTTGGCTTCGTTCCGTTTTGGCGTTTTGCTCATTTGATTATAGTATTTCCATTTCAACATTTCGTTATTTTTTTCAGGTATTGTTAGAAAAAGTTTAACATAACAACTAAACAACAGATACAAAGACAACAAAAGATAAATAAAATCGACGGTATTATTAATTATTCATGTTTATTAATATTTGATGTAATGACTCACCACTGTTCCTCTAATGTCGAAAGAGGCAAGCAAAATAAGGGGGGGGGGTTAATACAAATGTTGTAACCAAACTCCCACCCACCAACACCAGCCCATATTACCAGTTAGCCACGCATCCTTTCGCACACCAACCCGAAACCAACTCATCCACTCACTGACTTACTCACTGATTCATTCACTTATTCAACCATCCGCCTAGCCACCCAGCCGTACATGCACAACTCACCCAGCCGTTCACCCACTCAAACAATCATTCAATACCCACCACCGAAACACACTTAAAAGATTCTTTGTGTTATGTATTGGTGCACAATTACACTTATGAATTGAATATAATCAGGAGCATAGATAAAACTAAACCACGTGAATTAGACAGACAGGAAGTTACACCAGAGAGCTTAAATATAGAGGCGTTACTCTTGCCGCGCCATGTTGAATTTTGAACCAGTGGCGCCTCCAGCGACCGGAGGTATTTCTCTCTGATTGTCCACATGTGATCATGTACATGTGTGCGCATGGTTGAAATGAATTGCCAATACTAGTACTATATGTTATATGATCACATACCCTTTTATTAATTAACGCTTTAATTGTGCACACGTGATATCGAAAGAAACGAAGCTCTGAAACTGTAAATAAAGAATTAAATGATTTCACAGCCCAGTCACTTAATTAATTCATAGCCTACAATTTGCGATCATTTGACAGTTAATCAGAAAATAACTGAACGTGGTTTAGGTTATTTCACAGCTTTGTGTGTGGAAGGCGTTTTTTAATGAAAACAATTAGGTATATATGAGGTAAATGCATACAAACATACTTTCATCATGTCAGTTTACCATAGTCCATACATTTTCATTTATTTGGACATATAATAATATATACAGCTTATAACGCAACCATAACACAATTCACCATATCTTCATCATGTTCGTTTATCATATATTAACTAAAAAAATAATAAGTTCATTTAAAGTCTACACCTCAATAATATAGACCATGCAATATAGGCCTGCCCAGATGAGAACAAAGAATATACATGGAATATTAACAATGTTTATGTTTGACTTAACATGTTAGAGATAGAGAAATTAGTACTTTCATACAAAATGCTGCATCAAATCTCTTGTGCCACAGTTCATCTATAGTTACAATCAGTAATTTGTTATCAAATGGACAGAATAATCCAAATTGCTTCCAGCTTTAAACAACCACTACTACAAAAACATGACATGTAGTCCAGATCAGTGAACTGTTTAAAGTTAGACAGAATATACCCAGAGATGTAATAGACAAAAGCATTGACTATTGTAACAGATAATACCGGTAAATCTGTAACCAAGAGATTGGCCTGTTTACATGATATCTCATCATCAGAGAACTTCAATGGCTGAAACAGAACAATACCTTGTAAAATAATGACTTGAACCAAATGCATACACAATGTGTAAACACATGCTTTCTTCTTTTTCAAGTTGGTTAAAGGATTTGATTTGATATTCATTTAAGGTATGAAGAGAAGTATACCAAATAAAGTACATTAGCTGAACATTCAAGTACTAATTCAGGTGCTGGTAATCCTTTTTTGTATTAAGATATGAAATGGGCTGACAACATTTCATGGGTTTGATGCCTTGTTACTTATTTAATTAATACCAATTTTCACCATTAATATTTATAAATATTAATTACCATCACAGTTGTCCCTGTCTCCTGTGTAGGTCTCCGATCTGTTAATACCTTTCTCTTTGATTTCAGTGGATGCATGCGGTGGATTTGGCATATCAAAAATAGTTTGAATAGCATTCTAGATAAGTTGTCTGGTTCATGAATTCCGTTTCAGTGAAATGCATATCATATACATTCTACAATTAGTTTTCAAGTAATTTAAATCTTTCCTCATCATATATCTGAGCGACAACACTTAATAACCCATCTTTTACTTCTGTCAATAGAAAAAATAACAAAATGAATGTTTCTACCACTAGTTGAGGTATTGAATAATTAATTTCATAACATTTAAATTATAAATAAAAGTCCATATATATGAATAAACCTGTACCAATTGCTTACGTTTAAAAATAAATATGGATACAGGTGATCATGTAAATACTCAGCTACTTATAATTATTGTAATTAGGGAAAAATTATCTGATTTTAGTAATGTAATTTTAGAAGTCCAATTATATTATTAACAATAATAAAGTAAAATATACCTCCCGCCAATAACATCTTCAATGGCTCCAGTACATGTAACTCTAAGCTTATGTATATCTTACATACCCATTTTGTGATTAATAGGTTGATATTGTTCAATAAAATTTAATCAGATTTTGTCTGAAACAAATATAGATCTAGAAAGATCATTCTTGGGCCTACTGCTTGGGTCATGTCAAGTAGGGGCGTGTCTGCTTCAAATTGTTATACTTATTTTTTAAAGATCATTTATTTAAAAAAAGCCATATCATATCAAATTTGTACATTAGCTTTCATTTCCTTTCGGTGATGTCTTTATTTGTGCATACTTTTTCTGTTACTGCAGCCGAAAGCGGCGCAGAATGAACCAGTGCCATTAAGCGTCATGTTAATGAAGTGAGCTGTCCGTGACAATCTACCTCCGGTCGCTAGGGCCCTGGTGCTCCATGAATTCAAAATGGCGTCCCATGTTAAAACACGAAGTAACAGGTCTTGTTATAAATAGTCTTTGGTTACACTACATTTTATTAAAACTCTACCACACCACCAATAAGCATCGACAACCGTTAACACTCCTTAATGAGAGGGCAGCACCTGACGGTGTGCTTATCAAATCATAACGGATTCATATATGTTATACCACAACATTACATCCCTCCCCTATGAAATATTAAATTGAAATCGAAGTTTAAAATTTTAAAATAAAACCTTAAACTTGTTTACATATGTCAAAAGGTTACTTTGGTTTTGATATTGTAAACATGTATGGGTAACATCTATTAGCTGCGACATGTACTACAATGTTTGAAATGAAACATTCATTTATGATATTATTTATCAGAAATTAAATTAAAGTAGAATAGAACCAGTGTTCTATTTCTGATTAACAGATATTATTTTTATTGTTAGAATTACCATTACTTTTCATAAGAAACTCACTGTCATATAATACGTGAATCATTTGACATCCTCGATACTAGACCAATTCATAGAAACGTATTATTTACATATTAATGACCTGCAATCAAATCTTCTGCATCATTTTGGTAATTTATAATGTTCATAGTCTTTGAACTTCACCGGTGGGTGTCGATCACGCCTGGGACGAGTCGGTTCAGCTCGAAGTGATAGAGAAACATCAGGATTGGATGTTTGTACATTTATATCCATGACAACAAGATCTGTAGCATCATCACTGTCCATTTTTAGGTTAGAATCATCCTCAGCGTGTCGATGTCGATGAGGTTGAGCGACTGGTTTGACATTAGTATTAATGTGCAGTTTTATTGGCTCCCCTTCAGTTTACCAAATCCAGTAAACTATTCTGGGAACTCATTCACGATTGCTCGATGGTTATCATACTGTCTTATTGTTCATCACAAAATTCACAGTATCGATTAGCTTGAGTTTTCGTGATGCTCTCCAGCTAAGTAATGATCCCCCCTGTCCGTCTACGACGTGAACGCATCCACTATCAATTATCGCAGAGAAAGATCCTAGAGTAGATAACGGTTCTTCACCTGCATAGGGATATATAGGTGAATAATCAGTGTTCAGTGGCATATAGTGCTTGAGACGCTTATAGTCATCATAGTCCATTACACATACACTGGAGCCAGAATCAGCCATGAGATTCATTTTACATCCATTGATGTACACATTTATTATGGGTAATGCACTGCTAGTACACTTACGATTGTTCATTGCAAACACATACGATTCGTTGTCAGTACTCATACTATCTGTGTTTTCTTCAGTTGGCTTGACAACTGTGTTTACAGCTTGATTTGTATAAGAGTTCTTGGATAAATAGCATTTAGCAAGTGATTTCTGTTCTTGTATTTGTGACACTGCTTACCAAATGCAGGACATGATGTACGACCCTTCACATGCGGCCAGTGATTACCACAACTTCTGCATACAACACTACGTTGTTGGTTTTGTGACGAAATGTGTTTGGAACGATTTGGCTTCTTGGGACGATATGTCCGCTCTGACACACTGAGATGACTTACAGCTTCCATATTGGATTCATGATTAAGCTCATCTTCAATTGCTTTAGCCTGCTTACGATTTCTTTCGAGGCTTCTTCCCGTTTTAACACATTCGCTGAGTCACCACTTTTTATGACCAATCATTTGAAGGCGTAACTTACTGTCATTAGTTCATGACATCAGCTGATGACGGATTTCCTTGTCTTTGTCGGCGAATCCGCACAGAGCTGCGCCTTGCTTCAAACGAGTGTAAAAGTCCATAATGGACTCACTGGGTTGTTGTTTTATCTTCCTGAATTTCATAATTTCTATGTCAACTTCTGGTGAAAAATGTTCAGTTAGTGCTGCAACGGCTTTATCGAACACATTCTCTCCTTCCCCAGGAACAGGAACAGACAATGTTTCATAGATTTGATTTACTTCAGTCCCAGCATAATGCATCATCAAAACATTTTTACGTTGATTGTCAGTGACATCCATTGCAACGAACAAATGTTTCAAACGCTTGATCCACTGTTTCCATGACCGATGTCCGGATTCAAAATAGAAAAATCAGGCAAAGCCAAAGCCATGATTACGTTGATTAGACATTCAACAATCCTCGTCGCCAAATAAAATGTTGTTTGTGTTATGTATTGGTGCACAATTACACTTATGAATTGAATATAATCAGGAGCATAGATAAAACTTTCTCGCACTCCGCTGCGTTTTCACCACACAGAGACCAGTTGTGGGAATAACCCATCCCACATGGTTTAGTCACCTCTTCTTGCTCGTGTATCTTACTCCACAAAAAGTAGTTCCCAAATATTCCACCCTTTCTTTCATAGTTTAGCATCAAACCATGTTAGATATAATAGCTGTAATTGAATAAATATTTTTAATTTGCTGTGGTTTGAGTAATTTCAGCTTAGTTACCGATTCATTCGCTAGAGGTCGTTCCAATGCGTTTTTCTAGCAGACAAAAATGGCTACTTTTAATTTAGACTGCTCTTTTTATTCGTGGCCATGCCCGATCCGGCACTCGTCTAAAGACTCGGACACTTGTGCTGGGATAAACCCATCCTACATGAAAAACAATGATATATGCATATAAAAACACGTGAGTTAGACAGGAAGTTACACTGCGTTTTATTAAAACTCTACCAGACCACCAATAAACATAGACAACCGTTAACACTCCTTAATGAGAGGGCAGCACCTGACGGTGTGCTTATCAAATCATAACGGAATCATATAAGTTATACCGCAACATTACACCACTCACCCAGTTAGAAAAGAGCTCACGCACCCAAAGTCGAATCACCCACTCGGCAATTTTACAGCAAGATGGCGATCTTCATCACCTAGGTTACAGTACGTTTACCTTGGTTACCGTTTGATGCTGCAATTTGATTTAAAAAAAAATCCGTTATATAATATTATATAGTGGCTACTAATTATCATTAGCTGGTAGTTGTAGTCAGTATTTAAACGAGAAAATATCTAAGAAATGTAAAGTCAGATATACAAGCCTTCTCGTGTCTGTTCTAATGTTTTCCTTAGATTTGAAGGACGGACTCGCTTTGGCGTTGCCAAAAGCAGTAGCGTGGTCAGTTAACGAGCCCTATTACCAGAGTTCAAATCCCGGCATGGCTGTGTCTGCAGGGTGTTTCATCTAAACCATTATATATAATTACGTAACATTTACTTGCGGCAGTTCTGAGGTTGTCCTTATATTTGAGTGACAACCTTGCTAACCTCAGCATGGAATAACAGCTTGATCGTACGCTTAAGGAGACGTAGACTTTCATACAATATAATAACCCCTCTAGTAATGGCACGTTATTATAATTATTATTATTATTATTATTATTACCTGATTCAACCATCCACTTCTTTTTAAAGCGAGCCAGATAACATTGGCGAGAGAGATAACATGGGCGAACCATGTTACATGGGTGAGCCATATAAAATGTACAAGCCAGTTAACATGGGCGAACCACATTCCAGGTCGTAATCTATCTGCTTTCATCGCGTCATCTGATCAGAGTAAATCCTGCATAAATTTCAGTCCGATGTGTTTACCTGCCATTTTGATTAGCTTAGTGATTTATAAGTAGCCCAGTGTGTTCTTCTGGATCAGGTACGAAGAGACTAAAAGGTGGTGACACTAAACGACCATTTTGTACCCGTGTTTCCTTAAACTCTGTCGACTGAGTAACTAACTGACTGACTGACTCACTCACTCACTCATTTCTTTTGTGCTGTATTTGTTTAGAACCAATCAATTCAGTTGTTTGTTTGTTTTATTGAATTTGGAGATTCGATTAAAATATGAAAAATCTACGTATGCATAAAATGTGTTCGACGTAAAAACGTAAATATTTAACACAAGATGCGATAATTATTTATCTGATATAAATTTTTTAAATAACAAATAAAATCAGCTTATTTAACAGTATTAATTTGAGTGATTAATATGATAAAAAACCCTTATAAATGTTATAAACTGAACAAACTTTCTCGGCGAACGTTCTCATAGTTCTCATTGTTACTGGATACCTACTATAGACAGATAAAACGAGCAGTGGCGCCACTGTCGTCCCTTCCATACTCAATAATTAACTACGTTATGAGATGGCGCTACCGTGTCCCTACTGGCGATAATTATATTCAATCTCTACTCGTTTGATCCCCACTCCAAGTACAGAGTCATTCAATTATCATACTCACCAATGATCAGTTAGTTCGGGAAGATCATCGGCTTCTGTGGTTGATTAAGGTCTTCCTGAATTCGATTCGGGAGATGACCATCATCACATGAAGATTATCGCCATTATTCAACGTTATATCAACTATGTAGGAACGATTTTGGAAGAATAACGGTTAACGTGGACAAGCTATCAGTCGGTTCTGTCTTCTGGTGTCTGGGTCATGTGATGATGTCTGGGCAAGAACTCGTGAATGAATGAGTGATTGATGTGATTGAGTGAGTGTTTTCTGTAGCCTAGACGCTGGTCAAACCTCTGATGTTTGGCTGAGACACTACGGCAGATGAAAACATCCAATAAATACAGGCATCAATCGGATTCGACCCCAGAGTGGTTAGAGCGATGGGTAGCAGAGCTCAAGGATGGATCTCTGTTGCCCATCACTGTTACCACTGCCTCATCAGATCGCCCCATTATTGTGTGTGTTTGTGTGTATGCGTAAATGCGCGCGAGCGTGGAGGCTTGCGTTTGTATCCATCCATCAATCCATATTTCCACCTCTCTCACACAGTACCTTCTTTTCATTCCGTGTTTCTTTATTATCAATTCCCTTCAATATCGCTATCTCATCGAAAGTATAATTTCCTATTCCAATTTCACCTCCCTACTCCAGCTCTCTCCATTATCTCCTTCCCTGGCCTCCCCTCCCCTGCCCCCATTTTTAAGTTATAGTCTTGGTCAAATCATTCTCATCCAGCTTACAAAACTCCAAACTCACGTAGGCGTTTTAAGTCAAGATTGAAATTTATTCGTTTAAAATCCAGGTATATAGATCTATAAGATAATTCCGACCCCCCCCCCCCAGTACCCTCAGCGTTATTGTCCAGTAAACCCATCTGGTCACGTGGTCAAATTATCGCTGAATTGGCTGAACCATAATACAAACATTATTACTAAATAACTGATATCCGTAAATCATGTGCTTCAAACACATCACTCATCAGGCAGCAGTCGATCGTATAACAAGAAGAGATATTGGTGATAAAGTTAATATAAACATAAACTTGTCATATATTGATCCTAAAGCAGGGATCGGCAAAAGTGTTGAGCGGACAGCCAAATCGTTAAGCTTAGATTCCATATACGCGGTATTCGGATTTGTGTGATTCCAGATGAACGTGCGTTCCCATCCGTTTTCAGTCTCTCATGCTAATAACATGGCAATACATAAGTATTATTCCGAACTTACCAGATTTGTGCCCGTTCCGGAGCCTAATTAGCTGCTCATTAATATTCATTACCAAGGATATCGAGTTAACGACTTGTCGAACTTTTGCCGAATTTAATCCGGTTCATAATTTGAATGTCAGTTAGTGAATGTGGGGAGTGTTGTGTTTAGATTGTTAAATATCGCGTTTAAATTTTATCCCGAATAACCGTCTAAATAATAGCACACGAAATGTTTAGTTTTAGTTCTGCAGAATTTGATTCTCGAATTACCGGCTGGTCGGATAACCCGGTATGATGATGATAATGTTTACGGCCACTTTTGTGCACATTGTAGCCTACATAGGTCGAGTAACCTCCAAAGGTAATGAAGCGAAGTCAAAGATGAAACACTCTTCAGATATGCCCACGCCGACGTTCGAACTCGGGTAGAAGTGATCCAACTCCCTACGAATTAGACCACAGAGGCGCCCTCTAAAGGCAATGAAGCGAAGTCAAAGAGGAAACACCCTTCAGATATGTCCGTCATCATTGTTCTAGCCATCCGCGAATGACGTCACATTACCGAGTGATGACTGATGGTGAGGTCCAATCTCGCACTAGAATATTACTCCGCCACCTTAAAAGAATCAACACACACACACACACACAGTACAAAGGCTTCCGTTTACATACAGACAGAAATGTATCGCGAGTACCGAAAAAAAGTACCAGTTCCGAACATGGTAATATTTTAAAGGCATCCATTTCGGACGGAAATAAATCGTCATGGCGCCGGACTATATTTCGCGAAATGTCGTATAAAAATGGCATTTCTGGTTTTTCTTGGACATTCCGCAAGTAAATGGAGAAAACGGGAATTGTTTCCTGTCCAAGATGGATTTATCTCACCAACAGCGACGTTCATCCAGGTCGAGTCTTTCTGAATTGATCTGGATCTTAGTGCCTCGAGATTGACAAAACTAAAAATGAACTCACATATAATAAAGGCATGGGCTCAGGTTTTCGTGATGTTTATAATTCTTACAGAATTATGACGAAACGACCACTACCTAAATAGAAAACAGATTATATATATTAGTACATATATAATGCAGCTTTGTAAAATACTTCTTGAACCCATTGCTTTTCATCTTGGGGTCTTGACCTCTGTTAAAAAATGGATTAGTCACAGTAGGACAGAGCTCGATTGTGTTGTACATTCGTAAACTCAAATGCGAGTTGAGTCTCAATATTCGATAAGATAAAGAAATGAAAATCGGAGTTTTGGTTTGGTGTTAAAATGCACTAGCGAGACATGTTTCCCATTGGCTCTAGCCTAAGGGCTGAGTTGTAGAAATATTAATTAGTGCACTAACAAAGGATTCGAGGATCCAACTGCCAAAATGTAGGCCATGAATAGATTCTGGCGAATCTAATGAGCTCATAAAGCTGAATGTTCAGGCGCTGTGTGTGTGAGAGCTTGAAAACTGATGTTGTTTGACATATAAGAAAGAAATGATGCCTCTATTGTAACTGGTGCAAATATAAAATACTTAACCATCATTTGTGCGATTCGATAAAATGTAATTTCATCTAACAAACTGAATGCAGTTTATAATAATTTCCTCCAAACTGTCCCACAACTGTTATTATGGGAAATAGATAACTCCTAGTATTCTTTCGTATAATGGAAGTAAGAAGTGAATGAGATGTTTTAGTCATATCTTGGTGAATGTAAAATTTATGTTTAAGAACACACCCAAGCTATTAAGCAAAAACACAAAATATTATATTATAATGCTATATGAACATCTCAACTGAACAAGAAATTGATTTCGGACTGTAAATAACACAATATTAACATTTCCATACATTCAATCAACCAATTAGTTATTGACATCCAGTTAAGATCCCTTCACTGCTTCTATTATTTATTTTATTTTCTATCCTAAATTGTTCATCTTACGTCAGGAATCTATTTAATACATATCTAGAACATTGTAAATGATTTTGGGTGATGTCACGAGTTACCAAACATGTTTATAATCAAGTCAAGTTCATGTTTAGTTAAAATGTTTATTTCAAGATGATCTGTATCAGTTATTTTATTGCAGAATAATTAATGCTCCATCAATAATACTTATATCTTATTTATATATATATATATATATATATATATATATATATATATATATATATATAAATACATCCACATAATGTCTTGCTTTCACCCGGCCATAGATCTAGTGTAATATTCACAAGTGCGACAAGAGCACAAATATATATACAAGTCTTAAACAACAGTA
Organism: Paralvinella palmiformis; assembly: GCA_025642065.1. Taxonomy (NCBI): domain Eukaryota; kingdom Metazoa; phylum Annelida; class Polychaeta; order Terebellida; family Alvinellidae; genus Paralvinella; species Paralvinella palmiformis. The sequence goes on along the minus strand of JAODUP010000993.1, from coordinate 13,497 downwards.
ATAATATGAATAACAGCAAGTTTCTATTCATCACTATTTAAAGAAACTGATTTAAGACACATACATTTCTTGTGTCTAATAAAGCTCAAATAATAATTCAAAACTCAAAGCCAGTTTTATAAAACTATACTTTAATAATGAATTATAACAGGTTTGTATGCATGTATATGTAAACGTGTGCGTGTGTGTGCGTGTGTAAATGTGTGTGTGTATGTATATGTATGTGTGTGTGCGCGCGCGCGCTTGTGGTGTGTGTATACATAAAATATATAGCCTTGTACCTCTTAATAATAATAATATATATATAACATATATATATATATATATATATATATATATATATATATATATATATATAGGATGTAAGGTATTTGTATTAATTATTTGACCATTACCTTAAGATAACCATTGTTGTAGTATTTGGTACTATATAAAACAATGTTTAACTGCTTCACTTCGTTTATTCCAAAATTCAGATTTACATATTCTTGCGAGAACCAGTTTGCGGATGGAATGTCGTACAAAGCAGGGTGTGTCAATTAACAGTAATAACAGTAGCATATTACCACAACCATTCCACCATTAAGACCACTTTAAAAAGTCCCGATCTTTCTCCTATCCTGCACACAATGAAATAATTCCGTAAAACGACCATTCCTCTATTCCGATTTATTTTGATACCAGCCCGTAATTGCGTAATTGCAAATAAACCCATTTACCATTATCGTTGTTAAACATCGAAATGAAACAGTGCAACTTTCCAATAGAATAATATGAGTAGTGTATTTTAATAAGCAATGTTGCACGCGTGCACCTAAATACTAATGGGAGATCTAATTAAATAATACGCAATAATGTCTAGAGTTACATAATCATATATAAACAAACAATTCAACTAAAATGTTTTAACCCGTGATTTATAATTCTTTGTGAAACTGTGGTTCAATCTTTGGCTCAGAGCATGTAACATAATTCTAATACAAATGAATTACCTGTTGTTGCTTAATTTAATTTAAAATATCTTTTATGACCACCATAGGATGACCCATTTCAGTCCTAAGACAAGTACAAAAGTTGAAATTAATTAAGTAATTAAGGTTAATATCAATTATGGTCATTTTATGTCAGCCGGTGTATCAGAACACCGGGCACGGATATATTGGCTTACCAAGTGGATAGATAACAATACACTATGTGATGCTTTATCAGTTAAACAATTGTAGAAGTAAAGCAAATTACCTCAGATAAGTCTACAATTAATATCAATCCAAATATTAATCTCCCGTTATTCTTTTATCTGATCTAGGCCAGTGATTATGCGTAGCGATAAAATTAAAAATATATCGCACATAATTAAAATAAAAGACCCAATTTTTGGCGAAGAACGAGAGGCGCTCGTCACGCTTCCTTACCGGACATATGAAGGAAGAGTGTGCAACCCCATGTTGCACAAACCGCAGTCAATTCGAGCATAGAGAACCTGAATGTATTAAAAAACAAGTACTTACGCTCTTGCGGCTGGCGTAGTATAGCGCCAGCCTCAGAAGAAATAGCTGACATGGAGGAGGAGATTATCAGTATTACTAATAAAGGACAGGGAACACTGCCTTTTATAGGCCGTGACATCAGAATATGATCTTGCTGAGGTAGTGTTCCTCCTTTTTTCCATACTTGGGAGTCCCGGGAGAAAGATCCGTGATTTCCGTCACAGTTTACAGGGTGATTTTACATTCCTTATCCTCATGACCTGTCGTACCACATTTGGCGCAGGTAAGCTCTCGCTTACAGGTCATTTTGTGGTGTTTATATCGTTGGCATTTGAAACAACTAAGTTGATTGGGAATGTAAGCGTCAACCTTGGGAGGAAGGACAGGGAGTCCAATCGTAAAGATAATGGTGCCGGTATTTATTGGGCGTCAATCACGCTGAATTCGTATCTTCTTCATTTCTGTTATGTCCTGTGCTGACATATTTTCCACCGAAAGTCTGAAAACAACCACTTCCAGGGCTAAACGTGACTAGCCAATTGGCCAGATAGGGTCTTTCTGACCTCCCGTCTTAGAAGGAAATTAGGTCCAAGGTAGTGTGTTTTTGTGTTTCCACCGCTCAACTAACAGGATCCCCTCTTCCCCTCCTAAGGGTCGCAAACCACGGCAAACAGATTGTCCCTTTTATGACATGCAGGGGATATAGTAGACCTATTCCGTGGGGGGGTATTGAATACAAGGAAATGATCCAGTGTGAATCTGTGTTGATCGATTTCATATATTGATACCATTATAAATATTTTCATCCGAGGAAGGAGGGGAGTCTGAGCCGAGATGAAAGTAATTTCATCTGTGGTTGAGCATTGATATTCTGAGATGACCCTTTATTTTGGTGCGTTATATTTTTCATTGAACAAGAATATGTCATGCATAAATATTCTTGTACTTTTGATCGATTTTCTTTTGTTTCATGATTAAGTTTATCATTCTAATGCCTTTATGGATACTTATTTCTTTTATTTCAACAACAGTCCGAGTCTGCTGTCCTAGCAAGTCACGAAGAAGGTAAGAGATTGTGTCAAAGTGAAATATTACTGTAGTAGCCTCATAATTAAACTAATTGTGGTACTGATAATTCCAACAATGTTGGACTTTTTCAATTATTTTGTCCCCAATATGACACCATGGTTGTATCTACCACATCCACAGATAGTTGCTTGTGTACTGCAAATATCACGAATTTTTGTTATTCGAAATTTGTCCATGCTAGTCTTTCCTCATCAGACAGAAACAAAGAAAAATATGTTTACACTTGCTACGAATGAAGAAAGGGCATGGCTCTGCCATGTTTTGAGGCCTTAGTTGTGTTCATGTCTGATTTACATCAACATAGATTAGCATTGCTGTGATGATTGTTGAGTTTGGACAATTTACTTTCAAATTAAAGAAATGCATCTTGAATAGTTTAATTTGCAAAAGCTCAATTCTGGATCCTTTGTGTTATTTATTAGGCTTTTTGTTAGATATTGGCAATATTCTGAAAAACTGTTTAATGGTCTATCTTCTTTGTTCAGCATGTGATCTTGAGAATATAAAAAATCTGGATTATCTAATTGATTGCATGATGTGTATGTTTAAATTTACTTACACTAAATATTAACACAATAAACTGGGCCAAAACACCATTCGAACCCCGCAAGATCCAGAGATTAATTACTCAGCTCACAACATCGTGGGTGGCTGACCACGTTAAATGGCGCTACCGTCTCCACTGAATTATTTAAAATAAAGGGGGACGTTAAAAACCCTGAGGACGTAAAACACTCTGGCAGTGACCACTCTCAGGGTATTTTGGTTCCATCTTTCCGTACCGTTCGCCTGTGAGTGTTGGGGGAGGAGGTTTCTCAACCACTCCAACATAGAAGCTGTACCAAATAAGGGATAGCCTGTGAATTCTCCTCGAACAACAAAACAAAACAGGAGATGATACATCCGCTTCTCTCGAAAAAGTAATAGCAAACATTGTAACATTAGTCATTACCGGCAGACATGTCTCACGACCACAGCGCCACCTTCCGCCTTGCGCTTTACCGTACTGCTGGAAACGTTACCGTCTTCGTCAAAATAAGCTTGAGCCCATTTTGTAAATGAAAATAGAAGGGGGGGGGAGAGGTCACACACACACACACACCCACATACACTGACGGCCTGATGTTCGACCATTGCGCTTCCGTTGATAAATGTACGGTATAGATTATTTGTTGACTGTAATCATTGTGATATTTGTTGATGATGTGAATAATAATTTAACATAACGGAGCGTAAATACGGTTAGTTTATTACTGGGTCACCTTGACATCCGAGCGTTCGACATATGTTTCTGCGTTCCTCGCCTGTTTTTGTTTTGTTGTTGCTATTTTGATTTAATCAGCACTTTTTCTTGTATTATCGTCACCCAGCCAGCGAGTTGTATACCTGAGAATATTACGTCCATTTTAACATTCCTTAATTAAACATTTATAACTAAGAGGGTTGTATTCGGAGCGTGTTTTTTTCTGTTCAGACTTCGATTACGTTGACCAAAGATGAGGGATGATGTATTTGTTTACATTTCGTTCTCGGACAGATGTTGACATTTTATATTTTGAGTTTCTGTTGAATGACCTTCAGATTTCTTCACATGTATCGTATTAGTCTGTGTGTGTGTGTGGGGGGGGGGGTCTTGGCGGGGAGTCATCAGACATATTTTCGTTTTAGGGGGACATAGGCGGTAATAGGAAGTTATTTATTGGTTTAAGATGATTGATGTTTTACGGCCACTTTTGTGCACTTGGTAGGCTAAATGGGCCGAGCGACCTCCAAATGTAATGAAGCGAAGTGAAAGACGAATTAACCTCCAGATATGTCCACGCCGAGATTCGAACACGGGTGGTAGTGATCTGTGTTCCAACGCGCTACCAGTTATACCACAGAGGCGCCATTCAAGCCTGGATGTAAGAAATATTCCGGTTGAAATTCATCCGGATCGCAAAGATGTGTTTGTTTATTTATTTGTTTTTTGTTTGTTTATTTACTTCCCGTCAGTTTACAGGCTCGAGCGATCCCACGGTGGTGTAACCGCGGAGTTACACCGTATAACAGAGTGGTATAACCGTTTCTGGATACTGTCCCGTCCTGTCCGATCTATCTTTGTGTCCAGAGAGACTCACTCCGGCTATTCCCGTGTGCGTGTCTCGAGTCATTATATTCAGCCCAGGTTTTATAATCTCGTTGTGTAAACGAGATCAATAGAGATTTGTCGTCGAGACTTCGGTGACTCAGTGTCAAATTGAATATTATTTCACAACAAATCGCTCTCCGATCAGCCCTCCCCCTTTCCGCATTCGTCGGTCATGTGACGTAGCGGGGAGAGAGCGTTCTTAATTCGGACGATCAGTACTCATGACGCGCCAGTGCGGGCGGTAACTCGTTGCGCTACTGATTACTAGGTTATGTAGTCGATTCCCTGTATTAGCTGTATTTCTGAACAATTTTATTTTTAATGATGAGCAATTTCTCACCACCCATTCCTCACATCAGATGGCTTATGTCCCAGTCATGACCAGCCCTGATACTAGAGTTTCTCTCTCACTTACTCACTCACTCTCTCACTCATCTCCGCTGCCCGTCCATTGGACACGGTCTCATTTCAGTCGTCACAAATTTTGGGTCACTTGAAACACAACTTATTTATTATTGAGCTGAGGCGCTTTTTGAAACTCTGCCTTCTTCTAACCGTCACCTACAGATCTCGAACGATGACCTTGCCACCGCCCTCTTCCCTCCCCAAAAGATTCCTCCAACAATCTGAACGCGGCCTATAAAATGCCCACAAAAATGCCTATAAAATGCCCATTAATTCATGACCGCTCTCGTCCACCATAGACACAGTAGATCGTGCGCGAGAAACTTATCAAGCGCGAGCAAGTACTTGCCTGCCATACTTGCCCACATCACTCGCGTCTGTTCTCACCGCATCTGAGCATGTCATACCAGGTCACACTATGTCACACCATGTCACAGCTTAATGCCGTTGATGACGTGGACATCATTAACCGCAGTCGGCTAACACCTGAGCGACATCTACTGTGTCGGGTAGCTTACTTGGGGGGATTAAACCAATAACTCTACACGAGTTCAATAATCTGGGATCGTGTTTATTAACTTAAGTATAAAATGTGAAGATATTAAAATATATCCGAATTGAGACAATGACCTGCGGATGGTGTGTGGTATTGGACAGAATCACTAACAAAAGCCCCAAGCACATGCTGCGGTCCAGTTTTGTTAAGCATCAGGCGATGATGATGATGATGATGATTGAAGTTTTACGGCCACTTTTGTGCACAAGGTAGGCTAAATGGGCCGAACGACCTCCAAAGGTAATGAGACGAAGTGAAAGACGAAACAACCTTTAGATATGCCCACGCCGGGATTCGAACACGGGTGGTAGTGATCTGTGGTCCAACACGCTACCGCTAGACCACGGATCCCCCCTCCTCGTTAAGCGTCAGGCAATTAATTAAGTAATAAAGATAGACCCCTGGCGGCTGATTGGCTAAGCCTGTGTGTCTAGCCGGTGACCAGCCACCTAGGCTGCCGTGAGGATCATACATCTTAAAAAGGGGTGGGGTTACACAAACTGTCCGCGGTATATGTGATATCTATTATCTATATATTAACATGTACATACAAACACGCACGGACACAAATACACACACACACACACACACACACACAATATATATATATATATATATATATATATATATATATATATATTCTAATTATATCATAAGCCATTATATATGACATGAAATAACGTTGAAGCCATCGATTATTTGGCGTTTTTTAATTACAGACATGCTGATATCAACAAGATTAACCCAGGATTAAGTCAGGAGAAAGTTGGCTGTTTTGGGCTATGAGATAGCCACAGGCAATCTCATAAATCTATTTCATAGATATTATGAGTAAGATGATAAATAATTATGTCTCAAGTCTCCAATGTGTGTGTGCGTGCGTGCGTGCGTGCGTGCGTGCGTGAGTGTGTGTGTGTTTTAGCTGTGTGTAATAAGGCACAGGCACAGATAATCTCGAACCGTGAATTCAAACTCTGGACGTTTTTTCTTTTCTTCAGGGGACTGAATCCAGAGTGGCGACTTTTCTTGCTGAGACATGCGTAATGTCTCACCAGTCCCCAAGCCGCCAAGCAAAATCAAAATGCGAATCACCTACAGCCGAGTAGGTTATCTAAGCAGCCCTATTTATAGCTATTTTTCAATTTCTGTAAGCAATACTACATAAACTATATAACCCAATTGTCACTGTCTTCAAAGATCAGTTTTTACAACGGCCAGGCGTCACGAAGCGACTACTATTAAAACTGTTTAGCTTAATTGTTATTAAAAGACTGACATCTGCGCTGAAGCAGACCGTAATAGCGCGTCATAGCTTCGGTACTGTTTGAACTATGCTATCATTTTCATAATCCAGCTCGGACTCCTGCTTTTCAAGTTGCTGTCCCTACTCTTTGGAATTCATTCTCTGAACATGTTAACTCATCAAATAGCATAGTTTCTTTCCGTCACCATTTGAAATATCAATGAATTATTCCTATAATTAATTAATCTTTTACCATACTACAATCAAGTTATATACTTTTGTTTAGCTACAGCATGATTCAAGTGTTATATTTTATTTTCGCAAATTTCTGGCTAAGTAGTCGAGTGTTGTCATTTTCTGTAAATTCCGTACACTTGGAAGTACTGTTGATGCAGATATCATGCTGATTATGAGTTTGCTCAACCCCTGTATTAGGTGCGCCACTCAATTTTGTAATTATTATTATTATTATTATTATTATTCTTTATCCTTACACTTTTAAGCTTAGATGTCGTGAATGCTGCAGTAGTTATAATCTTGGTTAAATCATGAATTACCAGTCATACTAACTTAAAAACAACTTAGTTGCTGAGCTAGGTAAATCCTACACGCTGTCAAACAGCTAACATCACTTTGAACTTTTGTAAATAACATTAAATTGGTTTGATTTTTGTATAATAGGAGCAGTAGAAAAGTCGATATTTGAGCGATGCGACCCCAAGTAAGAAATAGAATGAAAGTTAATTTTAAAGTAAATATATATTTAGAAATAAGTGCTGCTTTACTGAAGAGAACAATAAATGCACCATTGCTCAGTGTATTAAGTTTGATTTCTTTAGTGACATGAAATGTATATAAATAGATTACAAACTTGTCAGTATTGATTGTTTCATAATGTTAGTTGGGTAGTTGATATGCTCTTGGTACAACATATTTCTCCACGCTGCAATAATCCGGTATCCCAATTCCATGAAAAATGCAGTTAATTTGATGCGATATATTTTCTATTTATAACACGCTTGCCACATTTCATCACCAGATTCCATTCAATGGCAAATTACCACATTATGATGATAATTTCATATTAAAATTATTCTAAGTTTTAATATTAAAGTAACATAATGTAGGTATGATATATCGTTACGTTACCGGAGTTAATACGGTCTCCGCCGAAGAATAACAAAGCTCTACGATATTAACAAAATACCATATAACGCTTAAGTACTGAACTAAAGTCAACAAATATGTTCCCTAACGTCCCCCTTTCTTAATCGACAAATATTAGCAGAGCATAAAGTAAGCAAAATATTCAACTAAATATTATTCAATAAGCGTTGAAGTGTTACGGATTAAGAGACCGAAAGAAAAATGCATTCATCCACCACAGTTTATAAGTGACTCTATAAGCATTGTAAGTAGATCATGATACAACTAAGAATATATTTATCCTCTATGTAATTGAACAGATTATAGAATTAATCTACATCTTCATCTGTACGTTTAGAATGGAAAGGATGTTTGTTTAACATCTGATGAATATCGGTTAGTTAAAAACATTCCCTGGTCAACAAGTTCATTTTGTTTTAGGGTTTTTGAATATAGTGGAATCTAAATAATTGACTGGATTAATACAGATAGAAGATTTAAATTATTTTATTTTAATGGGTGGTTCAGGTGTATTAAAATATTTAGAAATATATACGGGATACTTTCCTATTACTTCCAGGACTGCTTGCAACCCCTTGGTGCGATCTATATTAGTATACATGCTTTCAATGTCTAATGTCATAAGCAGGCAATTATAAGGCAACGTTAAAACTTGTTTATTTAAGAAAATCGCAAAATGCAAAATGTTTTAGTGGTTATCTATGAAAGATGATACAGGTTTTGATTCACTATTATAATCAGACACTATTGGTTTACAACAGGTCTTGTGTGTATGTATATATATATATATAACTTTACGAAAACATCAATCAGAACAGACACTTTTTTTTAATAACATATACAATTATTTTATTTCTTTATGATGTCCATTCTACTTTTATTACGAGAATGATGAACAGTTATTAATGAAAGTTATGGATTTAGAACAAACTATAAATCAAATGCAGAAGATACACTCCAACAAAACATTGTAATACTAATAATTGAAGTTATATTTTATCATTTGATCAAAATGACTGTTTCCTGATATGTATGTTTCAAAGTACTCTCAGAAAAACAATGTTATTTCCATTCTTGTAATTCCCGAGTCATCTCGTATGTACATCAACAACCAAACACATCTTGTACAATGAACTAATCTGACTTTATTCAATTATGAACTACAAATAGGCGACTTTGTATTGTGAAAGAAATACAGAACATACATTTTGAGATGTAATCACACAAGCTTTGTGTGTCAGATTACATTCATAAAACGTACACATTAAAGTATTAATACACTACTGAAGTACCCCAGTACATAGCAAACAATATACAATAATTTTATAGAAACAATGTATATTTAACCTAGTTTTGGGTTCTAGTACCCCTTGTTCTAGTACTTCCGGTTCTAATGGCCCAGGATAAAACCCTAGAGATAAAAAACCGTTCAAATGCCAAAAAGGAAAAGCGCCTCTAGGGAAACTGGTTCCATACAGAACCAATTAGCATAAATATGTTTGAATTGACCAGTTCAGTGCGTGGTCTACAGGAAGTATAAGCACAATAGCAGCAACTACTACATTTATAACCGAACTCATGTGACCAGCATACAAAAACTGCTCAGTCCAGTATTACAAACATTGACATCAAAACACCACCTCTGCGTGTGGATAAAAAACAAACTTACAGCCAGTTGTTTCCTGCTAATCTAAGAGAAACGCTGAAACATTTATTATCTTTTATTTGAATACCTCGTTAAAAATCGAGCAATTCCTTATTCTGGTCATACACAGAAACCTCAAATAGGAAATCTAGGAAACGCCAGAAAGGTTGTGATACGTGTCTTGACTTCAATACCGCAGCAACCACCTGTTGATAAAAAAAGTAAACTAATTAACACAGTATAATTTTCCTCCTCTCTCTCACTACCACTGGTGTCCCATTTCAGATGCTTTCCAATTTATTCACGCCACATTCATGCCTTTGGCATAACCCAAGTGAGAACAGATTCATACAGCGGGGTTTTGTTGATGGAAGCGAGCAAATGGTTGCGTATATGAATCCGTGGTCACCCGAAGAATGCCTAGCGTCTGGCATAAACAAACCACAAATCAGCAAAAACACGACAACAATGACTGACATCTCTCCCGGCCACCCTCAGTCCCTGCCCACCTGCTGCCTCACACCCTGCCACCCTCACACCCCCCCCTGACTCCTTAGAGATAGATAGAGAGAGAAACACAACAAGATAGAACTAATTTCTAATCTCATCATCTGGTTCCTAACTCCCTGCCTCCATCTCTCCCGGCCTCCCTCTCTCGCCACTAGTGTCCGATTTCAGATGCTTTCCGATTTTCACGCCAATTTCATGCCTTTGGCATAACCCAAGTGAGAACAGATTCATACGGCGGGGTTTTGTTGATGGAAGCGAGCAAATGGTTGCGTATATGAATCCGTGGTCACCCGAAGAATGCCTAGCGTCTGGCATAAACAAACCACAAATCAACAAAAACAGGACAACAATGGCTGACATCTCTCCCGGCCACCCTCAGTCCCTGCCCACCTGCTGCCTCACACCCTGCCACCCTCACACCACCCCCTGCCTCCTTAGAGATAGATAGAGAGAGAAACACAACAAGATAGAACTAATTTCTAATCTCATCATCTGGTTCCTAACTCCCTGCCTCCATCTCTCCCTGCCTCCCTCTCTCGCCACTGGTGTCCCATTTCAGATGCTTTCCGATTTTCACGCCAATTTCATGCCTTTGGCATAACCCAAGTGAGAACAGATTCATACGGCGGGGTTTTGTTGATGGAAGCGAGCAAATGGTTGCGTATATGAATCCGTGGTCACCCGAAGAATGCCTAGCGTCTGGCATAAACAAACCACAAATCAACAAAAACAGGACAACAATGGCTGACATCTCTCCCGGCCACCCTCAGTCCCTGCCCACCTGCTGCCTCACACCCTGCCACCCTCACACCACCCCCCTGCCTCCTTAGAGATAGATAGAGAGAGAAACACAACAAGATAGAACTAATTTCTAATCTCATCATCTGGTTCCTAACTCCCTGCCTCCATCTCTCCCTGCCTCCCTCTCTCGCCACTGGTGTCCCATTTCAGATGCTTTCCGATTTTTCACGCCAATTTCATGCCTTTGGCATAACCCAAGTGAGAACAGATTCATACGGCGGGGTTTTGTTGATGGAAGCGAGCAAATGGTTGCGTATATGAATCCGTGGTCACCCGAAGAATGCCTAGCGTCTGGCATAAACAAACCACAAATCAACAAAAACAGGACAACAATGGCTGACATCTCTCCCGGCCACCCTCAGTCCCTGCCCACCTGCTGCCTCACACCCTGCCACCCTCACACCACCCCCTGCCTCCTTAGAGATAGATAGAGAGAGAAACACAACAAGATAGAACTAATTTCTAATCTCATCATCTGGTTCCTAACTCCCTGCCTCCATCTCTCCCTACTACAATCCCTAAAGTTCCTTCCACTTATAAAGCCCGCCAGGAAAACCTTGATAAAGTACTAATAAAGCGTTTCTTATTTAAACAAACGCCAATACCAAATTGCTTAGTACATTGTTTTGGTCACGCACAGGAAAAAACGTAAACCTAAACGGTAAATGTTCAAATACATTCCATGATGGATAATACCACATTTGTATACATTCAAACAAACAAGCACATATAAATTCATAAAAGGACAAATATTAGACATACACTCAAAGAAGGATATAGGGGAATCATCTGATTTTAACTCTCAAAAGCCGGTTAGGTAGATTGAAACGGGGGATGGACCTCATAGCAAACCAGACAATCACTGCTGCTTCATTTCAACTGGTTCATGAATTTACCCACACCAAAGGTAATGCCATTGGCACTTGCACAGTCAGTGCATATCCATACTCACAGTTCCGTCTTATAGTATGAATGTATGGTTACACAAAGTAAACCTTTTATGTGTTTTACCCTCTTTTGGAGATCCTAGCAGTGATTTCCTATTAAACAATTCCTTTTGTTTGAAGTACAACTGATTCATGTTCAATTTACACGGGTCCAACGTGGAGGTAAAACAATAGATTAGAGGTGAATCTATATAATTTAGAATATGCATCCAGTTAGTGGCCTATAGAACCTTGTTACATAACATTTTTACCCCACAAATAATGGATATCATATCACGTCAATCCAGTCAAAGACTAGTTCATTCTTCGTCGGTCATTTTTAATAGCTCTTCCCATAACTCACCCCTTACCTTGTGAACAACGACATCCAGATTTGGAGTTAGTATTCCATTATGATCCTGGAAATGCTTTCTATCTGGAAAAAAAAGTTCCGTCTGTAACACTCGATTCATTTTGTTATTAATTTTAGGCCACTCAAATTGTTCAAGGTGACTTGATATAATCACCTCAAATATTTAAGTGGGTGACATATGGGACATATCAGCTTCATTAAAAACAAATATATAATATATATATATATATATATATATATATATATATAAGATTAATATACTATATGTACTTAATATTCTTAATATATACATGTACGTAAAACATGAACTCAAAATATTTAACAACAATCATACCTTTTTACATCATCCATATATATGTCCCATCTGTATTCGAGGTTAATCTCTTCTGCTGGCTGCTCTACAGCTTCGTTTGCGTTGGATAAATAGTAGTTCCTTTTCTATCTCCACTTTTACTGTATATGGTCGTAATAAAGACCTACACAGGGTTTTAATGAAAGTAGTTCTCATGGGTTGGAGATGACTGTGATAGGGACTTCCGAGAATGTTCGCAACCGGTTTACTTGCTTCCAGAACCCAAATGAAGCACCTACCGACCTGCTGGATTATATGACGACTTCAGCAGCATAGAAGGTCAGAGAGCTCAAAAGAAGGAACAGCACACCACATACAGCGGGTCCAACAGTCCAACATGGATATTCAATGTGTGAATATAATTCCTTTGATTTGACGTGTAAAACACACTCTTTGGTGTTTCACATCACTGCAATGTCATCATTTACTCACGCACTGACTCACTGAAACGTTCACTGACTCGGTCGCTGACTCACACATACCGACACAGGCACACACACCGACACCCACACACCGACACCGCCACACACACACACACAACCCATAAGTCAGAAAAGGACTATGGGAGATTGTAAAAACTGAATCATCAGTAGGCAGTTTCAGCTGTCAAAAAGCAGGTCAGGTAGACCTAACCTTTTTTAGAACCGAGTCAAAATAATCTCTTGGGGAACAGTGTTGCATCATTTCAATAGATTTCTGAATTTACCCACACCCAAAGTTATGCCTTTGACACGTCCAGAGTTAGCACAGATCTATATTTACAACCGGTTTGCTCGCTTCCAAACAACCACCCCGCCATATAATATAAATCT
>JAODUP010000992.1:260000-270600 GCA_025642065.1 Paralvinella palmiformis | reverse complement strand
AAATTAAAATAGTTTTAGTATCAGCTTTGTTTAATAATAGGGCGAATGATAAAAACTAGAAACAGCTTTAGATTAAATAATCCTCAACAATTACTTGGATAGTTCAAATCTCAGTAGTTACGTAAGTAAAACTTGTCAATATTAATTAATATTTACATTTAAATCTTGTTATATTCAAATGATTAATTGATATATTGCGTAATCTTCCACTGTGATGTTTAAGCCAAGAAAGTTGGTTCTGCCCAAATATGAAAATACTAGACTTGGTTTTCTCTCAGCATCAAATCCCCAAGCTGTATGTCACAGCTATGTATACACACACACACACACACACACACACACACACACACACACACACACACACACACACACACACACACACACACACACACACACATACACATCTATATTGTTGTCCTCTTATGTGGTCTGGCGAAACGACCTATTAATTCATGCAATGCTGTTTGATGGATTTATACTCCTGTAGTCGTTTGTTACTCCAGCAGGCATCTCCATGTGTATTAAGCTGAAGATAGAGCTTTTTCCCATATTATGATTAATTAGGTTACACTGATATTGGAAAATTGTTGAATGTATAGCTATTATAATCCCGAGGTGTCATTCGCAATATCGGAGATTCGCCTGAAATCAGCTGTTCTCGACCATTGGTCACATAGATCAAGTGTATAGGCGCTTTAATTTAGTTCCCACCACACCTAACTGCATATACTTAGGGACGCTAAATTAAGCGTGAATGAACGTTCCCTTAGTGATGAACGGAAACGTATGAGGATTAGCTGTTAGGTTCGAGTAAATCATAGTATTTACTCAGGTTTGAGACGATATTTCGTCCTAGTCCAGTAATAATCCATTGTGTAGTATTGGTACTTAGTTTTAGATAAATCACTTCACTTATTCCAGAGTGAGTTAGTGCACATTCTCACATGGTCAACAAACTGTAATGTAATGTTTGTTAACACGCTGGGGGTCTATAAAGGGCCTACGTTTTCACTTAGGTTAGAGAAGAACTTCGACCCGAGACTACACGGACGTGTATCGATATATATGGTTCATATAGGTATGATTTATTTAGTTATCGAACCCAGAATAAAGCTGAGGTCAGCATCTGAGGTGTCGAATTGTTTTATATACAGGTTTCTTTTGGGCCACAGAAAATTACTGTTGAATGTAAACTGTGGTGTCAAAGTAGTTATGATATATATGTAACATATTTGTCGCTCACGAAAACTGATTTAGCTGGTTCCCACAGGCTGATGAGTAGACCAGACACATGAATAGGTATACGCATACATCTATCAATATGTGGAAGAATGGAACATTTTATTTTTAGATTAATTTATGTATAGTTGTATTTGTATTTAGATTTATGGAGGTAAGTCTCGAAGGATGTTTAGATATGTTGATGCTCTGTGCCTGTTGCCTCTTTATATGTATCCTGAAACACACACAACACATACATAATATATATATGTACATATATGTATGTATATATATATATATATATATATATATATATATATATATATATATATATATATATATATATATACACACCACACACACACACGTTATTTATATATATATATATATATATATATATATATATATATATATATATATATAAGAGAGAGAGAGAGAGAGAGAGAGAGAGAGAGAGAGAGAGAGAGAGAGAGAGAAAGAGAGAGAGAGATGTGGGAAGCGAAACACCGAAATGTCATTACATTGATAACTGATGCATGTTGTTTAGAGTTCACTAAACTATCTATCAAGATATATACTTCATCTTTATAGTTATGCCCCTCACTGAATAACCTGCTCTAATTATGTTATATTTAATTATATATCGTTTGATCATGCCAATATCGAAATCCAGCCAAATCAAATTGTTTACTCCATTAGCATAGTTAATGAATAAGGGAACATCTGAGCCAAGAATCCATAAGCCAATTTACGAAGGAGATATAGAGAAATGTCAAAATACTTATCACACAAACAGAAGATGATCATAATACACGACGACAAGAAGTAGGCAATAACTATAAGTCAGTCCTATTACATTTAATATAAAATGAATAAATAAATATAAACCGTGATCATAATAATTAGAACTCTCACACTGTATATCTATCTGTATATATATATATATATATATATATATTTTAATTCTTAGTTAGATAGATATAAAGTTACTTATATAGATAGTTAGATACTTTGATACTGTATATAATCTAAATTATGAAGTTATTTCAGAAACACACAATGATATGCCTTTCTAGATCAATACAGTACCAACGTTGTCTGTAACTATTTATCTATATTTTCAGTCCCGGAACCATTATTATTATTGATGAGGACGTGTAATTTTAACGAACGTACAGGCTCTGGGGCGGGTCTGTATTCACAATTTGACATATTTATGTTCATTTCAATTCAACTGGTGAATCAAGTAATTAAATATTATTATCTTAATGTAATTGTTCTAATTATTGAGACACAATGGAAGTGCCTCACAATAACGAAAAGGCAAAGTCCAAACATAGACGATGACTGAAATCGATTTATTTGACATAAAAAGCACAATTTCACCCTTAGTAATATATATATATATTAATAGTAAATGTGTCATTGATAATATATAATAAACAACTTTCTGAAAAGATACATTGTATTAAAAAGAGGCCTTAAAATATAATAATCATTTTAACAATATTAACACATACCCCGTGAAATTAAATTGAACATATTTTATTATAATGAGATGTGTTTTCCCTCTGCTACATACATAATCATTATAGGTTTGGAAATTCCCTTAATTCGTGTTTTATTTATTTAATTTCACCTCCATCAATGGAGAAAAATAGCATTATAGTAAATACATTAAAACATATACAGCAATTGCACATGGGACACAATATATTTTAAAACAGATAATACAATAAATATGGCATAGAATATAATGTTCACTACAACAGATATACAGCGATACGACACGGGATATAATAAATATAACATAATACTTGTGGTGTACAGTGATATTAAAAGGAACGTATAAATAGTTTGACTAGCATGTACTCAAAACACCAGGATGTAATCAATTGTTCACTGAATAACAGCACACTAAAATAATTGACTATACCACTGCTGAAACACAATCATGTCTGTCACATATATACTGGAATAAAACATCAATTGGAGACAATTCAAGTTTTAAAACCCCATCAACAATTATACCCGGCTTAACAAAACCAGTTTCTATATATTCTGATAAAAGCTGATAACATAAGTCCTAAGTGGGAAATGATTTACAACGCACGATTAAAAAAATGACTTTCTATAATTGCCTATCATCGTACTAACATTATCCAAATTCATTGCACGTAGAATGTTTGAATGTCGAGAAAGCTTACTTTGGCCATACATATCCTTTATTATTTCAACTTGTGCTGAGGAAAGGGTCGGCTTATATGGTGAACTTAAATTAACACAATGCATACCATACGTTAAGTGTTGGTAGGCATATTGAGCTATTCAAATGAGACTTACTATTTTTATTTAAACCTGGATAATTCACACCGATATTACTGTGAGAATACAACGCTTTTTCTACATTACTGTACCCTATTTTGGACAGTATTAGAACATGTACCATTGTTAGTGAATGTTAAACCCAATAATTCCAACTTAGTGACAGCTTCCATTATATTATCATTTAAATACCATATGGGTACAATGACAAACCGATCAGGCTTGTAGCCAGCACTTATACATTGATTCTTTTTAATGCCGAAATTAAATCTCCATTTAGTTGCATATTCAGCACACATATCAATCACGGCTTCCAATCAATGAACTGTTGGATTATACAAACTGATGCCATCCGCATAAGCAAAGCAGTTGTATATTGAGTCACCCACACAAATTCTATATTTAACACAATTGAGCTCATTCATAAGATAATATATAAATATATCGAAGTACAGAGGTGATAAGAAACTGCCTTTCCTGGTACCACTAGTAAGATTAAAGCGAATGCCATGATATGTATGGTCATTCCATTTCAACACAGCATCAAGCCTGGAATACCAATTATACATGAATCTCCAGTGTATATTGGATAATGTAGAATATAATATTCAAAGCATGCTATCATGCTAAATTGGATCAAAGCATTTTCGGAATCCATACTAGCAATAAACATGTTACAATTACGGCATTTAGTATAACACATAATATACACGTAAGCTGCAGCATTGAACGCATAATATACACATAATTTACGCATAATGTACACCATTGAATAAGGTTTTAACTATCGGTAAATTAAAATACAATTGAAGCTTTCATTGTGTATAACTAAAAAAAGAGCTAACCATTAGCCTCTAACTTCGCCCTCATATTATACAGTCTTTTCCTTTTGATAATTAGATAGTGCTTTAGCCCATACTCATTGACAAATCATTGGACATAACTCTCATTACTGTTGTTAGTGTTTAGAAGAACATGTGCGGATTATCTCTGACAACTTAGAAGTTTATTGGTTGACTGTGATAGGAAGTATTTGTATTTCTTTCCGGATTATTAAGGGCAGCGAGAGATCAGTAAAGCAAATGATGTAACCAAATTTAATTTATCTAGTTTTCTTCAATGTATTTATTAAAGATAAAAAATGATTAATCTTTCAGCGAATGTTTGAGTCATATGGAAAGATATTAATGCCGTAAGCCACAACAATAATTTCTTGTTTACGCTTTATAAATAAGAGCAAGGTATTTTACTTAAAATAATTAATTACAAGTTTGCATCAAAACTGTATTTTGCAGTTCATTTATGACAATGTTATGATAATGAAGTTGATTTTGTATTCGGATGGAGCAGTCGATTTATACATAAGTTTCCTGGGGTGTTATTATAAGTAATATAAAACAGATAACGCTATTTAGTTTCAACCATTTCCATTTGGTACTGATCGATGGAAAAGATCAAGTTCAATATTCAGAAATATCGTATGAAAATTGTTTTCAGAGTTCACTTGTTTTTAAAAGAGATTTATTCTTTTCGTTTTCTTATGAACTGAACGAAGCGTTTTGGTTATCTACTTTAACAAGTACAAATGCTACATTATGGTATAGTCTTCGGTGTTTTTTATTGCATACTGCAATATAGCTAGCCAGTACGTTAACATATTGCTTTATTAGTAACACTGTGTCGGAATATTTATAATATACTATTATGTCGAAAACTAATTTTCTGTTTCTGAAATTATTTGACGGAAATTAAACAGCAATTTTCTATAATCTTTTTTAGTACTACACTTAAATATTAATGAACTAATCTTAAAGGTTGATGACACTTAATGAAAATTAATTGTCCTTCATCAGATCGCTTTGTACTGGTGTAATCATTAATCTTTATAACAAAATTGTCATTCTTGGGTAATCCATCAATGCAAATCATGTTTGTGGTTTTTTCAAAGACAATTAACATTGGCAACAGATTAGATGTCCAAATTGCTTTGACGTAATATAAGCCTCTTTTAGTACAAAATAAAACACGAAAAAGTAGCATTTTGTATATAACGAGCTTGCTATAATGTATCATGATTTAGTAGAAATGTTTTCTTTTCATCCGACGAATATGAAAGATTAAAATGTTTTCTATTTATTGAAAAGTTCCTGGTCTAGAAGATTATATGACAGAACATGCATATAAAAGGAATAGGGAACCCCTATTTTTTAACAAGAAATTACACCGGCACCTTGATTTTTATGTAGCACAATATCTTTAATTATATTTAGAGTTTCAGGAATTAGTAATTGTTCAATATATGTGTTGTATCTATAATATACCTTGATCATAGTCAAACTCAAATTAACTTTCTCTTATTAGTCAGAAAATGTTGAAAACCAGTACTTCAATTGAATTCCCATTGTATTTAGTAATTCGTTGATATTTTTAGAAAATAAGTAAATCAAAGAAAATCCTCCAATCAATTGTTATTCACGAAATTATAGTTTTCATTTTACTTTGAAAGGATAACTGGCCGATTGCTTCTGATAGCTATCGCCTAAAAATACAAGACAAATATGGAGTTTCAGCTACATTTAGCTGAATAATTAGAAAAAAAAGATCAAAGAAGCCAAACATCACAATATGGTTTGATGCTAAACAAAACAATACATTAGTGTAATTCTGAAGTATCCTATTGATTCCATTCCATCATTGGTGTGCTCATCTAGTGCATTTTACAATGGTGTCATCCACCAAAATGAAGGCTCCCATTTATATTATTTCCGCTAACTTCTTGCCGTTTGTGTGACTCAGGGTCACTTAGTGCTGCGGCATTAATGTGCATCAGTTAAGCATTGTATTATGTTGCTGATATTCATAATGACACATGTTACAGATGATATGGATATTTCAATCAACATCTCAGATGGGCTGAAGGGAGAAGAACGGGTCAATATCACATCATATTATATTTGAGTTTTCTTCTGTTTGCTGTCCTGACACCATTCTATTATCCATATCATTTCGACAATAATTTCTTTATTGTGATAGGCGATTTCTCAGGCAGACATAAATTGGAGTGTGAGATATTTATTGGGTAAAATTTGTACTCAACGACTTATCGATTTCTTAGACGCAGTGGGCCTTAACATCTCACAATAAATTATCCCTAACCTAAAATGATCTCATGTGTTTAGCATTTATTTACCAAACCTGGCTGCGCATGTTGTGGAGTGTGTCGAATTTAAACGAAGATGAATGTACCAAATAACACACAAAAACATAAACACGCAAACATACACCAACATACAGACCAAACAAACCAAATCGGCATTATTTTAAAATTTAAGAAACAACTTTGTCTTAAGATTATATTAAATCAGTATACAAGCGGGAAGTCGAGATCTGAGTAGTCCCAACTTATTGAGGAATAACAGTTACTAAAATGTTACCTTAATAAGTCAGTCTGCTACACTTTATTTAGTATAAATGTGTTAACAGCGTCATATATATATATATATATATATATATATATATATGCCGTGATAAATAATGACGAAGAACCATGGTAACCAAACGTCGTGGAAATGTTATTTACTTTTTAGCTCGTTGCTTTGAATAAGATATTAAATAACCCATTACATACATGTATCTGTTTTGTTCCGATACTAATGGTAAACATCGAAAGTAACGTCTTATGGACTGACGTTTTACTGTAAAAACAGCACCGTTGTGTGATTCAGTCAATGAGTTAGGAAATGTGTACTACCGTCAAATATGAGGATTGACCCTTAATAATGAAAACATCTACGGAAATATAAAACGCAATGACAATAAAAGAGCTGAGTGGCTGTTGGTAGATAGAGATCATGGAAATAGATTATATAATCTAGGTTATTAATAGTACTCTAATTAATATCTGCCAAATCGGCTACATAATGTTTCAGATGCATACCCAAACGAATACACTGAATGTAGAATACTTACTTGTTGGACAATTAATGACTGTTTCTGGATACATGAATAGATGAGAACAAGTGTGACTATCTCCTATCAGATATTGAAGTTAAATTTAAATTCATCTTCAATGGCTTAGGGATCAGTTCATTCTTCGAGGACTCCATACATTGTAGCATTACATAGAAACATAACAAGACACAAACACATACACACACACACACAACACACACAGGCACACACAGGCACACACATGGGTGATCACGGATATACGAACACAATTTTAATTCTCCTTTGGTCTCTGCTGGTGGATGTGATAATTTTCAAATGTTTTCCTTTTATGTTTTATTAGCCCTTTCAATATATCCATAGTTAATTATTACCTGGGGGTAACCAAAATTACATGCCCGCTAATTTATTAGTATTATTATTTATTTATATATATTTATACTTAAGGAATTATATAAGAGTTCGGCTACTTCCTTACGAGTCCATGGTGGAAAGGCCATCTAGTCTTCCAAGTGTCCACGTATTGGAAAACATCCAATGCTGATAGGGTCTAATGCACAAGTAGCTTAAACTTTGTGCCATTAACACCAGATAGAGAGAGGCACGGCGGTAGAGGCAAAATGTTACTTGCCGTTTAAATACATTCTCAGCCGAAATGTAATAAATGTGATGAGGTATCTGATTGTTTTAATCATATGGACTTCGATACTCTTGTTATTATGCAGACGTGGTTGACAAGTAAGGTTATAGACCAAAATAGTATCGATCTTATGACTCCAGCTGGGTATTCATTACACCATGCAAGTAGGGCTCACAAAAGGTTTGGGGAGTTAGCATTATCATTCGTGCCTTTTTTAAGTGTACAGCTCATTTACTTTTTTCGACAGTTTAAAACAAATTGAATCGATGCAGAATTCATGAAAACATTTGGAAACAAATTGACTCTCTCGCAACTAACGGCGGGAATATGTTAATCTTGGGCGATTTCAATAGACAGTAAAAGTGTCAGAGAAATGCAAATATCACACAATTAGGTGATTTTCTAAGAACAACAAATCTCAAGGATCATATACAGGAATGCACACATAATGTGGCCAAGTCGTAGATGACACACTGTTCAGGGGGGTGTCTGAATATTCCATGTTGTCTGATCAATGCCTTATTTCTGTTTAAGTTATTTCATCTGAGGAGTCTCTATAATAGTGCCTCAGACATGACTAGACATGACTTAAAACTAAATGAACAGCAAGTATACACAAAGAGGATCCTGTGAGCATATGAGGATCAGGACCAGTTTGTATGTTTATTGGGAAAGTTTGATAGTTTGTAAAAGTAAAGTTAAAACTGCCCTTCCCTCTCCTAGTTATTACAATACAAATAATGACACATAATACCCTCTTTTCAATGTTGTGAATAATGCACTACATAATATTCAGATTGTACTATATAATATTATGAACCCCGACAAAGAAAAACCTATTGTTGTGATAATATGTTCTGTCAAAACATTTATTAAATATATATAGTATGTTCCCTTCCAGCGTCTTATCACAGGGTATAGCATTGGAAGAAGAGTGCTTCATGGTATCCTCCAGAGAATGATATCAGATATGTCATGTTTTCTATGTAATTGATCCTACATCTACATAGTTTGAGGAAAAGTGTTCGGTATTTGTGATAAACTAAACCGTAATACATCATTATCCCAGCCTAGTTGTTGAAGATCTATGAAATTAGTCTTTGTAAAACCATTAATTATAAAAGCCCAATTTGTTCTGTAATATTTTAAACAACTACGGACAGTTGTTTTCCGTCTAAACAAATATTAATTCAATAATAATCTTAATGAATCACGACACATCGGCAAATATTATAAACACAATTAAGGAAGAGAAGCCTGTATTAGCTGGCCTTTTTTTGCCTCTCTACTGTATCATGCAATTTACCATAATGTACTAATGCCTACATTGAAAGATGTGTTTGTCTATTAGGCAAAGTACCTGAATAGGTTCAATCCTATTTGGAACAATGCTCCCAAACTGAAGGTTATTTATATTTTGTATGATATCTAGTCATTTGTATCTGGTGTATCTCAATATTTAGCTCTTGGTCTTTTGTTTTGCTGTATATAAACATCCGTTTGAGTTTATTGAGCAGCCTCATGGTGAAAATAGTGCTTGTACACTGATGATAAGTACCTGTATATATATATATATCAAAGCATCCCGTCAAGCAGCTAAATTTCGCCTCTTCTTTCCATCACCATTTGAAAATTCACATTTTCCGACTCGCTTATCCTTCTCAAGTTTTCACTCCATCTGATCATTAGTTGAGGAACTTTGTATTGTACTTGGACTATGAGTTTGGCCAACCCGTGCATTAGGTGTGCCACTGAGTTCGATTTTTAGAGGATGTAGGTGCAACAAAAGTTAGGTAATTATTATCATTATACTCGCCTATGGATGAAGTAATATATTTTAAATGATGATACCCCAAATAGCATATATTTGGCTTCACCATATTATATTAAATCCATACTAGCAAGAGCATTAACTATTGATACATATTCCATTACCTCTAATGTGTCGGTTACAAATCTAAGAGGTATTTTTGACAAAGGCAATAATATGTAAGAACATTTCATATAGGTATGCCTAGCCAGGAACACCATAATAAGAATATGCACTGTCCAAAACCAGTCTAAATACACGCAACACCTGCTACTGTGGGATATCCTATGGATTTAGGTAACTACCTGTTATATGACATATCTGACTGTAAAATCATTCCTTTTTAGCAAATTCAGATTATTTAATGACATAGGGATATATCCGAATATGCGAGTATGTGACAATAAAATCTTAAAACGTGCATTAGCTACCCGTTGAACAGTCTTTCCAATTCAACTTTTCACAAACAACATAAAAACTAGCCTTTAAAAGATAGCACCTATATACATGAGAATTATTATCCGTTAGAAGGAGAAGGTAGGTAGTTGTGTCTATACTCAAGTCATGTGGCGATTTAACGTTAAGTGTTGCAGCACCTATTTATCGAAGAAGACGCTAGTAAATATTAGAAAAGCGTCGTTTATTAGATTAAATAT
>JAODUP010000992.1:182500-255000 GCA_025642065.1 Paralvinella palmiformis | reverse complement strand
AACGGCATAACTGTTTGACTTTTCCCATGTGATTTATGATTTAAGCAAATAGTTAATAACAAGGAGAACAACAAGTGAAACTATGCATTTATCTGACTTATATTCTCAGCAATGTAAGCTTTTCTACTCTATGTCATTAAAGTATGGGAGATTAAGCAAATACAGATTTTAAGGGATAGTTGTGCCCCTGGTTATAAAGAACGACGAATTATCATTTAAAGCTATTTTATGGTGAATAATTAAATAACCATTCATTAATGCCAAATATCGGATGCCCGCTTCATTGGTTAACATGAAGCAAAATGAATCTAATGGTGATTGGTGTGACGTATGCAATTTATGCTGTTATATTTTAATTATGTCATCTAGTCGGTTGTGTCAAGGTAAGTTCCATTAAAATATTCAACGCTATTTATATCATTTCCGGTAGCCTCCTTGTGACTAATGTGAAAGGGTTCATTCGACCATGCTGTTTTTATTTTATTTTAATTTATTGATCGACGAAAGACGTCGCTTTTTTCAGGAGCTAAGACTTCATTGGTCAAAAAACCAGTCGATATATAATACATTTGTCGTAAAGTCACTTGACGGACTCAGCCGAATTCAGCTCACAGACAAGTACACATCACACAAACCGTGCCTAATTTTATAGTTATGTTCTACCACTGGTGTGGATTATAATGCTCATCACCATCAAGAACAATACGCCATTAGTATCAACCAGTTGGCTGAATAGGTAAAAAATAATTGCTGTCAGAACATCAATATTTGCATTTGTCGCCTCTTTATTCTCCTGACGCCATTCACTTCTGTTTCCATTATTAGAACAATAATGCCATGATTACGTTGTGTTATTTTTCAGACAGCCATCCTGTGAAGTACGGGATGTTTATTGAGCGACTGTTCTTCACAACTGTGAGTGTAGTTCGTCGAAGAAGAGACTATCGAATTGCACATACACCCACATACAAACACATGTTAAATGTGTTATCCACTAATGGTAGTATAGTACGCTGTCTTTAATATAACAAAGTTAGATACATGATATAACGAGTAAGTTGATAATATTATGACAGTTGGCAGGTTGATAAGGTACATGCAACATGTAAGATGTTTGACATCTTCTTCAAGCCTACACGTACTTCAATCTACCATGTTGTAGATATGGAAATGTGCCAATAATATGATGTTGTGTAGCTAATGCGATCTCCTTCTGGAATGTAGTTATGTGATTAATGAATTTTACATGAACGTAATAATGTTAATAGCATTTGATACACTGCAGATAGAATTGTGATTTAATTAATGTAGCTCGTTAAAAACTAGATATGGCTTCCACAAGAGAATGTATTAGCTATTTGAATATGTCCCGAAGAGATTGTTTTTGCTGTCTAATGGATTCATCATTAGAAATTAATTAATGTCTTTTGAGAAATGCTAGTTCGAATAAGAATCGCAGAATACATTTAGTGAAATATTTATTGTAAGATCAAAAGGAAAAGGATGAATATTGTGACAACGTCATGACAAAACCATAATTATAAAAATAAACCTTTCTACGATGTTTTTATTACCAATATTTGTTACCAATACTTTTTCCAACATATTAGCCAGCAGAGGCCAACGTAAACAAATTTGCATCGCTCGACAGAGGGCTTAATGACAACTAAGATATAGTTACAAATACTAATAATACCTCTTTAGCCACAAAAGAAAAATAGCATTGCCATCGTCACTATATTTAGGTTAGGAGATTTTTCATTTGCTCGCTTATTGACAATTAGTCAACTTATGAATGTGACAGATCAGTGGAATTATATTTGTAATTATTAGTCCAGTTTTTATTAAATTTGCTGATAAAGGTTGTTATGTAACACTTACAACCTTTAGTCTAGTATACAAACGTTATGCCATTGATTACTATCACATAATGAACCTTATAATCTGAAGTAACAAACGGTTATGAAGGAATACCGTGAAAACAGGTCAAGGTACAAGCAGGCCAAGAATGCGTTTACATTTTAAATCCTCGCTTAGTGTGAGGTAAGTAATTACCTGTTTCATGCGAGGGGTGGCTTTCATATCATTGTTAATAAGAAATCATCTAGTAACCTCATACAGGATGATTTTGTTATATAGAGATAACAAAACCACAGGCTGTCACTGTCGTATAAGTCTGTTAATAGGTAAGTGTGTTCTGCCACTGATGATTGTGCTGTTAATTATGAAGGAAGATATTCGTAAATAGAATAGGAACAGATGCAGATGGAATACGCTTGCTGGTTATTGAAAACCTTTGAAAATCGTCCATTTGGAAATTATAGTATATCAATAACAAACAAAACAAAACAAAACACTATTATTGTTTCTTGAAAAGCCAGTTATCGTACTAATTCGGTCATTCGTTCTCTTATTACCTTCTTCATTCATTCGTATACTCCTTCCATTATAATACTATTAATCTAGTTAATACATTTATTCACCGTCTAGTCATTCTGTTTTATTAAATAAATAACTATCTGGCCGAACATATGATTAGGAAACGGGTATTATTATAACACAAATATTTCATGGTTATAAAGTAAATGTCATTGCTGTTCTGTACTTGTCTATGTACGTTTCCCAGCATATAAACACACACACACACACACACACACATATATATATATATATATATATATATTCAAAATCACACACAACCACACACAAAAAACCAGACACGCCAGAGTGAGAGAGTGTGTGTGCGTGTGTCTGTGTGTGTGGGGGGGGGAGGGGGTGAGTGTGTCGTTGTGCGTTCGCGCGCACGCAAGGGAGAAACATATTTAGAGAGAGAGACGCATCAGAGTTCTGTTGACTATACCTCAGACACATCAGAGATCAAAATAATAATAATTTGATGCAATCCTTGGTTTGAGAAAAGAAGGTTCGATATAATAACACAAATTCTATTGCAGCCAATATTTAACATGACTATAACAGAATATAAATACATTAGTTAAAAATAGAACTATTTACAAGATATGAACTTGAGTTCTACTTAATTAACTACAGAGTTATTAATGCTGTTAATGTTGTTAAAGTCAGCCCATCTATAATTATCATCCTATAATGATAAGGAAAGTACGATATCGGATCGAACTTTGTACTATACTTCACACAAATAGTCATCTACTACTGAACAATAATTATGGGAACCAAGCGCTCGGATATTATGGCAAAGCAGTAAAGAGGAAAGCAGCAATGTCGGAGGTTCTCGGTTCGAAACAACCTATTGGTTACTTCACCAATGAACTCATCAGTGAACCAAACGCACGTGTTATTTCCTGCAAGTTTTAGTATAAAAGAGTATTTTATTCTACAAGCGTTTTCTGTACATAACCTGCATGTAGTTTCTTCCCTGCTGGTGTAGCATATTTGTCATGTACAAAAGGTGGATTAGTAGGGCCCCACAGGATAATGAGTATCACAGACACATGTACAGCTCTACGTATGTATAGATATGTGGAGTTGTAGAACATCTTCAGTGACATTGAAGTGTGTATGGTTTTATTTCAATATAGATTGATGGATATATAGGTTTGATGTTTCAGGTTGATGTTCTGTGCTTGTCCCACTATATATGTTTCCTATAATACGTGTGGGTATGTGTATTTGCGTGTGTGTGTTTGTGTGAGGGTGTGTGTATAAATATATATATATATATATATATATATATATATATATATGTGTGTGTGTCTCACTCTCTCTCTCTCTCTCTCTCTCTCTCTCTCTGTGTATGTGTGTGAGCGTGTGAGCGTATGTGTGTGTATGTGTGTGAACTTGTGTGTATGTGTGTGTATGCGTGTATGCGTGTGTGTGCGTGTGTGTGTGCATTAACATTAGTCATAATTTTTATACATGACATTATAGTGAATATGTATTCTGAAAGTAGATGTAATTAGTCGCCTATAATCATTAACTTTATTTATGGTTAGATGATCAACAGTAGAATGTTGAATGATGGCCAAAACCTCAAATGTCAGAAAAAGCTACGGATCCTGTCGTATGCTATAACACACTCTCCCGATCTCTAGCGATCCATGAGACTGTTAACTCATAATTAACATAAGCACGCACAAACATATTCTCAAAACAGCCGTGATCTGGCTTGGGTATGTTACTCCCAGACACCACAATATATATAATGCATATATGTAGCTGTATGTATATTTGTATATGTTTATGTGTGTATGTAGTGGTGGGTGTCGGAGGTTTATCCGTGCGTGTGAGTAAGTGTATGTTACAGTCCATAATGCTCTACGAATTACGAAAGGAGGTGACTATGAACAAATATTCATCGCAGGAGCAATTTTATATTATAAATATTCTCATATTATGGTTATCACTGCTTCAAATAAAGACACAAGTCGCTCAATAAGCAGCCCATATTCTATGTGGTGATCAATGATGATGATGATTGATGTCTTACAGCCACTTTGTGCACATGGTAGGCTAAATGGGTCGAGCGACCTCCAAATGTAATGAAGTAAAGTCAAAGATGAAACACCCTTCAGATATCCCATCGCCGAGGTTCGAACACGGA
This sequence comes from Paralvinella palmiformis, assembly GCA_025642065.1. Lineage (NCBI taxonomy): Eukaryota > Metazoa > Annelida > Polychaeta > Terebellida > Alvinellidae > Paralvinella > Paralvinella palmiformis. The sequence continues at coordinate 250,418 of JAODUP010000992.1, read as the reverse complement.
TGGCAGTGATATATGGTCCAACACAATACCTCTAGACCATGGAGGTTTCCGCCCCCCAAGGATATGCGAAGGTCGTTTGTAGAACAATAGAACACATTATGGCGTTATTGTTCTTATTATCCCAAACAATATAATGCCACCAATAGAACAAAGCAGCAGCAATACAAAGACTGGCGCCCTGACTTCGATTAGTTTTTCTCCGTTCAGCCAAGCTACAGGTAATCACAATTTTCCATTTATCTCAAACATCACCATAGAGTATGAAAGCAATGTATAATTAATGCATGCTTTTATTGACATGTACCTGTATATGAGTTGACAGCATCTCTGCCGGCAAAGATACTGCATGGCCGCAAACGGCACTCTGATAAATGAAGCATCATAGACCTATTATATCACAAGGGACGTTCCTTTCACTGAATGACATCCACACCATTGGTCAATCAATAAACGTAACAGAGCTAAATAAGAGGCTGTCAAATCAACCGCAAGATGCGAGCGGTAATAATGTAATTGGCTGCCTCTATTATGACAAAAGACACCCCAGATGTCAGCACCGGTATTATAATGGCATACATTGTAGATATCAGCTAGTGGGTTATTCGATATTTCCAGGATTGGTCTATCACGCGATATCTGTCACTTCTTGTCGTTTTTATAAACGTCTAACTCAACATATATCTTTGTCTTATAGTTTAATTATAGAAACCAGGTCCAATTCTCTATCGATGTCTCCTACTAAACCCTTGTTTTAATTAGAATAAATACCAATTTCGTGCAGTTTTAATGATTAAAAGCACCAAAATTTATATTCTTTTGTTTGGTGTCTTCATTGAATTTCAATATTAACATTTTATATTTAAAACATTGGCACAAACAGGATAAATAAAACATCGTGATGAGTTTAGCTGTGTACTGTGTTACAAGAATTAGCAGGTAATAAAATAATCGTAATAATAATAATTATTATAATAATTATAATAATACTTTATGTAGCACCTTATTCAAGTTGAACTGCTCTAAGGCATATTGGATTTACAATATACTTAGACATAGACATAGACATAATTAGACATAGACATACTCTTTATTGACCAATAATAGTACAGGAATCGTAGGACACAGTGAGAGTATTATAATCACTATACAGATATTCATAGCACTTATAACTCTGTTTGGTTACATCATAACAATGAATGGATCAATAATTGTTAAAAATATGAACAAAGGATTTACGATACCTTTGAGTTTTACATGGTAAGACTCTTAGCCTTGTTCCTTACCTCATATGAGATAAATACTTATGAAGTGAATGAGTTTCCTTTGAAACAACACACATAACTTTCTTTATGATATAGTTAACAACATTCATATCGTCTACACTCAATATATCTGTTTAAGTGATATAGGTGATTGTTTACAATTTTTGTTGATAACTACCTGATCAGCCAACCTAATAATAGACAACTAGAGAGTTATGTTATAACAGATTAGACTTTCTAACATTGAGGTATAGAATATTTGACGTTTTTTACTCTTTACAGAAAATGAGTTCAGCAGTTTATGGAAGAATAATATGTGTTTACATTTGAAGGTAACTTTTGGCACAATGCTTTGACCATATTAACTTGTTATCGATGGTGACACCAACATATTTAAGTGTTTCACCTATTTCCACAGGATCATGTTCATCATAAGATTTTGATGGATAATATCACAGTATCTAAAATCAAATATAATTTCTTTGGTTTTAGCAACATTCAATAACAAATTATATGACTAACACCAGTGAGAAACTTCATAAATCTGTGTTTTACAGTTGATTTCGTCACTATGTGTAATTAGTGTCATCAGCATATTATATCAATACACAATTATCAAATCCAGAGCGTAGAGCATTGGTAGATTTGCCCTCATTGATAGAGCATGACACTAGTTACCTATTGCTATGGTCATTCTGTGCGGGAGTTCGTAGGTTCGCGACTCGGCTGTGGCACTATAATACGGGGAGTTTTTCATCCAGTCAGCCAACTGGCAAGATTTTCTACACTGAATATGCCATATATTCTAAATTCTAAACTTGGGAAGCTATACATTACAGACCATATACTTCTCCCTAATTTGAGGTTGCCAATCAGGTTAAAAACTGCCTTATTATTAATGAGACAGAGAGTTAGATTATAGTAGTAGGTTTTAAGTGTACGCGGACCTTGGGCCCAAAAACCCGATTTTTGGTTTAATAACATTGTGTTTAGTGTGTCTCTTAATACCACACATCCGTTTTAAATTTTAAAAAGGGAGGAAAGCTAACATGAATCAGCATACTATTAATGAGACAGAGAGCCACATTCAGATGGTGATGATGCTAGCAGGCTTTATAGTGTCACAAGCGGAGATAAAGTCTTGAAACAATGAACGGGCATTAGTATTTTTCTCGTCGCAATGTTAAACAACGATATTGTTTAATAACATTGTTGCATCCTCAGGGGATCTCTTTTTCCTTTAAAAATCCATTTTAAATACTTAAACGGGACAGATGTGAAGGGCTACTTGACCTGTGATCGTTAAATTATGTTGGTGTTGATTTAATTTTACGCGATATTAAGACAGCTAATTTCCACAAATCAGGTATATATAGATTGACATATTATTGAAATAAACGTTGATGTGCATTAGCTAATTCATTGTGACATGCTTTTAATACTTATGGTTAGATAGTATCGAGTCCAGGGGTTTTCCTGGAGTACAACTTCTAAAAAACGAGAATGTTAATATACTTATTTTTGTCTGCCATTTATGATAGATCTAAGTTCAGGAAACAGATCAGAATAATTGTCCTTGGTATTTAACCTTCTTAAAATGTATTCAGATTTGTACACAGTTCTTCTGTATCATTGGATATTATGTCTGGGAAGTTGGCTTTTCTTTTTGTATCCAGTTATTGTGTTTAGACCTTGCCATGTCTGAAGCTAGTTTCCTTGAGCAAAATTAGTTTCTAATTGATTTTAACAGTTTATTTCACATTACTTGATTACTTTGTCTAGTCATTCAGTAGAACTTTCAACTCATGGTAATCTTTTTAGTTCGTAAAATCCCCCTGTCGGATAATATTTTTATGTCCTTCTGTACTAACCAAGGTTGTTGGGGTTTTTTGGTGTTTTTTTTGGGGGGGGGTATCAAGTTACTGCTTTCGATGATACAATGATATTTTCGCAACATTTAATATATGGCAATACCTTGTCGACACATGTATCAATATCAATACTGTATAAATGTCCCAATTGGTCGACTTGTTCGATGGTGTTCAGCATTTCAATGTTTTATTTATATTTAGTCGATTTTTCACAGAAGTAAATTTATTGTTCTAGTCAGGATATCCTTAGGGAGGGCCTTTAGTTAAACATCTGTTGCATGATTATTCTCTATGTTGCAACAGTATAGGTCGATTATTATATCCAGTCTCGTGGTAAGGTTTACATATTACTTTAAGTTTGGGATTTTAAATTGTTGTCTGTTAAAGTCACCCAGCAATATTACAATTACGTCTGGTTTATTCTTTTGTACATTAGATATATTGTCGATGATAATATTTAATAATTAGGCATGGAGGCCTTCAGGGAAATATGTAATAACGAATATGACACACGGTATTTCACGTGGTAATACCAAGGCCTGAACGATACTACTAGGAGTTCTAGCCTGGGGGTGGGTACATATGATTTGAACGTAAAAGCTTACTTTTACCCCGCTAATAAATAACTGAATTTCTAGATAAATTTAAAATTATAATTAATACTCAAGGATAGCTTCTAATTGAAATCTCAACCATATTCTATATCCTTTCAGATAGAGAGGACTAAAATATAGAAAGCAAAGTCCAAAATGGTGGGAAAAGGGAGGTTATGTTTTATTTGAAGCGATTTAATCCAATATATTAACTAAAAGATATTAAATTACAGACGATTCATCTGATTCACTTCATGTTTGTTTTATGCTTTTATTTCATACCATTGGTAATATAATAAAGTGGCATTGTCATATTTCATTTTAGTCTAAAACGTAGTTATTGTGTTATATTATTCGTGTGATTGGTACCGTTTGTACTTAGCACTATTATGACCGCGGCTATATATATTCATTTTTGACCAAACTACACCAATTACTCCTAGACGAGGGTGTACATCGAGGGTGTTCTCCAACATGAGTCTTTCTCCATCAATGATTCTGATCCCTTCCTCTTTGAGCAATATTTAGTGTTAAACATATTATGTTATATTACATGGAAAACAAGTTGACTGAACTTCTAACCGTAAGCTACACCTGTAGCTCCTCGTGAATTACCAAAATGTGACTAGAAATAAAATATAAAGGCCATTACAAAGAATACTGTTAGCTGATTTACATTTTTTTACAATAACTAATTATATCTCTCCATATAACAAAATAGTACTAATGTTAGGCTTAATGTCTTACCATGCCTTGATACAAGTAGGTGTATAAAAGTATGTCATATACTTTGCAAAAATATCAAAAACAATAATTTTTGGCGTTCATATTCAATAAGGGGTTATCAATAAATCAATAGACATATCAAAACATTAGTATGTGTCATCGTTCAAATTATGAACGCTGTTAGGCAGATTCTTTGTCTGTGAATGTATGCAATTCACCAATGTATCATAAAGCCTCCTTATTAGCAGGGCGCATTCAAATGTGTTTTACAAAGATTCCCCAAATAATAAGCCAGTGAAGGCATAATAAGGGATTTGAATGATGGTCATTATTTATCGGTGAAAACAGGCTTGAACAGGTAGTTTTGTTTGTTTGGCATAAATAAGACACGGACTTGTCAGAAATATCGATTTTACGTCACAACGACTATGGGATGAAGTAAAGCTGTGTATAATGACCATGTTTTGCCAAACACTCCCTCGCGGAATGAAATCGAATCGATTGTATCCAACAATGTTTTATAAATATGACTACACGTGTTATCGTCGTCAATGCACTATTTGCGTTTCAAATATGAAACCAAACTCATCATAATAAGGTGTTTAATCCCACCCTTCAAGTAAAACTATAAAAAGACGCTTAGTCCGCTTTAACAAGTTTATGTTGAAACACAAATAACTTGCATCGTGTGTAAGTGTATGTCAGTGTGTGTATGTGTGTGTGTGTATGCGTATGTGTATGTGTGTGTGCGCACGCGCGCGCGCGTATCTGTGTTAAATATTTATCATATTAGCCAATAATATCTAATTTGGTGTAACGTATCATATTTTGAAGTTGATTGAATACTAAGATAAACGCTTTGAAGGTTTATTTCTATCAAAACACCCCGTATAAGATATACTAACGGCTGAATGGGGATGTACTACGATAGCGGGTAGTGTAAGCGTAAACATTTAAATGTTATTGACAACATGGACTAAAAGCGAAAAACTTAGAAAAAAAAACTATAATTTAAATCGTTAAACATCGAATTCAAATATAAATATAAACAAACATTCTAACATCTCGTACAGATTAATGGGTCTAATAAATTGAGGAACAAGGAAATTATAACATACAGACCAAAAAAACATATTTAAATCTAGGAAGCAGGTATAAATTATTGTCGCGTGCCAATGTCAATGTATCACTAGCTGATTTCAAGTCATCATCGCTGACATTGCGGACATACATTCTTTGTGCGGTTAGATTTGTGCGATTAGAAAAGGTTCCATCAATCGACAGCAACGGTTGTAGGTGAAATGGCGGCAAGGACTGCAATACGAATGTTGCCATGCTCTTTCGCGAAGACGGTTACTTTAGTGTTCTCATGATTGTGATGACAATTCATAAGGAAATTGTCTGGAATATTGTTTACCCTGCAACTGAAACATATTAGCAAATCTATTTCTATTTAGCCTAAACCACAAACCTTGACTTCGTATATTCTACCATCAGCATGTATTTGAACATTAAATGCTCTTCCGTCGCTTGCAACGTTGTGTACCAGCTTCAAACAGATATTGCGTTGGAATTTGCCGGGTTTAATAACTGCACTAAATCAAGTCTGATCACAGTTTCGAACGTTCAGCGTTTCAAGGTTTCCCTGCTTCCAAGATTCCGCCGTCAACTAGAATTTCTTTTTAAATTGATTGATCGTTTTTTGCTTCAACCGCTTAATTTGTGAGAGACTGATAGAGGCTATAAACCTAATTCTCAGATATGTTTGACGTCTCATGAATATTGAAAACCATTCCCTCTTAGAAAGTTTGGTATCTCTGTCGAATTTACGTTTTAAATTACATCAGTCTGCAAGGTCATACCATATTATCCTTACACCAATCATTTTAATAAGCTGCATAGCATTGTCCATCTGACGAATATATCTGACTTATATCAGCTTGTTTTCCTACACATACGAAAACAAAGGCGAATTCCTCCTCATGTTTATTGCTCCTAAATATCAAACAACGTCATCTCGATCTTTTCTCGGAGTGTTATGTTGAATTCCGTATTATTCTTGTAACTAAGAAATAACAAAAATAGTATTTTATATAGCTTATTCAACTTAAGGCGTATTACAATAAAACATAATAAAACATGTTCTGGCTCATTTATCACAAACACATTTTAAACATACATACACTGGTTTATAGATGCTAGAAATATATTTATTTATATTAATCTTTTTCAAGAATATTGCTACATATCTCATAAGATTTCAATTTAAATGAGTATTGAACTTATTCCACAGTCTTGGAGCTGCTCTCTTATTTTGTGAACTTTGGCACCGTCAAAAGTGGATAACACTCGCGTCGCTGTTTTAATCGGATTGCTTAGACACATTCGTGCTTTTCCACTCACTACTTTGAATGTATGAATCAGGATATTATAAAGTGTTCTGAAATGTACAGGTAGTCTGCTGGGGGAAAAAACACGTTATATATTCCTCTTTGTGAGCGTTTTCCATCAGGCGTGAAACACTGTTCTGTAATCGTTGTAGGCGTTTTATCAGAGACAGCGGAGTATTATATAAAAGTGTAGTTCCATACTCTAGTCGAGAAATTATAAGGACTTGCACTATACTCTTACATGCTGTATCATTTCTGTACTTATTAATATATGCGGTATGTTAGTTATTCGAACACATCTGGGCTTAGGTATATAATTCACCTGCTTCTTCATTTCTACAGTATTATGTAATATAAACCCTTGATTCATCAAAGACAATGAAAGGTACACATATATCACTGGGTCCTACCTTAATACGAACATTTTCGGTTTTCTTTAGATGTTGCTTGGATGAGAAAAAAAAATGAATTCGATCTTATCCTTATTCAATTTCAGGATGTTGGTGTTCATCAAAATATATCTGCTGTATCAGTTTGAATTGAAGAATAAAGATCATAACGATTTATCACCTGGTTTTAAAATCGTGTAGACATCAATACCATTCCGTTACATAATTTCACTAACTGACTTAGTCATACAATAATACACCAAATTAGGATATACTTCTAGTGATGTTCTATATTCGACTCAAAGACACTGGGTTCTTTCCGTGAGGTTAAGGCCTTTTACTTCTAAACGCTTTAGTAGTGTCGGATGGTTGATAGCATCAACTGTTGCAGGCAAATATAATATAATTCATGCAGCCAAGGTTCCTTTATCAAGAGTCTCAGTTCTTTGAAGACACCCGACTCTGTTGAATGACCTCTACATTGAGCAGTTTCATAATTGTCATGGAGGTCTGGGTACTCTACGTTCTATTATATACACATTACTACTAAGATTGCAATAAGATTGGAGAAAAAGGAAATGTTAGATATAAGATATTCGGTATCTTCTTCATCCAATCAAGATATTTTATGCAGCAAGTTAATAATGGCTGTTTTCAAACGCAACGGCATCACTGGCTCGGTCATGGACTTGATCATTGTTGTTACCAGTGGCAGAAGGTTTCATCCGCACATTTCTCCAAGTAATTATCTCATTGGTCTCAACTTCAGAAGCATGTTGACACATTACGAGAATTTTCCCATTTAATCTAATACACACATGCATGGCGATATAGAAGGTATTATTTGGCGAATTAAAAACAATTTTTTCTAAAGATTACTTTTTTCCTCTTGGAGAAATTGCTGAACTTGTCCGCCAATAGTTCAGCATAGGTAAACTGTGGAATATTTACATCTGAATTACTTCCCTTCTAGTACTTTATTTACTTGAAGAGCTTCATCTGATATTTTTCACGTTTCAACATCTATGGCACGATATGTTATATATGCGATCTGTTCGTGTGCAATAGGTCGTATTCATATTGATGATTAACAGTACAGCAGTATGATAGCTCAAGGAATTACCTTTGTTGCTAATAAGACATGAGTCATATACAGAAGGAATTCCTGTTATGATGGAAATCGATTATCTAGAGATACCAAATGTAGTGTTTGGTCTCCTTTGTGAGTTGCACTATTGCTATACTGAGTTCATTCGCAGGTATTCAAATTACTGCAAAATCCATTATCCATATGGAAAATTAAATTACTAGTTATTATAATAGCATATAGAATAACATTTAGTGTATCTAAATATTTATATAAATCATCTAGCTTTAATAATTTATTTAAAGCAGTTTGCCTAAAAGGGGGATACGATATATAATAATAAGTTTGGCTGTAATCTTAGCTATATTTACGACACAGTTCATGTATTAAAAATGTTGATATCTACAAAAGCATCCGAATACTTTTACGGAGAATTTGATAAACCGAGCTATTTATAGGAAGTTCGTCAGATTCATTTACAAGCGACGTTTGAATCAGTGCTAATACATCAATACCTTGCGATACAACGTAATCCACCACTGGAATGGTTTTATCTCCCAAACATTGAACGGTTAGACAACATACTGATGCCGCGACCACAACTTTCCGATCATCATGTATGGAGTTTATTATATACAGGTTTCGACACTTAATATTCTGCGACGATAGCAGTTAATGTAACACATTTAATATGCCTATTTAACTTTCTTTTGTACCACGGCGTGTACGCCAAGATGTAGAAACAGTGGTTTTTACATCACCCTTGGACGTCAGCTGTTTATTACGTTTTGACTCGAGCACAAGTATAAGCAGAAATAAAAGCTGATTACCCACAACAACATCTTACAGAAGAATACTGATCTAATGCTGGATGAGTGATGTCAAACCTTCACACCCAGCTGCAGATTGATGTTTTATGTCGATTCATCTACCAGACTGGAGATTTGTGAAGATAGATCTAAAACACAAACTACACAAAACAACATTCTTTCATGAAAAAACTGCACGAAGCTGCCAGGTAAACATTGTGCTAACCGGAAGTATTCGGATCTTGCCACTTCTTTAACTGTCTCATGCGCAGCACCACATTGTGTCATCATTGTTTCTCCTAGTTGTCTTCCGTTTAAAAAAAAACACCTTTATAAATACTGATATGTTGCGTGTGCGTGTGTATATGCATGTAATAATTATTATTCTTATTGTAGTAGTTTTTTTTCTTATATACAATAAATAAATAAATAAATAAATACATAATGAAGCTAATTGATGAGATAGGACATATTTATCAGATAATTATGTATTGCATATGCTGAAATTCATACAAAACATTTGACCTCTTCAGAGAATATATTATATTCGAATCCAGTGAAATAGGTCACATCATGTAAAACGCCCGAACCATTACACACATTTCACAAAAATATAATATTTGTGGAAAACATAATCCTTTAAGTATATTCCGTGTGCGTCATAGGACAATTGATTTCACACTATCTTATATTTTATGGCTTGAATCACTTAATTTGTTGTATTTATGGGTTCGACATATTTCTAGGAAATAGGCTCTTGTTTGCATGTGCTGAAACGAAAGATCAATGTTTACATTTCATCCACCTAACCGTGGCAGACAAATTGGAATTTTTGAAAATGGCTACCGTTGAAACATCTTTTTTATTAGCCCTTCTTCTAAGCCTTGTTTTAATGCAATAACGCCTTAAGATTGCGATTAGATTATAACAGTATTATTTTATGTACATGGCTGAGCTGTTGGAATGCAAAATAACAAATTGAGATGCAATTCAGATTCTAAGCTTGGAGGCTAACACTTACTCCTGTCAAGTTGTAAGCACTTTAACAAGAAGAGAGGATTCAAGCATTAGTGATCCAAAATGCTAACAGTTATGATCCACATTTTTGTTGGCGCGGACCTAATTGCGTTCTATCTCTACAATCCTCAATGTGAGATACTAAGCGTATATAGAGAGGGAAGTTTCTACAAAGACTTGGTAGGCTGCATGTCGTCATGGCAGACTAGGAGCACTTCAAATGTAAGTTTTGGAACAGACGATGCCTAGGTGGAGGTTTATCTTTATGATTCAGCAGTAATAATGTATATCAGGCAACAAGAGTCAAACAGTCCTGGGGATACATCCTGGGTCCGCACAAGAATTAATACTACAATTGACCGACACCAAACACCACCTTCTTTCCATTAGTCATTAAGGTCATCACTGGAATTGATCGATTCCAGAGTAGAGTAGATTGTTCTTCATAAGAATGTTGTAGTTGGTCCAATTGCTGTCATGCAGCTCTCTCTGTACGTGCACTATAGAGTGTAAAAATTGGGAAGAGTAGCACAGTAACCATAATTCGGATCCAGCTGTATTCTACCAATTCCCTGCTGACAGTCAATTTTGAACATTAGGCATTGCTCATACTACACAGTAAACTATATCAATATTATGGTAAAAGTAGGTTATACAGGTCTATCAACGTCAAACAAAGTAATGTATGCATCATTAAAAATGATATTAAAAAAGACGGTGGCCATCTATTATGTTTATATTCTATATATCTAATGAATTCGTTGTCCTACAGAACGTGTGCAAAGCCACTGGAATCAATTATTATGCATTACCTAGAAGACAAGATGTTCAGAAAATAAATTTTTCGAGAGAAATAATATCACTGCCTTCTTGTCCTCAAGTGTAGTCTATCTCATTCAAACTTCATTGTTTATATCAACCATATTGATATTTATAGCATCCCGCACTGATTATTTAGTAAATACAAAGATCCCATAATAAGTTATAATGATAACAATGGTATCATACTAATAATAGCCAATAGAGATATCTACAAACACAATGAAAACGACTACATTTGCCAACACTGATTATTTCCTACAAACAACACGATGTTTCCACATATAACACAGTAAGAACAAGTGATATTCTTCACGTTGGTAAGGATAGAGCCAGAATGGCTCATACAATGCAGCCATAGAAGACAAAGAGTTTACATTAAATATGTATATGGACATCAATTCACAATGACGGTAGGTATTCCCAAATTAGGAGATGTGAATGATGTCAAGTCGAAAATGCTATAGCCAGGATGAAACTTGTTGCCTATATCGTGAGTGTCTACATACAGTGTGAATATGTATAATCCAGCCACACAATAATAACACCGAAACTACTCCGTAAGTAGGAGTAACCTAATTTCACATAACGTTTTTAAATAGATCACTTAGATCATATAAAGTAGTATCAAAGGTTTGATAAGTAGCTTATAATTTGTACTTTTATTATAGAATCCCGATCCGCTTAGCTCGGATATGGGCTATGCCTTCTATCATACTGTTTTAGAATGATATCAATTTGCAAGAGCAAGCTCGTTTTCAATATTGTCTTTTGAACAGGCCACTCCTTGTAAATAGTCCAATATACCACATAACACAAAATAAGGGAAAACTATGCATTTTCATACAAAAATAATTTAGACTAAACTTTGTCCGTATTTGGCAGAGGAAAACAAATCAATGCCCCGGGAGAGACATAATCATATTGCCCGACTATTGTCCATACGAAGTGAAAATAATTAAAGGCAATAGTCGAAACTAGAACACAAACACCATTTCTGTCAATGTAGTTGGTTTGGATCGATCAACCTATCAATAAATCAAACTAGATCATTTTATCTCCGAAAATTGGGATATACATGAACAGTCGGTGAGAGCTTTAAGTAAACTACTAGGAACCATAGTGATAAACACAGATAAAACATTTTCGAGAGAGTTTGTAATAAAAATCAAACGACCACACTGCTACAACCTCTCTTGAGATTTCACACCATAATATTCACGAAATACCCATGATACTTTATTATTTAATGGAAATGACTTGTCCTTCATGAGACCAAATCGTAATGATAGCTTTACCAATCATCAATTACAAAATAATAAGTTTCGTTAGAATCCTTCAAAGTTTACAATTGCGTAATTTATGATTTCTGTAAAAAGTGTTTTTTTGTAAAAAAAAGTTATGGTTCTCTCTCTCTCTCTCTCTCTCTCTCTCTCTCTCTCTATATATATATATATATATATATATATATATATATATATATATATATATATATATACACATATATATATATATATATATATAAATATATCAATGTACACTAATGTTATGCTCTTCTTTTAGAAACTGTTTCAAGCCTAGTAAAGTCAAAACGTGTAATTACTTGGACTTGAGGTTATTCTTAAAGTATCAACGTATTAACACGTTTGACTGGCTATGGCAAGGTTGATTAATACGCACACGTGAACCTCAAACGAATTTCGTTCCGATTTATCGCAAAAATGTATGAATTTAAGTTTTAAAAAATGTGTGGATGTATTTCAAACTCATACAGAACAGGGGACGATGATTAATAATTGGTCCTATTCCTTTCAGTTCAAATGAAAGACGTATTCAGATTTTGAGCAACGTTTAGCTAAACGGTCAAATAAATGTCAGCGAATCCACATAATAAATAGAGGCTGCAAATAAGTATTGATCCTTCTGCGTTTGTTGCGCTTTATTCGTTAGAACAACGTAACCATGGTGCTTCAATAGACGGATCCAGGCGAAATGTGTTGCATCGCTTACCAACTGCTCTCTCAGGTTAGAAACAGCCATATGGCACCCACTGTTAATAGGGGATGGCATCATTTCGCTATCGGTTAATACTATAAATCTTTCAGCAAATTAGTTCATATTACACAGAGACTGAGACTAGTATTTCAGCTGAACGATTGTGTCTTTCCAAAGGATTTAACACAATACTTATCAGGATATAACCCAAAGATTAAGCGGACCGATTTTTCCAGATGAATCACACAGCTATGCCTTGCTTATTCATGTTGAGTTGTAGGTTGTTTTAGCCTAGGTTTCAATGGATTAAATATATGATTTTAAAATTAAACTTTTAGCTGAATGTAAATATTTAATGTAAAGTTTTGGTAATATTATGTTTACTTGTACCTGGAAACCAATCATACATGTATCACCTGTATATTATTAAATAAAAAATGGTATTGCATTAGAGTATTAACACCCTTGACATTTACATGTAATAAACATTGCACAAATGGCTGATTCAGAAGAAAAACTAGTTCACTTTCAATACAATATATCATGCATAAATGTAAATGTTACAGTAATAGAAATCACCCATTGAATTATAATCTATGTGAACATTGATTTTATCCATTCATATCGTCATGTCAGATAGCAAAGGTTCTACAAAAAAGAAAGGTTGAACTAGACAGGCTGGACCATGACAGCCATGCAAATCACGCTGACGTTATTTAGATTAGTTGCCTAAATCTATTAGATGAAGTCTATGCCATTCCTATTAAATGCAAAAGTATGATCTGGAGGTCACACACCCTTAATTGACTATAACTAAAATCCACATATCGCTGGTAAATAACCTAAACGCAGATTTTCAGTAAGACATTTATCGGCCCCTACACGCGTAAATCGCCGTGCAACACACTGATTGTTGGTCTTCTAATCCGAGATCGTTGTGTGAAATTCAGCCGCATGATGTCGCCAGGGGTAATTGAATCGGTCTATTGTCAGTGTCGTTGGCGGATCTTAACACTCTAGAGTGGCTAGTGCAACGTCCATTGATACATAGATATTGCATAAAGTAAGCAACGTATTTTGCTGGTAGTGTGTATTGAGGCTCAGTACATTGGACAAATGCAGTCAAATACACATATTGGGTGAATGAGACCTCAATATTTATCTCTTTGTTGCTTTATTGTCCTGATGTTATTCAGTTGTGTTTCATTTAAGCACAGATCATTAAACTGTGTCATAGTTACTTGCATTACGTGATATTTACTTTTGTGATCATCATTTGGTTAAATTCATCTGGTTTTTTTTCTAGGCCGTTGAATGCATGAACTGTAAAAACATGACTATACCTGCACACATGTATATATATATATATATATATATATATATATATATATATATATATGCTTCCGTGTGCGTAGATATACACACACATGTATGCACACAAGTATACACAAACACATACACAAACATACATTATTCAAATATTTCAGGTCTAGGAAGAAGTTAAGTCTTTTGGGTTATTTGAAGGACTGATTACTGGAAAGTCAACATACATACACACACACACATGCAGAAAGAGAACGAGGGAGGGGAAAAGAGAGCGGGGTGAATGGCGAGAGAGGGACTGTGTATGTGGGAGAGAGTGAGAGAGGGATAGAGAGAGACAGAGTGAGAGAGGGAGGGGGAGTGAGAGATAAATATACAGACACCCACTCGTTATCTAGGTAAATAAACATTTGCTATTTTATTAAATATGTGTTTGCTTAGATTATTTAGGAAGAAATCAAACAAATTTGCTAACCGAATAGATCAGTTTAGCAAGCAACCATTTTCATGATTTGTAAGCAGAGATCGATTGATCACATATTACACCAGATGGCATGTGCAACATCCGTTTCTAACATTTGAACTCGTAGTCATCATATTTCACCCAACATATACCTCAGTGCAAACAGCCTTCAACGAAGGTAACGAATGATGGGCAAATAATTGCATAAACTTCCAGAAAGCTGTCACACTGTGGCACAATGTAGGAGAATGATGCCAACTTTATATTAATGAATATTAAATAAAATGCCTTTAAAACAGACTGGGCCAGATAAAGGACAGGCCACAAACATAAAAGATAAATAAATAAATATGTGTCGAATGTTAAGATTATTTTGTATGGCACGAATCTATCTACGTTGGGCTAAAGACCTTATTAATGGAGACATACCATGATTTTGATAGTTAACCCTATCACTTCCGTTGCCAACACTAATTCGCCTATGAAGTATATTGGTTTTAGGTATTTTAGCCTAATTTATCGGCGTCCAGCTATACATCGGTCAGAAAAGTATCTAACCCATAATCAACAGCTAGTTTTGACCTTAAAGTCATCACTGTGTTTCTTTGCGATTTAATCCACAGCCATAAATATGATTATATTCCTTGATATAATTGATCCAATCATTAACATGTTATTTAGACGAGTATTTGGTTATAGTCCATATATCGGGACATGAGTACCCTGCTGTATACGCTCAGCAATAAATAAGTATTTGGGACACGCGAAAATACAAGTCGATAGAACGTTTGTATTATATGTGTATATCTGCAAAACAAATAAAGCCCTCCCTGTGTTTTGGAAATACCGTCAAACGTATGGTAAACATATATTAATGTAAATTAATAACATAAAGATGTCATTGTTACAACTCAGAAGCAGTGTTAGCAATAAATCTTACTGAAATGACTAAACCTGAATTGGGGCTCACACGCTTCAAGTAATTTTAAGAATTGATTGCAGA
This sequence comes from Paralvinella palmiformis, assembly GCA_025642065.1. Classification (NCBI taxonomy): domain Eukaryota; kingdom Metazoa; phylum Annelida; class Polychaeta; order Terebellida; family Alvinellidae; genus Paralvinella; species Paralvinella palmiformis. Next base: position 234,671 of record JAODUP010000992.1, on the reverse strand, counting down.
TCAGTAATAAGTATCCAGGAAAGGTTGGAAAACGAGTTATCTTACTCCGAAAAGATGCACGTATATTAACAGGTAAAATAAATGGACAAGTAATGCATCTCGTAATCTAGAGCCTCTATATCAGTATTACACCATGTTTATGTATAACACATTCAGGTAAAAACATGTCACACATGTTGTCCATAAAATTGCATTCAAAAGTATTATTTTTCTCCTAGAACTGCCATCTTACTAACTGCATCTCTACAGAAGAGCGATTAGGGGCCTCCAGAAGAATGCAGTCCCTAATTGAAGATGCCCTGCATACATTGTCAAATTAATATATCATTAACTAACAATTAGTATATTGGCATCGATGTCATTTCAATCGTGAATCACAAATTGCAAGAATTATGTAGTATCAGACTTTTTTGGGAGCGAATGGTAAATAGACATGCTTATTTATGTCAAATTTCGACACACGAGCGATATATATGTTAAATGTTACTCTCATTAAGGACCACCGGTGACCACTCTACTGCGTCAGTGAGCGGTATATATAAAAAATACAGAAGTAACGGTTTAGGAATAAATTAGAAATAACATGAGAATAGATTACTTTGGAAGAAGAATAAAGATTAAATGTTTTCCCCCAATTGCAGTGGACATCTTATCACGGTGAGTGATTGATGGATTTGTTCTTTGCAATTATTAAAAAGGTGTTATAATTATTATCTGATTGATTCACTAACTAGTTGGTAAGTTGACTGAATACTAATCATCTTGAAAAGTCTTATTGAAAATTGGACATCTTATCACGGTGAGTGATTGATGGATTAGTTCTTTGCAATTATTAAAAAGGTGTTATAATCATTATCTGATTGATTCACTAACTAATTGGTAGGTTGACTGAATACTAATCATCTTGAAAGGTCAACCTTCATCTATTTTATAACCTTATAAAGGATGTACTAACTCTTTTTTAAACACAGAAGTAACGGTTTGGCTATAAACGGGAAATAACATGAGAAATGATAACTTTGGAAGAAGAATAATGGGGTTGTTCCCCCAATTCCTATGATGTTAGGAATTGGGCATCTTATCAAGGTGAATGATCAGATGATTTGTCCTTTTTAATTTTTTAATGGGTGTCATAGCGTCTACGGGGTTAGACATAAAAATGTTTTAGATATGATTATAAAATTGTAGTTTCATAGGCAGACGTTACCCATAATTTGTATTGCATAATGAATTTGATAATCTGACATCAAAGTCGATTATGAACATAGCGTGTAAAAATACAGAAGGGCAAGAAATGTGTTTTTAATTTTTGGTTTGTCGCTTTGTGTGTAGTAGCTAATAACCTGTTACATACCAGAGATGGCTTTTACGTCTATTACAATAGTAAACAGTCGTAGTGACGCCGGGCAACATAACTGTTTATTAATAAGAAATCAAACAGCTTGTTGGCGCCGTGTGAAATATTGAGTCAGCAAGTGTATTCTGCCACTAATAAAGAAGATTGGTCATTAATAATGGCAAGCCATCTTCATCAATAACACAAACTCAAGCACACACGAAACACACTGGCTGATGATTGATAGTTCATGGAAATAGGGCATTAATGATAGGAGCTTTTTCAGGAACAATCTAACACACTGTTAGCTAATAATATTTATGTAGCTCCTTATTCAAATTGAGTTGCTCTAAAGCTCTTTACAATGAAAACAGATTTTAAGCATGCTCTAGTTTATATTGAGAAAAAACGCATTTTATGCATAAATACATTCATTAATGGATGTCATAAATAGCCGAATTTAAATAAATGGGTTTTGTAAACCTTACAAAATATGTCTCTGCAAGTTTAATATAATTTGGCAAATTATTTGACAAATTGGGAACTGAGGCTCGAAAACATATCCCTCAATACATTGCAGTGTTGGCTGAAGTAGGTAATATGGTACGTATTCGTTTATTCGTTAATTCATTTATTCATTCATTCCGTGAATCTATTTTTTTCCCAGCCACATGCATTCTCTACTTCACTTCCTTATTCGCTGACTGACAGAATGACTGATTATTGAATGACTGACTGACTTATAACTTTACTCACTAATATATTCATTTACTCACTCTCTCGCTCATCCACTCACTTATTCAGTGATACAGTCAATCATCTCATTTCATTTCTAATATCACATACATTCATTCCTTTACTCACGAATGCATTCCTTCAATTCGTCAACAATTCACATTTATGGCATGATTATTTCATTCACTAACTAGTTGGCAGGTTAACTGAATACTACTTATTGTCTTGAAAGATCAACCTCCATCAACTGTATATCCTTATAAAAAACGTCCCACGTTGAGAAACATTTGTCTTAGTAGGTGAAACATACACCCACACACACGCACACACGCACACACACATATAGATAGATACACACATACATAAAGAGTCACACGCAAACACACGCCCTCACATACACATTTATTTAAATATATACATTCTTACGATCAATATAACATCAAAGAGGGCATATGTGTATTTATGATACACCTTATTCATATTGTCATTGTGAATACCAATAAATTTGGCCTGAATCTATACATTTTCAAATGAAGAATAAATTCGTTTTGATAACTTGCATGTTATGTTCCACTATTAATCACAAATCCCATTGACAATTCATATATCAGGATCACTAGTATCTGACAACTGGCTTTTATACTTTTGTTGAATCTCATTATAGCGTCATCTAGCCAATGTACAATGAGCCCCGAAAGCGTTTCTTCCTTACATATAACACGGTAAGAAGTGGCGCTATCGTGTTTTCTTTTTACCAATTTTGTAATATTTGATATAAATGGTTAGTGACGAGTAGGTCATAGAATTTATTGGATTTGTATGCTTATGAGGTATTTGACCCTCCAGCAAATATCACAAGGCATATTATGCTGCGGTTAAGATGTTCCTTTTCTGTGCGTGGAGACTGTATGTTTCCAGGTCCATGCGTTCTAAGAAAAGTTGATCTAGAGCTGTATATTCCGTGCACTATTTGCGTCTTTGGAGGCACGCCGTTTAGGTGTTTGGCCTGGTTATCCAGCATTTAAATGACTGTAGCAGACACAGTACGCTCTTAAAGCATGTACTCCTGACTCAGGAATAGAAACACTGCATCGCATCTCGAGCGGTGGCATTGGACACAGCTCGTGTGGTTGGTGTGTTTTATATAACAAGTTTAGTTGTATATATAATTCACCTTAGTTGTTTGTGGGAATAGAATTATCTTTCCTAGGTCCAGTTATGTCCAGTCTGTACTATGACATTCAAGGCTAACTTTAGTCTCCTTGTCATTAATAAAACCCTATATTATAATTATAGTTTGTATAGCAGACATTAGGTTTGATTTGAAAATGTTAATATATAGAACGGCAATTCCGCCATAACGGTCTGCTAAAGCGCCGATGTAATAATGACGAGTAGGTCATAGTATTTATTGGATTTGTATGTTTATGAGGTATTTGACCCTCCAGCAAATATCACAAGGCATATTATGCTGCGGTTGAGAAAGTTCCGTTTTCTATGCGTTTAGACCATATTTCCCGGTCCCTGCATTCAAGAAAAGTTGATCTAGAGCTGTATAATCCATGTACTATTTGCGTCTTTGGAGGCACGCCGTTTAGATGTTTGGCCTGGTTATCCAGCATTTAAATGACTGTAGAAGACACAGTACGCTCTTAAAGCATGTACTCCTGACTCAGGAATAGAAACACTGCATCGCATCTCGAGCGGTGGCATTGGACACAGCTCGCGCGGTTGGTGGGTTTTATATAACAACTTATATAATTCACCTTGGTTGTATGTGGGAATAGAATTATCTTTCCTAGGTCCAGTTATGTCCAGTTTGTACTATGACATTCAAGATTAGCTCTAATCTGCTTGTCATAAATAACATTTAAGAACTACAATAGTTAGAATAGCATAATTAGGTCAGGTTTGAAAATGATAGCATAGTTCAAACAGTACGGAAGCTATGACGCGCTAGTACGGTCTGCTTCAGCGCAGATGTCAGTCTTTTAATAGCAATTAAGATAAACAGTTTTAATAGTAGTCGCTTCATGACGCCTGCCCGTTGTAAAACTGATCTTTGAAGACAGTGACAATTGGGTTATATGGTTTATATATAGTATTGCTTTGAAGAAAGATACAGCAATTAAAAAATAGCTATAAATAGGGCTGCTTAGATAATTAATCTAAACATTCTCACTACTGCCATGATCTGACTTGGGTGTTCTACTCCCAAACTCCACGGCTGTAGGTGATTCGCTTTTTGTTTTTGCTTGGCGGCTTAGGGACTGGTGAGACATTACACATGTCTCAGCAAGAACAGTCGCCGGTTCGATCCCCTGAAGAAACGTCCAGAGTTTGAATTCACTGTTCGAATTCTCTGTGCCTGTGCCTTATTATACACAGCTAAAACACACACACATACACACACACACATATATATATATATATATATATATATATATATATATATATATATATATATATATATTTATACTCTTACATAACACAGGCTATATATATATATATATATATATATATATATATATATATATATATGTATAGCACTAATTCATGAGCAACACAGTTATATTTCGTTTAAACAAGATGATATGAAAAGCTAGATGTTTTCTTATGATATTCCTTAATCATAATGTTGTCTTTTATTTATAAAACCCGAAAAACAAATCTTCTTTTAACAAAATCTCGACACGTTCAAGGGAAGAGTAAATTATTTTTGACAAGTTGAGTGTCATGTTCCAGAATGAATGTTGTCAACTTGATGGCTCTACAAAAATATTTTGTTTCTCGATTGCCAGGATACTTAGCGTACAGACGTCAATTTAAATATCTCTCTTGCCGTGTAAGATTTGGTGTGTGTGAGTGTGTGTGTGTGTGTGTGTATATCTGAGGGCGTTTAAGAATATGAAATCTGGACAGTGAACTGAATATAGAGCAGCCACTTTTGATGCTGATATATCAATGGCCAGTCGGGAATGTGATCCATAAGAAGTTTACATATAGCACCCATGTGCTGTTTATGTCAAAGATTATTAGCTAACATTCTAGTAATTCGTTTTTGACGAAATTCCTCAGGTTCACTAACAAATGCCTACTAGCTTGTAGATTTTTTCCAGATAAGTACTACAGTGCCACCTTGTGATTAAATAATATCTACATCGTATGATAATAAGTGTTTGCTTCTTCTTTATCGATGACACCAGAACGAATTTCTTTTCACCGGTTGTGTTTGCTATATGTTATATAAAGCGATGCAGACAGATAGAGACATACAAACAGACACATACAAATGTATGCAAACACTCACACGCACGCACACACACGTGCACATATATATATATATATATATATATATATATATATATATATATATACACACACAAATATGCATATATACATATGCAGTCACAAACGCACAAAACAAAACACACACACGCATATATATATATATATATATATATATATATTACATACAAAATAAACATAAACACACACCTATATACAAAGATTATATATATATATATATATATATATATATATATATATATATATATATATATACAAAATACATTTTTGGTTTGACTAATGGACCTCAATAGAGCAACAAAGATGCTGATGCGGCCAATATTCGGGATATTTCGCATCTCTTTTATGTCATCATAGACCAAGACACTGACATTAGTTTAAATAGAATGGCACATCCATTACCTGGCCATTATTTATTAATATTGCTTTCTTGGCTAGCCTTAAACTATAACATCACATGACTATAACATGACTTTAACATGACAATAACATGACTATAACATAACTATGACACGCCTATTCGCATCTAATCAGTCTCACGATAACAACATTGACGATGACTAGCAGATAGCAATATTTACTTAAGAAAAAAACGTAGCTGTACTCGAGTAACTCTCTATGACATAATGAGTTTTTCTAACCGACAGCTATCTGATTGAGGGACTCAATCACGTTTGTTGTGTTTTGTCTCGTTTTTTTCCTCCGTTTTGTTTTGTTTCGGTGCTTCCGTCAAAAGTGCCGGAACTGTATCTGTTTTTATCTAAGAAGCCGTCACATGATTTATTTCACTATTTCTGGCCCTCTATCTGAAAATAACTATTACGTACGGTTGAACTTTGGTAAGTTGATATCCTTGCTAATGCCATGTTATCAAAGACGATTATAATATTGTAACAAACCTAAGCGGATTAAGATTGTAATACAAAGTTCCAGGTAGACTAATCAGTCATTTACCTGATCTTAAGCAGCGTCATGTATTGTCATATACATTTCCAATTAAAGCGTCACACGATGTTTGCCTCATTGTGAGCTAATTGTCTAAATATTCTTAATACAATTCAGAGATAACATTTTAAAAGACATTAATCAGTGTGATATTTCTAACGTATTGTTTATTTCGTGTACAATTTGGGTTATGGATTGTCGTATGTTAATTTTTCCAAGAATAATCCATGTGCGAATTATTGTTTACATTTAGTTAAGTATTTACATGTTTATATTTACAAAATATTTTCAACGTTTGAGTCCTTACATTTGCATTTATTTTCTAAACTGTGATACCTCTAATAATAGATAAGTTACAGGTAGATTCTATATTTAAATTTATTCTAATTAACATTCATATTTTGATGAATGACTATTAACCCTTATTCCATATTAAAACTTTCTTTTACTAAAATTTTCAGTTTATAATATACACCAAGCATACACAGTTACACTTATCGAGATTATGATTAAAACGTTACACCCTTACCATTAATATATAAGTATTTCTAGTTGAAATTTCCTTATTTTTTGAAAGGCAGACTACAGCTGAAAAGTACGAAATGAAAGGACTTAATATGAGTCAGCAATTTAATAAAGCTTCGATAATAAATAGAGGCTGAAGTATTAATTGTGTCTTGGTGTTTACTTAATTCATTTGGTCACAAATCTGCTGATGTTTTGACTTCTGTAGAGAGTGCGGTAGTACTTTGTATAGTTTCAGCGCTGGACCGACTTATGGCAGACGTGTGGCTCCCGGGAGAAACAATCCAGACAAATATAGGTACGACCCAGATTCTGAACGCGATCTTGAGATTATTTCAATCGCTGTCATATCAAAACATGTCACTGTAAAAGAGACTAATTGCGTTAGGTCAGGCATTTACGATATAAAGCACGTACTGTGAGCATAATTATATGTATGTCTGTCCAACCTGTCTGTCTGTCTGTCTGTCTGTATGTATGTCTGTCTGTCTATCTGTCTGTCTGTCTGGTTGTCTGTCTGTTGGTAAGTTGTCAGTAGTTGGATCTGAGTCATCTAATCCAAACATATGTAGGGAAGCATCCCACAAAGCCAGGCATTAGTTGGAATGGAACCAACAAACGGAGCGATTTATCGCAACATTCGTTAACCACTGGGCTATCGGAGTCCCCTAAGATAATTAGAAATATGTCATTGTTTTCACATTATGACAAAATGGAGTGAAGATAAAATAGTGGGTTGTCTGATATTAACCCTTTGATTTTCTACAATAAATGCGTATGTCTTTCTATATCTCGTATCAGTTAGTCCTTAAAACATACATTCAAACTAGTGGAAAAGAAAAATTATTATAATAATTATACATCTTCTTCTATTAATATTGATTACAAAGATTAATTAGTGAACAGTTATATTTTAATCCTTGCGATAATGAAATATGCCAAAGATGACCGAGGAACATATTTGGTGAATTAGTTGATCACATGAAATATTAGATATCAGTAGGATTTCAGCCCCGACTATTATTTCTCCAGCTCAAAGATCGAATCATTTCATTGCAGATAAAATCGCGAAAAACTCTAGCAATCATAGCGAGCGATATTACGAGAAATGGTTCACGCACCTCTGTGATGATGATGATGATAATCGATGTTTTACGGCCCTTTTTGTGCACATGGTAGGTTAAACGAGCCGAGCGACCTCCGAGGGTTATGAAACGAAGTCAAAGATGAAACACCCTTCAGATATGCCCACGTCCAGATTCGAACTAAGGTGGTAGTGATCTGTGATCAAACGCGCTACCAACTAGACCACGCAGGCGCGCCCTCACGAACCTTTGTGACTGGTGGGTATTCCTCAAAACAAATCTCGCGAGTATATAGATGATATCATTTTTAATTCAAGCGGAATTAACGGATAAACTCTATTTCTTCTTGTCTATAGACGTTGTACATCTGTATATCCTAGCTGTGTGTCATTATTAAAATAGACACCTCAATTTAAATAGTTTAGCTACTGGTGACAGATGGCGAATATCATCATAATTGTGGTCGTCTTTTTTGGCATTGATCGAATGGCGGGAAACGCTTAAGAAAACTTGTTTTATTAATTGCTCTTGCGAGTTACGGATTGACTGAATAAGGGTGCTTTAGTTTTGTATATCAGACTTGGCTACTAACTTACTAAACCATCAGCTGAATATCAAATGAATGGATTAGCCTAAAGCGTATGACACAAAAAATCACTATCTTAGACGATGATGATGATGATTGATGTTTTATAAGGTAGGCTAAATGGGCCGAGCAACCTCCAACCGTAATGAGGCGAAGTCAAAGACGAAACAACCTTCAGATAGGCCCACGCCGAGATTCGAACGCGGGTGGTAATGATCTGTGGTCTAACACGCTACCGCTAGACTAGGTAGGCGCCCTCGTTATCTTAGAGATGTGATGCCGAAATAAAGTAAAATAGGAAAAACTTATTTATTGATTGATTTATTTTCATACTATTTCTTACTCGATCTTCTTAGTAACTAGTAGTGGGCGCCTCCGTGGTCTAGCGGTAGCGTGCTGGACCACATATCACTACCACCCGTGTTCGAATCTCGGCGTGGGCATATCCTAAGGGTGTTTCATCTTTGACTTTGCTTCATTACCTTCGGAAGTCGCTCGGCCCATTTAGCCTACATTGTGCACAAAAGTGGCCGTATAACATCCATAAATCATCATCTTAGTAACTAGTCGGAACTTCAAATAGTTGTTGGTATACCTATGTCTGGATTATAATTGTTATCACTGTACGTAAACACTCACGATACAGGTAGCAAGTCTCATCCGGGTTATTCTATTGCATGACTTCACACCATTGGCGTCAGGTAATTAGGAAAGACCCACCGTCATCGTAAAGTGATGTGCACATAAATATTTAATGTTCATCCTTTCTGAGAAATCTTTTTCCTGACAACTTATATATTATGTTAATATACCAATGCGCTGTTTGAGACGGTATTCCCTTTTTTTTGGGACCATGGCTCAGATTATAACTTATCACGATGGCATATATGTAAGTATCAAGTGGTCTGTTGAAAATAATAGTTAGCCGATTTTTTTCTTCTTCTGATTTTCATGTATGTTAATTAGTAAAGGTACAAATAAGAAGCTGGCACATCACAACAGAGATGATTAGAACATAATGTCAAAACAAATACATCCTTCATATTGTCAAAGAGATATTACCATTTCTCCCATTATCTATCTAGCTATCTAGCCTATCTATATATATATATATATATATATATATATATATATATATATATGAGTGTGTGTGTGTGTGTGTGTGAATGTGTTTATGAGTAAGTGTATATATGTGTATGTGTATGTATGTATGCGTCTGTGTGTGCAAGTGTGCGTGTGTGTCGCGCGTGTGTGTGCACGTGTGTGCAGGTGTATGTGCGTATGCCCGCGTCAAATCATCATATATCATACCTAAACGTCCCATAAAAATGTTGACCTTCTACTCAGCAACTTTTCTAATATGAAATGAAATATCAAGTAATGTCGGAACCCGAAGACTGAGATTCTTTCGTGTTTTGTGCGTAGCTCTCCCCCGAGATAAGATATATAATACTAGTAAGACCACCCATAATAGCGACCACTAGCCGGGAGAGATATCTATCAACCTTTCACCTTGCATTGCTTATGTTTCAAAATGTCACCGTTAGCCTATTTTTCTGTAATAATATTTTCAGAATTTTTACCAAGAAAATCACCTCTCTATGATTTACTACCTAGATGAATGCTGAATATGTGTACGCCATGTTCTGAATATTGGATCGATGTGTTGATGTCTTCTTCTATGGGATTCCTAGCAGTTTATGATGACGCCTCAGTACTCGTCTGGATCTAGGCGTACATAATATGTAACATAATGATGAATGTACCATAATGCCACTGATAAAATAGAAAGTTTCCTGATTGTGGTGCTTGCTTTCCATTACTAGAATATCATAATTGGTTACGGCATTGTGCTGCAAAGTCATAGATTCTGAGTTCGATTCCTAATCTTATCTGTTTTTGCCGGATCCTTGTCAATATGTGACCAGCAATGAGACTCAGCTATCTATACGAGTTACTAACATCTGTACGAAGCTTCTATGGTATATCTTTATCCAGTGAAGTGAATTATATTATATTATTAAATGTTTGTTTTTGTGTCTTAGATAGTTCTCATTTCGTAGTCTATAATAATATAATTATAGTATTTTATTCAAAACGTTATGGAATTCTTACAAAACATTTAGACGCCCTTCCCAATGATGGGATGAGCTTTTATTGGTATAATGAATGCAGATTTAGTACAACCTGTGAATGCCAATACTTGACAGTACGGATATGAATGTCCGGTTTAGACCGATGGCTTGGATTACTAAAACTGCGATGCGATTAGCTTTCTGGCTTTCTTTATTTGGTACTTGATGTAAACGCAACCATGTTGTTTCTATTTATATCAGCAGAAGTGAGTTTGCGAAAAGAGAAATACAATAAGACAATTTTTCTGAACAATTATACTCCATTCAAGTTCTCTAACCAAATGTTGGTCAAATACTTCCCATGATAAGTTCAACTAATATGCATGTATGTTTGTTGCCCATTAAGACAACGAAGCCTATATATTAATTATATTTAACAATTGTTGTTTCTGGAGTCAAACACAATATATGGCCGGTGATAGCGGTCTGGCGTTCTGAAGAAGACATGAAGGTAAGGGAAGGTGACGAAAACTGATGAGCTGCAACTCAAAGTGGACAGTGACAAGCATATTCAGATTATTTAACATTGATTTAAGTGACCGGTATTCGGGTTTGACGGCACATCGACATTTTGACCATACACGTGCATCTAAAGCAAACTAATTATACCGATCGGAACAGACAGAACTCGGTCATCCGATGTTGGTCTTGCACGGATAGGCAAGTCTCCGTAATCCACAATATCGTCCGGTATATTTATCAACTGCGGATTATCGATGTCCGACTGTACCCATTCACCGGTGATATATGATAACAAAAAACATCTGTTACAGCGACTGTCGGCTACAAATTGGAAGCCAAAAGAAACATTATGGTTTACTTACGTCCGTCTATGAATGATGGATTGTAGACAGCCCTCTGGTAATTAATATCGACGTAACGTGATGAGATGGAAAGAAAACTGGCTGCTCTCGTAACATAAACATCAAAAGCTGCACGTGTAAATTATGAATTCGTGAACTTGGCCTGGCTGGCGCGTAAGCAAGTCACGTGGTGTCATCGTCGGGTGAGTCATACGTCATATGTATCGTGCTAGTATAATAGATGCTGACGTTTGTGTGTTCTGAGAGTAGAAGCCAATAATATTGAAGCTCTAGGAAGTAAAAATCGAACACGGACATCTTTTAGTTACTTTTATTAATATATAATTGCACCTGACGTTCATCTATTACGTTGTCCCTTAACGGCCGGTAATTGCACATAGTAACCAAAGTTTATCCCGCTCTGGAGGAAGAGAAGATGAAGAAGTGCTGGTATATTCGGATGATGTACACCTCTGAATGACCCAACAAGCGTTCTTCATCTCAGGTCGATGGCCTATTTAGCCTACCATGTTTACAAAAGTGGCCATAAATCATAAATCATCATCATCATCATCCCTGATGGGTACACCCTAAATTAGATCGTACTCTCTATAGTTATTTGGTCGATCATCACATGGTCACATATAGCATTTTTTGTTCAGAACTAAGACATCTCCTAGGCGGCGATATAACTCACTCAGCAGCAGTCATTGCAGTCATTGCAGCCTCTAAATGTATTCTGACCTGGACTACTAAGGTTATGTCGACAGTTGATGTAGCTAGTTCGATATGTTCGATGTTAGGGTATCTTGATAGTGAGCTGACGGACTTTCTTTAGAGTATCACCGTTTAAATGCAGACTGCAATTGATCCCTTCTTCTCGACGATTCCGAGTGCAGCTGTTTAGCGCGGAAGAATCATTTCAGGCAAGCCTTCGACATTCACTGGCATCAGGCAAACTTGATACTCTGTCAAGGCGATGCGACGATGGGCTTGATTATATAAACTACGACACAATACCATCCAAACGTAAACAACATCTGATATTTTGCTGTGGAGTCTTTCAACGTTTGGTGTTGAATTTTCTTCCTGCTTTCAGCTTTTAAAATTAATGCCAACGACATAATTGTTTAACCATTTCGTTGCAATCTGGCACAATTAATGGGAGTGTGCCATGTCGGTTGGCTTATTTGTGTAATTAGTGTGGCTCTTCTATGGCTCCTTTTTCTGTTTCCCTCCTTTCTGATAATGAATAACGTGTCATAAAGATGACTGGCATTATTCGAAGCGTCCATTCTGTGTATATGCTCATTACCTTCAAACAACCCGTCGTTGGCGGGGCTCGTTGTCGTGTTGGAAATCGCTCAGATGTTTCTGATCTGCCGGCTTGGGCGTACTAATCTACATAATTACGAGGTAAGCCCTTTAAAGCCGCGGCCACCTTAGACCCCTGACAACGGGGTTCCAAACTTTCCAAGAAAATTGTGTTTAATTTAACTTTTCTTTTACAGAAATTGAATATTAGATAGTTATTGCGGCTGTCATTGCAGCCTCTAAATGTATTCTGACCTGGACTACTAAGGTTATGTCGACGTTATTATGCGGATCAGTGCATTGTACGGGAAACTTAATAGTTGAGGAGATTATATGTTCGGATTTATTGGATGTTATCATCGTTTATCTACCAAATACCCGCAGCGTGACGGCTTACGTTAGAGACCGAGTAATGGGCAACTTCTTTGATCCCTTCTTCTCGACGATTCCGAGTGCAGCTGTTTAGCGCGGAAGAATCATTTCAGGCAAGCCTTCGACATTAACTGGCATCAGGCAAACTTGATACTCTGTCAAGGCGATGCGACGATGGACTTGATTATACAAACTACGACAAAATACCATCCAAACGTAAACAACATCTGATATTTTGCTGTGGAGTCTTTCAACGTTTGGTGTTGAATTTTCTTCCTGCTTTCAGCTTTTAAAATTAATGCCAACGACATAATTGTTTAACCATTTCGTTGCAATTTGGCACAATTAATGGTAGTGTGCCATGTCGGTTGGCTTATTTGTGTAATTAGTGTGGCTCTTCTATGGCTCGTTTTTCTGTTTCCCTCCTTTCTGATAATGAATAACGTGTCATAAAGGTGACTGGCATTATTCGAAGCGTGCATTCTGTGTATATGCTCATTACCTTCAAACAACCCGTCGTTGGCGGGGCTCGTTGTCGTGTTGGAAATCGCTCAGATGTTTCTGATCTGCCGGCTTGGGCGTACTAATCTACATAATTACGAGGTAAGCCCTTTAAAGCCGCGGCCACCTTAAGGACGCCGGGCTGAGACAACAGGAAGTTGGCCAGGACATCGATTGGTCGCAAGAAGAACGGCCGCTTGTGGCGCTCGGACAGAGTCTAATCGTTAAGCAAACACCGACATCAAAAGCTACCCCACATCGTCGACCCCGAAGAAGGAAATTAACTCCGTCTGGATGTGATTCGATCTGTAGAATATTATCTCCGTCCCAGACTAGACCGACGACGCATTGACCAATCGGAGCGCGGCCTGGAAATCGCCGGAAACAAATTGTTTCCGGTCAGCGTTATCGATTCGCCGATGAATGTTACCGTGTAAATACGACGATTGAATGCAACTTCCTTAGTCAGCCTACGTAGAATATTAATACGATATAAGGATTATTAAGACCAATGTCCTCATTTGATCCACGACAGTCTGATTTTGCTCAGCGAGCCGCTGCTGCACATATGAAAGAATTTCTGAGGAACAGCACAATGTGTTTCACACAATAGCTTGGCTGCCTTGTACTTTATAATATCTTTAATACTAGATACAAAAATAATAAGAGCTAATGTCTATAAACCCTGATTATCGTTTCCAATGGTCGGGTTTGTTTCTATGGCATCCCTAGACTCAGTCTCGCGTATGTGTGATATATATGGCTGGCTCTGTCTGGTGGAATATTGGCAGATGGGTGGATGTGAAGGTATAATACCTCATTAATATTCGCCTTTTATGCGATGATACTGTTTTCTCATCGATCGCTTAAAAGCTCCTCTCTCACCTGTCGCAGCTAACCTTGACCTATATGTTGTTGTCTAGTGATGTCCAGGTATATCTCGTACAGCAATGTCACATTTTCCCTTGTCTGGTTCTTTTCTGACGAGTCCTTACTTGTTTGATCCTACACAATCCTTACTCTGCACTATCCTCTATTATCCGTTCTATTCTGTCCTATCTTGTTTTACCGTGACCAGTAATGCACATGTCAATGCGTGTGTTTGTGTGTGTGTATGTGTGTGTATGTGTAGATTTTGTATATGTGTGATATGTTTTTTTATATATTTAAAAATATATATATATATATATATATATATATATATATATATATATATATATATATATATATTGTGGTGTGGGGGGTATTGTGTAGTATAAGGCACAGGCACAGAGAATCTCGAACCGTGAATTCAAACTCTGGACGTTTCTTCAGGGGACTGAATCCAGAGTGGCGACTTTTCTTGCTGAGACATGTGTAATGTCTCACCAGTCCCTAAGCCGCCATGCAAAAACAAAAAGCGAATCACCTACAGCCGTGGAGTTTGGGAGTAGAACACCCAAGTCAGATCACGGCAGTAGTGAGAATGTTTAGATTAATTATCTAAGCAGCCCTATTTATAGCTATTTTCAATTGCTGTATCTTTCTTCAAAGCAATACTATATAAACTATATAACCCAATTGTCACTGTCTTCAAAGATCAGTTTTTACAACGGGCAGGCGTCATGAAGCGACTACTATTAAAACTGTTTAGCTTAATTGCTATTAAAAGACTGACATCTGCGCTGAAGCAGACCGTAATAGCGCGTCATAGATTCCGTACTGTTTGAACTATGCTATCATTTTCAAACCTGACCTAACGTCTGCTATTGTTGTTCTTATATGTTATTTATGACAAGCAGATTAGAGCTAATCAGTGTGTGTGTGTGTGTGTGTGTGTATGTGTGTGTGCGAGAGAGAGAGTGTGTGAGTGTGTTTATATATATATATATATATATATATATATATATATATATATATATATTGATAGATAGATAGATAGATAAATAGATAGATAGATAGACAAATAGATAGATAGATAGATAGATAGATAGATAGATAGATAGATAGATAGATAGATAGATAGATAGATAATCGCTTTTATAAAGAAATATAGCGTCTGTTGCAGAGAACAAACTTTCATTTAAACCAAAAGTTAAGCAATAAAAAATAAGCTTTAATATAATATAGCTTAAAATATTTTCTTTTTAATTATAATTAACTAAGAGGAGCAATTCTGTTGAGTATACAAAATTAAATTAAAACATCCAGACAATGTATTAGCTTACTGAATAAAAGCATCAGCTTCATCGTCATTAGAAACATTTTAATAGGCCACCTAATGCCGCTTGCTTTTCTAAATTGTATCACTATATGCCTCTGATATTTCTCTGACTCTATGTATCCATTTAAACTGTATCTCTTCGTCTCTGCTTCTCAGTTCTTGTCAGTGCTTGTCAGTGCATGTCAGTGCTTCGTTCTTCGAAAGAAAATGGGAATCAGACAATTATATTTCTTAGCAACTCGCGTGGACAAAACACCTGTTCAATTAATGTAGTCGTATGAGTGATTGATCATCAACCTGTCTTCAACTATATACACCAAGATCTGCCAGACAGCAGACTAGCCCACGGCTTGGGATCAGGCCGTTTGTACTATGCTTACAATGTTATTATAGGAGTTCAAAAAAACAAAAACAATACGGGCCTCATCAGATAAGATTATGCTGAAAATCATGTTGAACTTATTAAATCCGCATATGAGCGAAATCCTAGCTGAGAACGATTTCAGGCCTGAAGCGATACCTCCGACATCCAATACTACAAAATACCCAAAGCACTAATAGTGTCTCTCTATTAAGTGTTATATACCATAATGCAGGTAATATAAATTATACACAAACAAGACACCGCGATTGGAGTATAGCAAACAACCTTTAATACATCCAGGTACAGTTATATGTGTATTAAACCTCTACAACAAAGCCACCATCATCGTGGTTTTCTCCAAAAGCAGTACAGTTGAGAGATCATTTGCACTGAGCAGTATCTAGAATTAAAAAATAAAGAATGATATAACACGCAATCGAATTGCAACATTCTGCACGCAAGACCGTACATCCACCCCCCAAAAAACGTGTTCGGGATGAAATCGGGGAGATTGGCAGTGGAAGAATACTAAGATGCCTGTCTGTTACTATGCTTTGAAACATAGCAGCTGATTTTACCATGACCTCAGACTGATATTCAACAACTCCGATTATGTTAGAATTTCCAAATCAGGCCCTCTACAGACTCTGCAGCAAAGAACATCGCATTGGAAAAGCTACCAAACAAATGTAGCCAAAACCGCCTTGTCTTCCTTGTGGATCCTGGTACATCAACAAAAATGTTCCGGCGCGTTTGCTGTGATTTGGAACCAACAGATATCAAAGCCAATAACGTTACTACTGCGCAAACGTATTGGAAATCATGTTCGCATACTTGAAACAAGCAAGAATAAATCCTCTCCGGACAAAACTGCACCTCAATCAGATGAGGCATATTTAACAAGATAACGCCAGATAGCGAAAACTGTAAAGGTTTGATTCCAAGCACAAGTTGTTACGAGTTACTACGGTTGCAGAACCCAGTTGACCTCAAATAATTAGGTACTAATACCGCAGATAGAGACTATGTGAGAGAATATACGGCATATCTGATTATAACATTAATCGCCTTCAGCGAATTCAGAATAGTGCAGCTCGCATTGTAACAAATACTAGAAAATATGATCATATCACCCCAATTCTTCAAAACCTACATTGGCTACCTGTTAGACAGCGTATCCATTTCAAGATTATGTTAATAACTTATACATCTATTGCGCGTTTAGTGTTGCAGCCTCCACTTTATGGAATAGGTTGCCGGCAAATATTAGAAATGCGTCGTCTCTTGGAAATTTTAAGTCTCTTCTAAAAACACACCTATTTAAGGTCGCTTTCACAGATAAACAATTATTATCTTTTAAATCATTACAGGGTTTTTACAGACATTATTTGGGTATTATTATAGTACATATTATTTGTACAGCGCCTTTGAATGGCTCCAGCTAGTGAGGGCGCTTTATTAAAAATACATTATTATTATTATTATATGTAGAAGCCTGCAGGTAATTGCAATCAAGACCAAATTTAAAATCCCCAGCAATGAATTTGTTTTTACTCCGCTGCGAAATCTGACCGATCCGCTCCATAGTGATACCAACATGTCTTTTTACACGAGAGAGTAATGACATTGTGAAGCCTTGCTGTTTTGCCGCTAATTTTCTGTACAGTGCGGAATAATTGATCCGGGACTATCTCCCAAGGTAATTAGCTCAAGTGAATTAAAATTGTATGCCTTCTTCGAGCGTAGACCCCAGTCTCATATAATGTCGTCATCTATCCAAGGAGGAAGAAACATTCAAGAGGGAAGCGGGCAGCAGAAAGATAACATTAATGGGAGGCTGTCAGTTGCAAGATACATTTCAAAATATCTTCCGGACATTAAATCATTAAGCGAAACAATAGCTAGTTCTCTACGGCGAACGTTGCGATATCCCTCAACGTACAGCAAAAGGGCGGTAGCATGGATCTAATTAACCTTCAATTGTCGTCTCGAACAAAATCCAGAATATACAATCTAATCTTCGGAGAATTGTGTTTTTATTATCCAGAATGTTAACTCTGATCCCGGGTACACTTTGAAAAACGTTTTGGATTTTAAATAAGTACAATAATGTAAACAGCGGAAACACACCGATTTAAATATGTTAATTACTTATGTTAATTAAATTACAGCCTTTGTTATATATGATAATAAGAGACTATTGTTGTGTTCGGTGGTTGGTAAATATGCCTTAAACCTTAGTGACATAAAAGCAATAAGGAAAATGCCTCTGTAATGCGTATAGTATTATAATAGATAATTAACTGAACTGTGCACACACCTCTCATAATCCTTTTAGTTTTCATGAAAAGGATACCAAAATACCTCCTCTATTTCGCTCACTTATTCACTACTTAATTGCACACTCACTCACTTACTCTCTCCTTCAATCATTCACTTACCAACGCAATCTCTCACTCACTCACTCACGCACGCACTGAATCACCACTGACCAACCAACCAACCGACCAACTCACCCCGCCATTCACTCATTCCCTCACTCACCGAACTGCTCATTCACCCACTTGTGTTATCATTTCTAAATTATTAGTTGGTTGGAAAATAAAGAAACGATGATATTAGAATATTACGATAACGATGACTGAAAACAAAATTCCTCAGCGGTAATTAGGTCATTATTACCTCGGTATCACTTCTACGTGTCCCTAATCTCAAACAAAATGATATTATTGCTGTCATAAAACAATTAAATAAGACGTGTCTAAACCTTTCAGTGATAGCACAGATGCCAGACGTTATTTATTAGACAGCTGTCATAATTATCGGTGAATAAATATAATACTTTGTGTATTTAGCCATTCAGCAGAGGAATTAAACCTAGAGTGGCTATTATACGGCCACTTATGGTCATCAAAGGGCGGACGGCTAACTGAAAGATGAAACATCCTCCATACTTGACTAGGCCGACGCAGATAAAACGGGCCAAGAAAATAAAAGGAAAATAGACGGAGAGGAAGGCAAACAGAGAGTCCGACAGACACACTCATATCCTAATGCACGCACAAACAATCACCCGTCCAACCTTGCTTACGTGTGTGCATCCATCTGTCCATCTATATGTCTACCAATCGTGCCTTCTGCCTCACACCTCTTCTTTTATCGCTCATGTAATTTTAATACGACGTGCACATAAAACATTTACGATTGATATAAAACAGTCAACACCAGCACCAAACAATATCCCGCTAATACATTAACACAGTAAGAGACGTACGCTGTAATGGCAGACGTTGAAGTCAGCCCTTAATTAAACAGAAGCACAAAATGTTAATTAATGAATAAGATCTGCTGCATTAATTTAATAGGTTTTTCGGTTAATTTGTCCAACACGCATCGCTGTAATGGTACGAGCTATTAAGGACTGGTATTTGTGTGAGGTGGAGTTTGAAATGCGTACGTGCATCTGAAAGTACGTATGTGGGTATTTGTTTGTTTTGGTAGGATGCGTGCGTGTGTGTGCGTGCGTGAGTGTGTGCGTGTGCGTGCGTGTGCGTGCATGCGCGTGTACATGTGTGTGTGTCTGTGTGTGTGTGTATGTGTGTTTCTATGTGAGAAGGTGAGTATACGTATCCTTCTATATGCATGTATGTTAAGCCCCACTTTCCACCTCTTACACCTAGTTACCCCGATGCTGACAACAAACATTAATTAATCTAAATCACATAATAGTCGTCATTATTAGCCCTAATTATGTGATATAAACCACTTCCCCTGCCACAATATGTGCCAAGTTAGCCCCCAATAACCGCCATAGTTCAGACAATTACTAACACGTTTCACGAAATCCCCGGGTTCGGGGATTCCCGGAGAAAAAAACCCACAGCTAACATGTGCTTAATGTAATGTTCTTTGTGTAAGTAATTGATAGATGTGCTCCTAGGTTTATTGAGTGAATATGATTAGTGAAATAGCTCGTTAAGGTTTGGTTTTTTCGTGTCCCATTCCTCATCACAGGAGGCAGCAGCTAACATATATATGAATTAATAAAAAAAATAATTATGTGAATGCCATAATTTTGAAAATTGCCATACAGTTAATGTCAAATATTGGACGTTGGATGCAATATTAATATGAACCATCTTTGCGTTCATTTGTCTTTTTCCGCCGGAAGTAAAATACATCGGAACCGAGAATCGTGAATCGTAAATAAAACCTCCGGATAACTCATTAGAGGAACGTATCCAGATGATAAATGTTTAATGCTGAGACGAGTAGTATCTCAGCAGTCCCATAAGCTTGTCTTCTTTGCCGGATTAGTTGAGTATTTGGCCACATAATGGTAGTATCCGGGTTGAAATCCCTGGGTGGCCTATGAGTAGCGGGTATTTGATTTCTTATCTCAATAGACGGCACTCCATTCAGACATTGCTTGGCACGTTCAGGTTATGAAATAGACAAAAGTCGGCATAAAACATACTTCAATTATCTCCTAGTTCGATGTTAGAATTTCTAGTTGTTGAATTAATAGTATTTAAAATCATAATATAATGAAATTATTGTTGATAGCCTACTATTGATATTATTACTACTGCTGCAATAGGGTAGTAGTAATAATAATAATAATAATAATAATAATAATAAGTTTAATTTGTTTTATATATATATATATATATATATATATATATATATATATATATATATATATATATATATATCTAATATTATAATTGTTATGGATAGTCACACTATATAATAGCCTTATAATATATATAATTATTAATGAAATTGTATGGAAGACAATGTTCAGTATCTAATGTATAGACACTTATTCAAGGATATAAAGATAAATATAGAATTCCTTTACTTCTATGATTGTTGATCATAGAAGTAAGATTGAGAACAATGCGCCTATCAATCTATATTGATATACAGGTATATACGAATATTTATATCGATATATAAATACATTAAACAGCGACTGACATTGTTCTCGACGCTCGTAGACCAGAAGGAATGTATCGGAAATCAGGCGAATCCGGATGAAGGTAATCAGCGATAACTCGAAGACATTACAAGGATCTGTAGCTGTCAGCATTTTTAGAATTAACCAATTACCGTCCGGCTTGCTCTCTACCTGGTTAGTCAGCTACCTGGGTGTAGTAGTGCCGGGTAGCTGGTGAGATTGTTGACGACAAAAGGTGTGTTTGTTCCTATTGTAATACAAGTGGAACATTATAAAACTATACAGGTTTAGTCGGGTGTTTTCTAGCAGCACCGAAGTGAAACACACCAAACGTGTTGCCTCTGAAGTTAACCCGCCAAGAGTAACGGCAACAACAACAACAACAACAACGACAATATTAACAACGATCGGGACAGCAGAACCAACAACAACAACAGAAATAGTAAAACACAAAGACAATAATAACAACAGCAGCAACAACAACAACAGCAACAACATCGCCACCAAGCAATAACTTAAAACACAAGGTAACATAAGAAACACAAGACAACAAACAACACAAGGCAACAAACAACACAAGGCAACAACAAACTCAAGGCAACAACAAACACAACTGCCGTAGAGAAGCAACAGTAAAATGCCAAACTCAATGTTAGCGACAATAACAACAACAATATTAACAACAACATGCACGACAACAACAACAATAACGTGACCAACTACCATTATTTCAATACCAAAAAATGATAGTAACAGCAACAATAAGACATCAAAATAACAACAATGATAACAACACTAACAAGAATAAGGCATATGAGCAACAATGATAACAACAGTAACAAGAATAAGTCGTAATAACAACAATGATAGCAACATTAGCAATAAGAAAATAACTGATCAACATTAATAAACGCAAATCAATATAATCATAATAATAACAGCATTAACATAAACAAATTAAAATAGTAACAATAATAATAATATCGTTAACAAGAACAAATAAAACTAACAACCATAGCAACATTAACCTAGTGTGCCACCTAGTTTGCCATACACACACACACACACACACACACACACATATATATATATATATATATATATATGAGAGAGAGAGAGAGAGAGAGAGCAGTGGTTTTAGTTATATGCTTGTAAGGAACGAAAAAAACTCTACCAAAACAAGGCACTTTTCTATCAATACCTATGAATACAAATTCAGTAACTCTCTCTCTCTCTCTCCCCCTCTCTCTCTCTCTCTCTCTCTATATATATATATATATATATATATATATATATATATACAGTATGCACATGATATGTAATGAGATACGATACGTAGCCGTGAGTTATTGGTAAATATCATATCACTTGGTGTTTATTTCTCAAAATAACACCATCTCATATTTCTAACACCGACTTACAATATTTTCATATTTTAATCTTTGATATTTCTAAGTACTAAGGTCTCTCAGCCTGGATAAAATAATTGACGTGTATGTGTTCGTGGTGTGTGGGGGGGCACACTTTAACAGTTTAGAATAGAGCACAGGCACAGATAATCTTGAATTGTAAATCACAGGACTGAATCCAGAGGAACGACTATTCGTGCTGAGACGTGTAATGTCTCACTAGTTTATCGTGTGTTTGTGTGTGTGTGTGTGCGTGCGTGTGTGTGCGTATGCATGAAGGGGTGCATGCGTGTGCGTCATCAGTAAGTGCAGTTATCCACATAGATAACGGCTCATATGCTAACTCCTTTGTTTCCTCATATTGTTTTTCCCAATCAATGAAGGATAGTATCTGGCTTTTGGAGACTCGAGTATTCACTTATTCATTACACAAACATTGACAACAATATTGAATAATACTCAGGAATAGCCAACAGTACTTGAATATCTGCCTGTAAGTTAGTATAATAACTATAGAATGAATGTAAAATATATTTGCTTTTCTCGCATATAGTACCTTGATGCGTCAGGTGTGTGCATCACGTGACTTATTAGAGAGGTCAGATATCCAGAAATGTGAATGATGAGATACTAAACGGAGCTAAGTGAGTGATATCCGACAGAGAGTTGATAACTACAAACTGAGATAAGCGTCACAGGATGTTGCACTAAAATAATGCCCATTACTTTGGCAAAGAGAGTATAATCCAGATGTACCTGGATCGCAGTTAATAAATATTCCGCCCATCCGCCCAGCTATCACCCATCAGCATTATTCATTTATTTATTCATTCATTCACTACTGGTTCCATACATCTTTCTATCCACCTATGTTTACAGAAGACGTTTTTCTTTGTGTTCTTTTTTCAGTATCATTTGCTGTATATATCACGACTGTTATCAACAATTACTTCAACATCACGAATGCTGTCACCAATTACTTCTACATCACGACTGTTATCAACAATTACTTCACATCACGAATGTTATCACCAATTACTTCTACATCACGACTGTTATCAACAGTTACTTCTACATCACGACTGTTATCAACAATTACTTCAACATCACGACTGTTATCACCAATTACTTCTACATCACGACTGTTATCACCAATTACTTCTACATCACGACTGTTATCATTAATTACTTCTACATTGTGGCTGTTATCATCAATTACTTCTACATCACGACTGTTATCAACAATTACTTCTACATCGTAGCTGTTATCAACAATTAGTTCTACATCACGACTGTTATCAACAATTACTTCTACATCACGACTGTTATCACCAATTACTTCTACATCACGACTGTTATCACCAATTACTTTTTTCTGGCATTTAAGAGAAAAGACCTATATATATATATATATATATATATATGTATATATATATATATATATATATATATATATATATATATATATATATATATATATATATATATATATTAACATTGATTTATTATTCTTAAACTAGTGTTAACATTTCACTTGTTTTCGGGGCTTTATAAAACCTCATATACGATTCAGATATGTAAAGATCGAAATACTCTAATATAAAGTGTAATAAACTTTGTCATTTTAAATTCTCACCTATTAATATTATTTTAAGTACAGATATAAACTACAAAGTCGTATCTTAGCCAGAGGCTGTACATTTACTTTGCTAACGAAGTGCTTCTAATTTTTGTAAAGACAAATATCTTGACTACTAATGGCATACCCAGTAGACCTTTCCTGAATAACCATCCATGATACCTATGTTTGGGGATGTTTCAGGATCAATATTTATCAACTCATCTTCCTATGGAATATCTCCTCGACGCTGGAAAAATTCAATCAATCAATCACTTACGCACCTACTCACTCACACTCACTCATTCACTCATTCACTCTTTTTCATTAACTAGCTTAGTCATTCATTCACTATGTCACTCACTCACTCACTCACTCACTAATTCACTTACTTACTCTATGATTAACTCACTCATTCACTCAGCCATTCAGTCACTCTATTTACTCTTCTGGGTTAACTTTCCGAGGGATCTATTCATTTAAGACTTGCCCCAACATTGTATCCCAGATACGTTTTTAACAGTTCGGTATATCCCACATGAAGCTCATCTCCCAGTCACCGATGTCAGTAAAAAAATCTTAAATTTCTATATTTCGAACCCTAAAAATTATTTTCGAACGCATAGTCTGCATGTGAATGACAAACAACTTACTCGGCTCATTGGCAATGCCAAGTCTTCATCAAATATGCTCATATAACCAACTCTCTGCAAGCGTTGTGGGCTATTCTAGAGAAGACAGCCACAGATCATGTTTATTTCTGAGAATGTTTCCTTCTTACTTCAGACCGATTTCGCTTACATGCTCAATCAAAGTAAAATATCAAATATTTTGGAAAGCGGTTTCTGATCCGGAAATACGTTTTGAGGATGGTCTCCTTCGGATAGCCACATCGTTGGCCCACTAACTATCTTTCTGGAACTTTCCCTCAACAGAAGAGAAAAAAGTCCCCCCCCCTCTCTAGAATCTAGCATTCACCAGGAAAACAAATCTACTGGAAGTGGAACAGCAGTCATGATCCGGGAATTCCGGAATTTGTTCCTGACATTAAGCGATCTGTCTGTGTTAGGGATCGACATCTGTTGGCCAGGTGACCTACTCTTGCCAGATCCAGATCTCGGAATCCTGCATGCTGCTATCCCTGAGCATGAAGTGCACGAGTCGATTGGAAACGTCGCATCATCTCCGAGAACATCCCGAAGTTAGGCATATTCAAACTTCAGGACCCTCGTGAGGATATCCAGATGGCTAACATAACGACTTCGTGATTCACTCAACAGTAATGGGTTTCCGGATCATCTGTAGTACAATCCGTAGAATTCCCTACACCGTGACGTAGGTACACGTACTGCATACATCTCCACGGCCTCCCTTGTCGAGGGTTCTTTTATTTAGATAGTTTCAGATATCGTCTCGTTAACGTACTTCTGGTGTGAAAAAAATGTTTATTGTTACAAACTCTGAGAGATATAACTAGTGAGTGAGTGTTTGAGTGCTTGAGTGATTGGGTGCTTGAGTGAGTGAGTGAGTGAGTGTGTGAGTGAGTGAGTGTGTGAGTGAGAGTGAGTGAGTGAGTGAGTGAGTGAGTGAGTGAGTCTAAAGTGCTAATCAACAGAATAAATTTCTACGGTAAGTATTGTAAAAGAAGACAAAAGCGCACAAATACGATCTCAACGCAAAGGGACGAAGAGTAGTATTTCTTCACAATAATTCATGTCACCAGATGGCACCACTGTCGAGTAAATTGTTAACCGGAACCACCGTAAGATAACCCGGATTAAAAATATGTTAATATTTTATCCGTCAGCGACCTACATTTCTAGTTTTGTCTGCTGATGTCGTAAAACACATTCACCAGACGACGGAGAACAGATAATATAGACCACGATGGAGTATTTTTTCCACTTTAAAAAATCAAGAGAAGATAAAACTAAATAAGAAATCGACATCATGTGTCTGTTTACTTTCTATCAGTCTGTTGTCCAGATTTATACTTCACCAATGCAGTGCTCTCTCTCATCGCTGTGTGTGTGTGTGTGTATTCGTGTGTGTGTGCGTGTGTGTTCCACGCCGCATTACGTTTTTACACACGGCTTAATTCTCCGCTATCCGTACAGTGAAGCCTCCCCAATCGGTCTATTTAAATATCGAACACCCGGTCAGTTTAACGCCGCCGTCAATCTTCTGTTGGCGGATTACAAACAAAATACAACATAATTTACGACCTCTAATGGGCCGAACGGTCTAATAGAGCTCTTTACTAGCGACGGATTAACGAGACATCTGGCGAAGGGGAGCTTTCATTCAGAATTGCCTATCTCTAGGAAGACCACGGTGAATCATTTCCACTGCCATTAACATGGTTAAGAAGAGTGATTGTTAATCGGAAGATTGATCATGTTAATCAGGAATGGGGTGAGAAATTGCCATCACATCAAGGGCTTGTCTTGTGACAAGAAAAGAAATCCCCCACTCCCACCCTCTCTCGCTCGCTCGCACCCAAACGGATGCGCACCCACTCATTCTCTCTAAATATATTTTTCCCGTTCTTTCTTTCTCCTTCTCTCTCTCTCTCTCTCTCTCTCTCTATCTATCTATCTATCTATCTATCTATCTCTCATACACATACACACACACACATGCGTGCGCGAACACACTTATGCACCTACACTCACATTAACATTCACACACACACATACACACACTTTAACATTCACACACACATACGCGCGTGCGCACGCGCACACACGCACACACATGCATACACATGCATACACGCAGACACAGACACCCAAGCAGACACACACTCACTCACTTGCCTACACATCCGTGCACTCACTAACTGTATAAAGAATACAACAATTTCCTTAAACCCCCATTTTCAGTCAGTTTTAAAGAGTTACTTTAACAGTCCGTGGTAAATAGTTCGGATATACGAGGTTCAACTGTATCGTCAGAGGTGGCCTTTAAGCCAGGAGTGGACCAACTGACATCTAGTCTAGTAGTGTGTCGGATAACAAAGAGATAAACCTGTCTGTTCTCTACCTTTTAACGAATGTTTGAATATTTAAATTATGTCAGCTGTTAGTCGTCGTCATCTGGCAGGAAATCTAAGGTTACATGAGAGGTTCCGGGTGCGTGTGCGCGTGTGCGTGCGCGCGCGCGTGTGTTGTCACCGTGTGTAATAAAGTATGGGCACAGATAATTGTTAAGCGTAAATTCAATGATTCTTCAGGGTACTGAAACCAGAGTTACGACTTTTAATGCTAAGAGATGCGTGTGCACGTGTATCTGCGTTTATGTATGCGAGTGTGAGTGCATGTTCGTGCATGAGTGCGTGCGTGATGGGGAGGGGGGTGTTTGTGCGTGCATGTGTGTGTCTGTGCGTGCGTGCCTTTGGGGGTAGCTGTATTATGACTCTTAGTTCGTGCCCACGCGGTGTTGTGTGTACGTGGCTGCATGGCTCTACAAACCAGTAAATTTATTCTTCTCTAAACTAATATCGGGATATATTCAAGGGAACAAACTCAGCATTTAGCAAATAAATAAACCAAAATACCACAATTTTCCGCCTAAGTTAATTAAACGCCTTCAGTTTGCGGGCGAAGAATGTGACGCACGCAGTTAACGAAAATACACGCTGATGTACGTCTGTTGGCATGAGCACCACCCAGACATTGAGTAACTAACTCCTCTAGCTTTCGGTCGGTGTTGTTGTGCGCGTATACTAACTAACACTACAAGCTCAACAAATGTTAGCTTTCAGAACTGTTAGTGCTTTACCTGGCCCCTTCAATGGTACAGGTACTATAGGAGAACAAGTGTTGTTGTTTTGTTAAAGGCGATGTTCGTGTTTGATTTATACTCGATGTGTGTCTGTACCTCGGACACGTCGAGGTGGTTCGTAGTCGAATGGCCGACATGATTGCGTATCTAATGCCTAAATAAGGTGTCACCAGCACCACCATCACCACCATCATCACAAACAACATCACCACCACCACCACCCCCACTACCATCACCGCCGCCGTCTCACCACCGCCTCACCACCAACATTATCACCACCACTGCCAGCACCATCATCATCACCACCACCACAACCATCACCACTACGATCGCTAACATCACGCCGCCTCACCACCATCACCGCAATCATCACCATCTTCGCCATCATCACTACCATCACTATCAACACTACTATCACCACTACCACCACTATCATCACCGCCACTACCATCACCACAATTATCATCATCATCATCATCACCATCATCACCAGGCACCACCACTCTCATGTGAGTATTGAGTAAAGAACGAATCATCATCAGTGAGAGACTTTCCTGTCGGAGTTCCATAATTCATTAGAGAACTTTTAATATCCCGTTCCGATACAACGAATTCGCAGTTTTGGTTAAACTTGATAAGTCCCAGGCTAGTTAGTTAGGAGACGTCTTCGAATGTTATGTATCTATAATTCGAAGTAAACTTCCTCCCAATGATCACTACACGTCCTCGACAGAATTGTCTTATGTGAAGAAAGTAGTTGAAGAGACATCAAAGCACGCACGCACACGCACGCACGCACACACCCACGCAATCACGCACGCATGCACGCACACACACACGCACACACACACACACACGTCCAATAAGATGAATGATGAATGAAACTCAAAGTACGCAGAATGGAACATAAACTGAATAATTATATAAATTATTTGTCTATGTCAGCAGTAATAATGCTTGGCATGAGCAATGTGTGTGTGTGTGTACGTGTGTGCTTGCGTGTGCGTATGCGCATGCGTGTGCCAGCGTGAGCGTGCGTGCATACTCATAAGTCTTTCTACTACTCTGGAAAGATTTGAGATTCAGCCTTAATTGTGTGCCTTTTCATTTCACGGACTCTAAGATAATCGTCATGTCCACATCGTGCGCCTCGAGCGATTGCCTAATGAAGACTGTGCCAGCAGTGCTTGGCTTAATGAACAGTCTTACCGTGTCTACGTTTTACCGCAGAATCTGACGTCTGCTAGCAGCGGGCCGCCGCTCGCCCGCTGTTTGATTGCCACTGCCCCCAGAATACCTTCCGTCGTACTTCATGGCCGGCGTTTAAATTTTTTTCCCGGCAAGCATTCTTCGCGTGCCGCAGCTAGCACGCGCTGAGCACGTGGCGTGAGTATATTTTGCACGGAGTCGGTCGGTCGGCATCACTGACTGCTCCTAGTCATTACGTTCTGCAAATGGAAGGCCTCTTCCTGAAGTCGCTCAAGGAATGGAATTAATTATATCGGTTCCCGAAGGAAGATGATACAATTAGTTAAATTCTAAACTATCCAGACATTGTTTCTTCTACTAATACTACAACAATGACTATAACAACAACTACTACTACTACTACAACTACTACTAATACTACTAATACTACTACTACTAATAATAATAATAATACTCCCTTATTATTATTATTATTATTATTATTGTTGTTGTTGTTGTTGTTGTTTTCTCATCAGCTGAGTAGTGTGTTTATGTGTGTGTCAGGGATTCGATTGTTCCTGTATGTATGTATGCGTGTTTGTTTCTCATTTGCGGAAACTATGTTCATTTAGAAGCTCCATCAAGATGAAGGCGATCCGCACTAACCGCCATTACGCAACCATTTCTCTTCATGTGCCAATTGCTATACAGCTACTAGACCCTTTAAAGCTAACAGACTATCTGTCTTTACGCACCACCCGCCTCGAGAGACAATATATGTCATAAAAACCTGCCTCTTTTAAATTACCATTACAATTACCAATAAATTGGTGACTCACTGTACTAGGACTGATCGACCTGGGATGGTGTTTTGCGCCATTAAATAATGGATTGTCCTCGTGAAATACACCAAACACCGTAGAATATTCTACAAATTTAACTGCTGTTTTTGCCATAGGAAGGAAGATCGGAACGCAATGTACCTGCTTATACCAAACTGTTAGTCGAATACTGTACTAATCAATAACCGTACAAATCGATAACAGTACAAATGTTCTTTGATCATGAAGAATAAGTCATCCATTCTCAGCTCAACTATGCACCTTAGATTATCTTAAAGGTCGACCTTGACGTACATTTAAGTGGCGATACAGTAGACCAATTACGAGTCGACGCCCCTTTCGGTGATCGGATGGAATTCAATTTATTCCCCCGAGGTAGCAGTCTTTATATACACATTTCGGGTATGTTTGGGCTTTACTCAACGCGTTCCAAACTCGTCAGCTTGTTTTTGCCGATTATCAAACGAAGAAAGAGACAACTACGAAGTTATCATATATTAAGACAGTTAATTGTTTTTTAGACGACGCAGCGTTCTCATTGGAATGATGGCTTGACATTATTGCAGCCAATTTTTTAAATAATTAGAGCAAAGTCTTATTAACGCGCGTCTTCTACGAAATATTCCTTCCTCGAATGGCGGTCCTAGATCCGGCCGGATAAACTCCATACATTACGGCTTGGATATTTGCACCATTTCTTGGGGAAGAGACGAACCCATTCCGGCCGGCACCGTCACCATTCCTCCGTCCTTAGCTATATTGATGATAAACCTTTGGCTGTCGGCGGTGTTCCCCGGCAGCAATCGGCTTTGTCCTGGCTCCGTCTAAACAGCGGAACGGCATTAGCCACGAGGAAGGGGCCCTGCATCCAGGCGTCGTAATTAGCCGTATACCGGATGCAGCGCCTCGCATTTCCTTATTAAATCCCCGCCATATCGTCTGATGGACTCCGTGCGCCATAAATCAGCGGACAACTTCGCACGGGGCCTCGCAAGCACGCGCCTCTAAGATTGCCCGGATTTCGATGCGTGGCGCCGCCTTTCGGCACCAGAGGATTGACGTTTTGACTTCCTAGAGATCGGCGGCTGAAAGGTAAGATGAATGGCCTCAAGTAGCTTACGACGGCGTTATCTCAAAAATAAGGGATTGCTATAAAATTGCGTTCATTCGTAAGGATTTGCTAATTAATTATCCGTTCTTGCCCAATTTTGAACATCTCTCAGTACATTGCGTAACACTGCTTCGGCGCTTATATTGGGGATTTGTTGTAATTTGTACTCAAGAATCGTAACTAATTGATAATTGTTTTATCGGTTTATTATGAACTTGATCAAGCAGGAATTACATGAACACTTTTCTCTGCAACTCAATATTGAACACAACTATCTCGGTACGAAATAAATAATAAGTATCCTTATAACTGCATATGTCAATCTTAACTTATATTTGTATTGTAATATAAGTTTATTCCGTCAGTTTTGTGCGTGAAGGTCGGTACATGTCAAAAATTGTGCGTGAAGGTCATTACATGTCAAAAATTACTACGTTTCGAGAAATCAGTATTTAACAAAAAACATATTCTTTTTTTTTAATTTACTTTCCTTCCCCATATTTTATGGTTCAGTAATTACTATGATCTAATTCCAGTGAGACTCCTACATATCACCTTTTCCACGTGAAATAAAATGCTTCCCTTCTGCTAGATCATATATTCTGTCATACCTATTAAACAGACTACTTCCGCTAAATTCAGGTGACGTCATAAGCAAAAATGGGCTTAGCTTTGCCTTAAGCAATAGTAACAGCCGTGGTGGGGGTGATCTTATCACTTATGTAAGAGCTTACGTCCAGATTGTGATACATCATGCATAGGAGACTTTTTAGGAACGTGGAAATATGCTTGGGAAACAAATATGAAAGGGGTTGTCAGCCTTAATGACGAAACTATGTGTAAAGTGGAGGGATCTCGGGAGGGAGAAAATGACAGAAAGAGAAATGTTACAAATCGCGCAACATTCATTCAGGAAGAAGCGCTTCTTATACTCTCTATAAATAATTTGTGTTGACAATGCGTTAGGTTTCTTTCTATTGTACAGAGCAAAGCACTTGATGGCAAATTGGACAGGGCAAAGATCCCGAACTCTGTCAAAATCAATCATCTACCGAGGTATTAGGGCGTTACAGGAAGGCCTTCCGAGCGCTTATCCAGACGGCAATCTCTGGCGGAGGCTGACCTTTTCCCTCGGCGGATCATAGGTCAATCTCTGGATCCTTGGGGATTCGCCGTTGATGTGTGTATTCCTGCATATCTTGCCTTTGTACTGTTACCTAGTCGGAGTTCTCCTTTAGGGAATGATCGATGTACCATGTGGCCGAGTACTCTGTGTGTTGCCGACTAAGCCAGACTCTAGGTATGTCTGTTACTCAACATGAATGAAGCCGGTCGTTGTGTGCCTTCTGGCGCCGAGTTAATGAATGCATTCAGCTTCTCGTTTCCGTGGAAACTAAAAAATAAACAAAGACAGTGTAGGTAACGCAAGCGTTTTATTTTCCATGTTTTATTCTATTCTTATATATGTAATTAGTTGTAGATAAAAGACTTTTGTTCAGCTCGTACCCGAAGTGCATTTGTATAACACGATTGATTGGTTAATGGAAATGTGTTTGAAATTAGCGTGATAAACGTAGTGTTGCAGAAATGCCTTAACCGAGATACAGCGATGAATTTTCCGTAAACAATACCTTTCGTATTTATTTCAAATAACTAGTACTTCTCTCTATCTAGCATTCTTTATTTATCGCTATATTAATATATATGTTACAGTTCATCTCTATAATCATGTAATATGTATTTACATATTACCTGATTATACAGATTAACTGTAATATATATATATGTTATATATATATATATATATATATATATATATATTTGTGTGTGTGTGTGTGTATGTGTTGTGTGTGTATTTTAATTAACTTTTTATTTTATTTAAATTTAATTTTGTGTGTGTTTGTGTGTTTGTGTGTATGTGTTTGTGTGTGTGTGTGTGTGTGTGTGTGTGTTATGTCAGTGCATATGCTTTTGTATGAATTACTATGTGCATTAAAAGCCAATGGCAGTGAGAATTACGAAATTTTAATGCAACTTTTGTATGATTCATCAACAAACTGATTTTACAGAAACAATTTTCATGCGGAGACAGTTGATGTGACGGCAGTGATTGCTCACGGGTGTTACATGTGCGAATGTGTGTTTATGTATGTGTTTGTATGTATGTGTTTGTATGTATGTATGTGTATGTATGTATGTGTATGTGTGTTTTAGCTATGCATAATAAGGCACAGGCACAGAGAATCTCGAACCGTGAATTAAAACTCTGGACGTTTACAGGACTGAACACATGATTGTGCTTTTGCTATTGAGACATTGTAATGTCACCGAGTCTTAAAGCTAATGAAATCGTATATACAGTGGAGGGTGTAAAACACCCAAGTCAGATCACGGCAGTAGTGAGAATGTTTAGCTTAATTATCTAAGCAGCCCTATTTATAGCTATTTTTCAATTGCTGTATCTTTCTTCAAAGCAATACTATATAAACTATATAACCCAATTGTTACCTTCTTCAAAGATCAGTTTTTACAACGGACAGGCGTCACGAAGCGACTACTGTTAAAACTATTTAGCTTAATTGCTATTAAAAGACTGACGATGCTTGTTTAAAACATGGACACTCGTTTATGATTAAAGCTAATCTCTAAATATACTCATCGTTATCTCCCGGTTGCCTAATGACTACTGTTCAAAGATTCCAATTGTCTACTCCTCGACTCCAATGGGGAGCTCGCTTGTTTGAAGTTATGACAATAACTCACCTTATTACCACCATCAGGTGTACTATTCCTCCACTATAGTAGTACACCCCCCACTCTTACACAACACCTTCCCAGAAACGACCAGGAAAAAACAACTCATTTACTTTCAACTTGCTTTTACGACTTCCGCTCTGGCAAGATGTATGGGCTTAAGACGTTTTTTTACGAGTTAGCCACCGAAGCCTTGAGTCTACTCTCGATAGTGTTCATCACGGGAAAATACTTCTGTGGCGTTTGTCAGTTTTCCGTGAGAACTTTGTTAGAAGAAAATATGGTGCCTGAAATATGATATTAATCTTCGGCATGCCTAACATTCAAATTCCTCATTTTAATACGTCTTTACTACCCTGAACAGGATTTTCAATTCACACACACATACACGCGTGCGCGCACATACGCAAACCACAGACACACACAAACATATCTATCCATACATACACACACACACACACACACACACACACATAGTTTGTGCGTGTGTGTCTTAGAAGTATAGGATAAGGCACTGGCACAACAAATGTCGAATGATGACTTTATACTTTATATGATTCATTAGAGAACTGAATCCAAAGAAACGACTTTTCGTGCTGAGTTGTATGTAATGTCTCACCATTCCCTAGCGAGTATTTGCAGTTTTTGCAATACGTCATGAAAGTATAATATATATATATATATATATATATATATATATATATATATATATATACATATAAATAATTAAGCATTGCTATATAGACTAGTAAATAACAAACTTGCCTGTAAGAAACATTTACCTATCGAGTAATATAACTATACTATATATGTTGATCGATAACTGATATATAAATTATATATATATATATATATATATATATATATATATATATATATATATATATATATTAACACGATCAAGAACATCCCAATTGTACTACGTCCCCTCCCCCCACCAATGCCCATTATTTCGTCCCAGACACGGATGAATTCGTGTTTGCAGAACGTTTTAATTAGACCGTACACGATGTTTTATACAGAATCGCCCGACCACAGGACACGATGGAGAGGAGGTCATTTAGACCTATGACCTACACTCCAAGTTAGCTTCTTACATTCCACCTGCATTCCGCATTAATACTTTACAATATTTCAAACTAATCCCATTACTTAACCAACGACCTAAAACATCAACCTGCTCCATGTTAACACAAATGCCATACCTTTGGAGAGCATAGGTAATGCTCTCTTACAGTGAACAACAATCAGTAAAAAGGTTCCTTTCATATAAGAATGCAGCTGATGCGAATTGTTTTTTATTGGAAATCTTGCTATCTCCCGATGCACACACAAACAAAAACCAACACCGTCTGTGTAATGCGATCCTCCGACGAAATCCGGAAATAAACAAATACCTGGATTTCCTTAGTTATGTAAACAAGTATCCCGATAAAGTTTCATGTTAGATACAACGGCGTGGAACTTCCATAGGGAACAGCGTGGCTGACAGCAGGGAAGATATAGTATATACTAATATATACATAAGTGTTTATTCGGTAATATTTCAACGGGTTAGATTTACCAGGATAACAAGAGATAAATATTCGGCTGTTTATAAATAGTTTTAGTTTTTTAGCTGTGTGTTTTCCCGTTATGCGGTGATTCGTTGCTAACAAAACTGTTCAAATTGTGGATTGATCCATTTCGGAAGTTTGCAGAGAACCCGATTTAGCATCCACATTCCGCAAAGTTGAGACAGCTAACTTCAATAGGACGATTGATGGTATTCAATCGTGTTAAATGAAGATCAGTGAGAAGTATCCAGTTCAATCGGCCTTTATATGGGACAATGGATATTTGGATATTTCAGCAGTTGGTAAATCATATACGTATAAATCAACAATCATATCTAGGTCACATGTAATAATTGAACGCCAGAAGACACGTTAAAAATGTAGCCAAGGAGCGAAATCAATGACCATTTCTAAGTTTTAATCTTTCTACTATTGAAGTAGAGACTATTTATTTTTATTAATTACATATATATTTTCCTTAGTTCATCTACTATTAGCAAAAACTAAATATTGATGAATAACAAGCATAACAAGCATAACAAGCATAACAAGCATAACAAGCATAACAAGCATAACAAGCATAAGTGAGGCTTAGATGAAGATAATTATGAAATGCTAAGAGAAAAATAACTATTTCTCATCAAGTATCCACATGTAAGTATGTATGTATATATGTATGTATTAGTATTGTTATTATTATTAAGATTTTTATTATTATTATTGTTATTATTATTATTATTAATATTGTTGTTGTTGTTATTATTATTATTATTATTATTATTATTATTATTATTAAATTATTATTATTAAATTATTATTATTATTATTATTATTATTATTAATTATTAATGTAGTTTTTAACTGTTGTTATGGTTTTGACTGAATAGCTTAGTGAACTGCTTAAGTTGTTGTCGATGACTTAACCTACACCTGAAATACATAAAATTACACTCGAATGGGTTGATTTTGTTCGGGATTATACTGGTTTTTAATAAGAACAGCTGTGAAGGCCCTAGATGATAAAACGCGTGCTCTTAAAAACATATTCCCCAAAACACAGGAAAACGCCTTGTCCGATGATAAAAGGCAAGTCATTATAAACATCAGCTTTATATAGGGTAATACATCATCGTTATCTGAATCTCAGACTTAATGAATGTTGAAGAGGTCATTAAGCAAATCACACAGTTTGCGTTCTCTCCGTATAATACCATACTCGATCATGCCAGTTCTATAAATATTATCATCCTGGACTCGACGATCTTAGCACGCATCCTAAATATACGAATGACTCTTACGCTATATGAGTCACAATATTAATTTCTTCCATTTTATAGAATGTGCAATGGTCGTTATTTGTTCAAAGGATTTAGATAGGTTTCGTTTACTACACAGCCTTTTTGGGTGTTTCATAATCCGAGATAATCGCTTAAGTCAGGAACCAAGCGCAGCTATGCCCCAAACGTGATGCGTATAGTGCGACTTCGATGTACAATTACTTATTAAAAACTAAAATTTCGTATAAAATTAGTTAGTTCCGCTAAGGAATAACCGTTTAAGAGCCACGGACTCCAGTTCATGGAATTCTGATGTACATGTATGGCATCTTATTCGGAAGATTTTGTGTTTTAAAATGAGATCCGGAAGGAATAAATATCGAATCCCGTTTCGGATTGTTTCCACAGTACAGATGCGATAGAATGAATCATTCATAATTAAGACAGACTTACATTGTAAAAAAAGGTCCCAAAAAAACTGGTGCTGCCAAAAGTAAAAAAAGAAGAGTTTGGCTACAATAAAATAACGCGAAATATTGAACCTTAGTCTCTCTTTACTTTGGTGCTTTGGGACAATTTATCTAACTACTGACAGTATTAGCATTTAATGGAAATAAAAGGGTGTTCTTCTTGTCTTATATGCACCAACAAATGAAGTTTATATTAAAATATCGAGTTAAAGATAAAACGTCTTGAGCATAATATCAGAATTATATTGTGGGTGTGATTTGTGGTCGACAGAATTAACCTCAGCTGACTCTCATTTTAGCCTTCTTATCTATGACCAATAGTCGTCTATATTATTGTATATGACAATAATTATTAATATTATTTTCTATGATAAATAAGTATTTATATTATTATTGATAAAAATGTAATATGGCTTGCAAAAATTAGATTAAATTAATCCCTTAGCCTTGAAATTCTAAACTAACCAGCAAATATACGTACAGCGAGATTCCTGATCATAATCTGAGAAAACATTTATTACAGTGATAACAACTCAGCATCCTTTATGCTGAGTAGAAAAAGCAGACTTCTTAACTGCAGTCGTTCGTTGCAATTATGTTGCGGATTAAACAGACCGATAAATACATTTCCAGTTCAGCCAGCAGCCACCACCTCGAAACATAATAAGGGATTCGAAGCTGGGACACCAGATAAGAGATTACCAATTCTACTAACTGGACTATTGAACAAAAATAAAATCATTTATAATGCAGTTTCTTTTGTTAAACAATAGCCGCTGGAAGCTTTAGCTGACCATATTAGTTGGAAGAGGGATGTCTGATTGTGTGTTATACGAATGCCGTGCGTTTGTAGTACAGTTTCAGATGTGTTTTTTTTTCTTCTTCTATGGAGTGTCTTCTACGGCGTGTCCTCGGTGTATCGCATCCAGGTCTCTCGTTGCCTGAGAGACAAAATCGTAAAACCTTCTTACAGCAGGGCGGCCAGTACAAAGCCAACGGTCTTTGTGTTACACATTGGCAGTAAGGTTCAGAACCTAGACATGGACCGCCTAATCATATCCGACCGGCACAATGTCCATAATCTGAAGCTTTTGTGCGAAAGTCTATTGGCTTACTTGCCAATACACACCCGCCGATGGAGTCGGTAATTAAAATGGCATCGAGGGGGATGAAAGCACAATGGATAATCTTCAACGGCAGTAAGCCGAATGCAACATCTAATACTTAAACAGGTAGAGACTAACACGATTGGTGTCAGGACAATCCTGGATGTACCAAGGGTCAGAAATGATCAGCTGATAACTTGTCTTTGCTGACTTCGTCTCCATCGTGAAAGTAACAAATTGTGCCGATACGACATCCCGAGGATGGGGGTTCTCTGATCCTGAATAACAAAGCAGCATTCTCCTTTGATTCCAGAAACCGGATTACGTTGAAATGTTTGATTCATCTTTTTCCTGCTTTCTTTCTCATGTTGAGGCATGCATACAAAAAGAATTAGGAAATGCCCATGACAGACATCGCTGTATTAGTGTCCAGTTGTAGGTGCCTTTTGAAACCAGTATATGTTATTGCTATTTTTTCCTTATCGTAACATTAATATGATGTTTTAACACAGAGAATGGGATGATCTAAAAGCTTTGTTATGCCATGTCGCTTTATTGTGAAATGTTTATATAGCGTTTTCCCTGCTAGAGTCTTGCTTGTTAGACCTTCCATGTGCACCGCTCTCAGGAACACAAGCATGTGGGTGATATATTTCCATAAAATACATCATCATTGGCATGGATAAGATATTTACTCATATATCAGTAATAAGGGAAGTATATCAGTTCTTACATAAAATTCGTTCAAACAATTTCGAATTGACTGAGGAACTATTGTCAAAACTAAAACAACATTTGTTGCATTAATCCTCTGTTATAGATATAAATAGATAGATAGATAGATAGATAGATAGATAGATATAGATAGATAGATAGATATATAGATAGATAGATAGATAGATAGCTAGATAGTTAGTTAGTTAGATAGATAGATAGATAGATAGATAGATAGATATAATAGATAGATAGATAGATAAATACAATGATAGATAGATAGATAGATAGATAGATGATAGATATGATAGATAGTTAGATAGATAGATAGATAGATAAATGATGATAGATAGATAGTAGATAATAGATAGATAGATAATAGATAGATAGATATGATGATAGATAGATTAATAGATAGATAATATTTTAAAAAAGATATATAATATATAATAATATATATATAATATATATATATATATATATATATATATATATATATATATATATATATATATATATATATATATATATATATATAGACAGCTAGACTGTCAAGTAGATAGAGGTGTAAGCTTTATTTTTGTTCAATAAAATGTAATATATAGAAATATTAGCTCGACTGCTAGCCAACAACATCATTCCTAGATTGATATTTACTCATATGAGGCTAAAGGTCGGTAATACAACTAATTATTGAAATGTTGCTAATAAAAAAATAATTCAAATCAGTTTAATATACAGACAATTGTAAAAGGCCATAATACTAGCAATAGTCACAGTTATGTAATTAACCGATTATTGATATTAGGAACCCCAAGTAAAAGGTTTAACCCAATAGTAATATTGAACAAACCGTCAACTTCTTGAACCTATCACAACTATCCGAAGTCTGATATTATTATTGATCCTGGCAGGAGAAAATCTCGTCTTCGGCGAGAAGAGAAGAGAAGACGCATTGTCTTGTTTTTTGCATACTCCACATTCGATCTCGTTGCCATCCCGTGCCCAGTAACATATCCTCCTAATGTAATGGTATTTATTTTGGACTGGCTTTCATTCGAAGTCGGAACCCGAGACGAAGCTACACGCCGTCGTTCGTCTATTGCCGGCCCGTGTCGCTGCAAATAGCCGCAGTGACGGCGGCACTGGATTAAGTCAATAACGCCAACTGTTGGTCTTCCTTGCCAACGGGATGAAACTCTCCGAACTTACGCATATTGTGAATGTTGGGAAGAAAATGCTATTAATGTCATGTCTTTCTTTTACGCTGAGAAACCGCTAGGTGTCTAATGAGTAGAGCGATGCATTAACGTTAATCTATCGGGTTAATGTCATATCGATTATATATCGTGGCCACGTACTTAAAATCTGCTTTGATGATGCAGTAGATGACTATATCACGGGTTTGCCGGTGATTACGAGCGTATATCTGACTGTGATATATACATTAAAGTGATACATGCATTATTTAAATCCTTTTTGTACGAATGAACGGATTTAGTACATGTTTGATTGTTTGTATGGGTGGAAGCTGGTTTGGGTATTTGAAGCGTTGTTTTTTTTTGGGGGGGAGGGGCAAATACGGCTGGTCATTTGCTTGTCTGCGATCTTGAAAATGATTTGGGTATTCGCTTAGATGAGTGTTTAAATGCGTCTGGGTTGGTGCTTGTTTGTTTGTGTTTATCGTTTGAAATCAGAATGATTTATTTGTATGACACTGATTGCGTAGATGTTAGACTTTTTGTCGGGTATATTGATGTTCGGTTTGTGACATATGGTTGATTGTGGTATAGAATGCTGATAGTATAGATGATAGACTGTTTGTTGGGTATATTGATATTAGGTTTATGGTAGATGAGTGATTAGTCGATTTATGACTAACTGTATGAGTACACGGTTTCTTATTTGGGCTTATGACTGATTGTTTGGGTGGAATCATGGTTAATTGTTTTTTTCTGCGTGACCAATTGTTAGGCCGCATGAATGTTTACTTTGATGTCCTGACGCAAATCGACGAATATGGGTGGTTGTTTGGGTGGATGGGTGGTTAGATTTTACCGGTACGGGAGCTGGTTGATGACGGACCATTATCATTGTGTTTACAGCCGGGTCATTTAGCATGGCGTTTTATCGTTAATGACGATCGCACAATGGCGAGACGCCATAACAATAAACCGAATGAGTCGCGCTGGCGGACTGACACCGCGTGATCTATCCTCCACCATCACAGCCCACCACACAACCACCACCCACCAGTCACCACCCAACTTAGCCAGACAGAGTGATGTATGAAATGGATATCGAGCTTTCCCATCTTTCGTTTCATCTTTAATGGCCAGCCAACAATGCCCCAATATCGG
Organism: Paralvinella palmiformis; assembly: GCA_025642065.1. Taxonomy (NCBI): domain Eukaryota; kingdom Metazoa; phylum Annelida; class Polychaeta; order Terebellida; family Alvinellidae; genus Paralvinella; species Paralvinella palmiformis. Next base: position 193,304 of record JAODUP010000992.1, on the reverse strand, counting down.
CACCTTCACCACCGGGACCATCGATGATGTCCTAACTGGGTCAGGTCACCGATATGACTTGTTTTCCAAATTATGGATGGCGGCGCCACGTCTTCGTCCTTGACGTTTTACCTCCACATTCGGCATCATACTTAAGTTAAATTAAAGAGGCAGTTGTTATATACAAATATAAATGTGATCCTTTCCCGCTGATGGTCTGATAATACGAACGATGATTGAGTTGACATTGCCCATTAGCAGTGCATCATCAATTGCCTCGTTCTGAAAGTGCGGGTTTCCCTTGAGAGGCAGCAACAGATCAATGACGTCATATTAATGTACACATAACGATGTATTTAATGCACTAGCCGACGTGTTTATTTGCTGAGCATTAATCATGACAGTGGTTGAGTCGTGTATAATCTACTCTGTACTTGGGTGACTTTGTCCCTTGGTTACCAACCAATAAACAAAATGAGGCGTTGGGTTCATTGAACGTCAAAATGGATGCTTGTACGGGGAGTATATGATGTTCATTTAGTTGTTTTTTTTAATTTAGTTTTAGCATGTTATAAGATATTATATGTACTTGCAAGATGCATCAGCCAACATGCAGTCAGACCGACATTTAGAGAGACAGACAGACAGCTAGACAAAATGAAAGGAAGGCAGGTGAAATGTAGTCAGAATATAGGAAACGGACTCACAAAGAAAACACTGAACATGCGTATATATATATATATATATATATATATATATATATATATATATATATGCGTGCGTGTGTGTGTGTGTGTGTGTGTGTTTGTGTGTGTGCGTGCGTGCGTGCGTGCGTGCGTGCGTGCGTGTGTATGTGTGTGTGTAGCGAAAGAAAGAAAAAAGGGTAAAGGGGTGAGAGAGATAGTTGTGTGTACGTGTCCGTATGTACGTGTATGAGTAACAATGTAAGCATATGTATCATTCCTTTGATCTAATTGCCCATCCATCGATTTATCTATCTATCTATCCATATTTCTGTCTAATTATCAGCACACAGTTAAAACTCTACGTGAAGACTTCCAGTTTTATCCTAGGCATGCAGCTAACATTCAGGAGTGAAAGCGAAAAATCCACACACACCCTCCTCCTTTTTTATTCCTCCTTTCATCTGCCCGCTGCCTCACACTCAGGTAAAATCGTGCCTAAGCCCTATTTGCCACCCGGCACACGGTATTAATGCTGCCCGATAAACCCCGTAATAAGCTGGTGGCTCTCAAAAAAACGTCCTCCTTTGTAAGGGGCGACTTTATCGGCTCATCTAAATACCCAAAGGCGGTGCTGAGAAGGAAGCTCGGTCCGAGAAGCTGTGGTAATTAGTGATGCGCCAGGTGGGCGAGATGCATTTCCTTATTAAATCCCCGCCACCGCCGCCGCCGACATGGTCTCTATGTGGCGGCGCGAGACACAACATCGGGCCAGGAAGACTGGCAAGGGAAATATGACCACAAGGAAGACTGAAGGCAAAAGAATGTCATTAAACAGAGCAATGGCGGGGTCTTAGAGTGAAATGTCACGGCGGCGATATGAATACCGGTGATTAATAAAGTAAAAGGTTATTGGAGGAGGGGGCGGTGGTGAGAAAGGGGCGGGGGGTGTTATAGGGGGCGGTCATTGTCTCCATCAAGGTGATTTGTCAGCCGATGGATGTCGCAGGAAGTCATAAAAGATGAGGAGGCGTAGATTATCTTTGTGACGAATAGATACACGTCAGATAAAAGCAACAACAACAACAAAAACAAGAAAACCAACAACAACATCAATAGCATAATAATAATAATAATAATAATAATAATAATAATAATAAGTGTGATGATAAATAAAGTTGTGTGTGCATACTGTCAACATTTTGGATGTCATATTTAAGTTCAGTTGTGTTAATTAGTGCTAATTGAACTATAAAAGATGCATGGACACATAAACCATAAAAAGAAATACTGATTAGACTAATACAAATTAAATAAGCAAAACTCGGACTTAACTTAAAGATTGTTTTATGAGTTGGATGTACGTTGTCTACGTAACTTCAGCTGATGAGTCGAGTTGAAATGATTCGAGTTGAGCTGTTCAACCTCGGCGCTGGGAACCCACGGATCATATAGCAGAGGGGCGACTCAATGGGGGGAAATAAATCACATAAACTTAAATATGTGTCAAATTGGAACACACAACGCGCCGCTGAATTTAATTATCCCATCGGAACGCGCTAACTTCAGCTGGTCAAGTTTATAACAAAACATTAACTATTTGTACATATAACTTTATAAATTGCTGAAAAGTCATTTAGCTTGTTTTAAATTCGTATCATGATGAATCCCTTAGAGATTAACTGCACCCGCCAAAATACTTCTTTTTATCCTGATCAATAAAATTTCAGGATTCCAAAATAGCATAAATATTATTCACTGGATTGCCCGCGTTATCTTTTCCCCCAAAAATGTAATTGAAATTGAGGAAGTCGATCATGTTTTAATCATGATATATACATTATTCATATATTATCATCAAGCTTGATGGCTGTGATAAAATATTCTTCTTATCAGTGAATACTCATTTTGTTTTTGAGCTTCGTCCCCATTTCCTGGTATGATTGCTGTAAAGAATAACAAAACAGTGAAACAGTGGCAGCTTTTCGTTTGTTTTTAGAACCCTGATATATTACTAACTTCATAAATGTAGGTTCCTCCTAATAGTTAGCCAGTAAAATAAGTCAACGGTTAATTTCTTTTTGTAAATGACAGTTAACGTTGATGATAGACATAATATATTTTTCTTCTGAATTCTACACAGTTCGATTCGAATGACGTATCAAGTGCCGTCAGGAAATTTATCAAGTACAATTCACATGTAATATTGTAGCCTATATACATTTTAATTATGATTGTCTGCTTATTATTATCAATATTATTATTATTATTATTATTATTATTATTATTATTATATTATCATTAGTAGTAGTAGTAGTAGCAGTAGTAGTAGTAGTAGTAGTAGATGATGATGATTGGTATTATACGGCCACTTTTGTGCACATGGTAGGCTAAATGGGCCGAGCGACCTCCAAAGGTAATGAAGCAGAGTCAAAGATGAAACAACCTTCAGATAGTAGCAGTAGTAGTAGTAGTAGTACCATTGTTATTAGTCGTGGTAGTGTTATCGCTGTTGAGGAGGATGATAATGATGTTGATGGTGATGATTATGATGATGATGATGATGATGATGATGATGATGATGACGATGATGATGATGATGCTATTACATGCTGCAGTGGAGGTGGTGGATGGCGATGAATTAGTGAATATGTTACTCCTTACCGCGACTAACTGATAAATAAATAAACAATTAAACCAAAACTGTTTTACATTAACTCCCAAGCTGAATTCAGATATGAATGGGGATATGTGTGAAAAAATGAATAAGTTAATTAATTAACGTACGAAGAATTACTTAATTAGTGAATGATATAACGAATGAATGAATGAATGAATGAATGAATGAACGAACAAACGAACAAAAGGATAGATGAATGAGTAAATGTATGTATGTATGAATTAATGAGTGAATGAATGAAGAATGAATGGATGAATGATTGAATGAACGAACAAACAAAGGAATGAATAAGTAAGTGAGTTAGTGATTGAGTTGATTGATTGATTGATTGATTGATTGATTGATTGATTGAGTGAGTTGAGTGAGTGAGTGAGTGAGTGAGTGAGTGAGTGAGTGAGTGAGTGAGTGAGTGAGTGAGTGAGTGAGTGAGTGAGTGAGTGAGTGAGTGAGTGAGTGAGTGAGTGAGTGAGTGAGTGAGTGAGTGAGTGAGTGAGTGAGTGAGTGAGTGAGTGAGTGAGTGAGTGAGTGAGTGAGTGAGTGAGTGAGTGAGTGAGTGAGTGAGTGAGTGAGTGAGTGAGTGAGTGAGTGAGTGAGTGAGTGAGTGAGTGAGTGAGTGAGTGAGTGAGTCGATGCCATTTCCATTTGTCTTATAGTCAAGTTCCTGTCCTAGAAGATGCATCAACACAGAAACCATAAACGACGAACAATTACAAATCTAGTTACCTCAGTAGCCACGAACAGCATACATTGCTGACAAACTAATAGGGAAAAGATCCCATAGACAAAATAACATCCTAATGTCATTATCTCTAGATAATATACATTACAGGCTCGAAGATGAAAGATGGAGCGGAGTGGATTCGTTAAGTAGACGCCGACTAAAGGCCCGCTGAGCTATTCCCCCGAACTTTCATGGTCTGAGTAAGGCATTTCAAATAGGAATTAGTCTTTTCTTTTCTTAAACAAAGGAAATGAAGCAAGTCTGTTACTTGGACCCAGTACGTTACGCGATTCTTGAAGTGGGGAATGTGTTTCTATGTACGTATGTCGTTTCTTAACATATGATATGTTTTTGCCTCTCAGACCGTCTATACGCGTGTATAGTCGATTGGATTGCTTTGTTCAACGGTCGTAGAAACATATCCCACAAACAACCCTCAACTTCACTAAACTTGAAAGTTGACTAGCAAATGAGCAGCACCATACGCTATGTAGTGATGTATCCATCCTAAGTCGGGAGGTTAGACGTACTTAGGTATGTATTTCTGCTTCCACATTTGCACGTACGTCTTTAGATTTGGATGTATTTAAGTATGTTTTCTCTTCATCTTGTGCTTTCGTCTGTTTCCCATTTTGATTGTATGCTTGTTTGTTTGTTTGTTTGTTTATTGTATCTTTCAATTACTGATTTATTTTCGATATTTATTATAACAAATAGCGGCTATATATAGCATATACAGATTTTTGTATGTTCGACCACTTCCATCGTATACACAAACCTAATGGCAGATTGCTAATAGATATAATAAAGACATTAATATGATTAATAAAATTGAACAACATGCCTCAGAAGGTGCAGTAGTTAAAGTACCGTGCTGCAACCCTCCAAGTTGTGGGCTCAAATCCATCTCGTGCCTGTGTCCTATGTGCGACCAGAGCCGAGGCCAACTAACTAAACTCAACAACAACTCTACAGGTTTAACACAGGTAAACGAATAATATAGTCGAACCTCAATAACACGCTGATAATGATTGGTGTTTTACGGCCACTTTTCGGCACCTGGTAGGCTAAATGGGCCGAGCGACTTCCGAGGGTAATGAAGCGAAGTCGAAGATGATACACCCTTCCGATATGAGATTCGAACACGGTTGGTAGTGATCTGTGATCCAACACGCTACCGTTAGACCACGGAGGCGCCCTTCAATAACACCAACTTCCTTATTACGATATTTCACACAAAATGGTTTTTTTCCTAATTGATTTAAATACCATCGTAAATCCTTTTACACTAATCCTAGTTAAGACTCCAACATATACCGGGCTTATCCTGCAATTGTACGTCCCTAATACATCTTTATCATATTATTCACTAGTTAAGTTAGACTAAATACAGATTTATTATTTGGCATATCACCGTACATCGTCTTTGAATAGCTCCTGCTGGTAAAGGCTCATTACTAAATATACATTACTATTATTATTAGTATTAGTAGTAGTAGTAGTATTCGGTGCTTTGGTAAAATCATATCAAAGCATGTCAGAATCTAAAGATAAAACTCGGCTTTGGTATACAGCCAATGAGTGGCGTAGAATTATTTAGCAACAGCGCTGGTCAAACCTGAAAAATATGCCCCACGAAAACTCCATAGGGAAACACCGCACACAAACAAGTGTCATTCGGATTCGAACCAAGAACCTGAATGCTCTTACACCTGAGCCACTCGGACGCCGGTGTGCACGTACAATGAGAACGGGGCTTTGTCAATTACGACTATGTCGCCTCTAATGGCAACTCGGGGGGGGGGGGGTAAATTACGAGCCGATCTCAAAATAACATAAGATACAATGATGTTTATTCCTCATCATCAACCTCATCGTGGTGAATCGCTTCATCTGCCCGGAACTGTTAATCCATTCAAGGTCGTATAGGGGTTAACGCTGGAGGGAAAGTATCCGCGTTGAACAACGTTTAGTGTTAAGCTGAACGTGGCTGATTGATTCCCTTATCGTCGGCATGTTTGGAGTCCCGGGATAATCCTGACACATTCTTCATTCGACTCTCGGATCACGAGAGTGATCCATAAGGGTGAACAGCGAGGTGTTCTCCGTTTTGGAAAGAGTTTGGAAAATACTTGGACAAATCTTATCTGTCTGATTTATCAGAATTCCGGGTATAGTTGGGAGTGGGCCCACTGAAATTTGCCCGTCAAGGCATGGATACACACAGAGACATGCACGCATGGGGGCAAACGCGGGGGCGCGCACACACACATAAAGGCACACGCACGGACTCACAAAACAACACATATACACGTGATTATTCCAATAAGCAGTCCTACAAACAAACAAAGATTGTGAGACACACAAATAATTTTTCCTCGGTACTCACTTGTTTGTTTATTATAATATTCCTTTCTTGTATTATCGTCCACATGAACTTGTAATTAAAAAATTTAAATAACTTTTAATTCAAAAATATATTTCTTAGTATCCTATTACCTATATAATTATTGGGATGGATATTACCAATTATCAGAACATTAATGTTCAGCATGATCAATATTTTTTCTCTCATTAAACATTCACTGGTGAGCAAGTGTCCACTTTTTCATTTGCTTGTTGAGCAAGTGTCCGGGTGAGCAACTGTCCGGTGAGCAACTCTCCTACACCCACTTACATTAGTGCCCATCAGTAAACTAGGTATTAGTTTACGATAGGGCAATCCGGCTAATCAACGGATAACTCTCATTTTCTAGAGGCAACAGACCTAGAACAGAGTCTCAACGGATAACATTTTCTAGAGGCAACAGACCTAGAACGGAGCCTCAATACACGCACATGAAACCTGAAATAATTATCGACTCATGAGTATAATTCCCACCACACCCAAAAAAAGAGGTAATCGCGCCAATTGACAGATTGTGAGATGGACGAAATGATTGTATGGCGACGATCTGGCGGCCGATTCTCGGACGGTCCCAATCTGACGGCGGCATCAGGAACGATGTCAGAACCAATCGGATTTCTCTTGGAAACATTCTATCAGAAACTGACCTAGGATCGTATGTAAATATATAAATCTCGTGCCGGCTAGTTAGAGCCGAGTAGATCGGTTGGCTATATCAGCTATCTTCGGTGTCTACGCGACGTGAATAGGTCGCTAATTGGTGCGATATGTAAAGAGGAATACCGTTCTCGCTGCCGATCGTTGTCTCTTGTAGTCATGGCGACAATTGGTTGTCGTTATCTGGACATCTGCTGCCACCTAGAGGACGTTTGTGGCATAGATCTGTCATGGCTGGCGATCTATTTCCTAAATGAGCAGCCTCTCGATCAAGCAATATCTATATATATATATATATATATATATATATATATATATATACTTGCATTATATATATATATATATATATATATATATGTGTGGTGTGTCGTGTGAGTGTGTGTGTATGTGTGTGTACGTGTGCGTCCCTGTTTGTGTGTGTGCGTGCGTGCATGCGTTATTCAGGAAAAGGTGTCTATATGTACATATTTATGTTTGTATTAATTTCTATCTGTTTGGTCTCTCTCACTCTCTCTCTCTCTCTCTCTCTCTCTCTCTCTCTCTATATATATATATATATATATATATATATATATATATATATATATATAATATTATATATAATATAGTTGCAGAACATAGAGAGAGATAAAGAAACAGACACACACACACACACACACTTGCTCACATATACACACACGCACGCACTCACACACAAGCACATATACAAATCAATACGCATACATGCACACATTGATAAAGAGCGAGATAATACTGATAGAAAGACACACAGACGGATTAAAACACTTATAGAGAGACAGACAGACAAGCTTCATTAGGTTCACCATTCGTCTAATGATATCAACATATTTCCATCCAGTCACCATTCTGTAAACATCTCTCCATCAGCGGCTAACATCAAACATTGTCCTCAGCAACAATGTACATCATCATTATCTGCCATCTAGTACCGTATACACGGTCTGTTGGCCCCAAATGGATCTCTTCCGCTTGGTGTTGGTACGCAGCGCGTCGTATGACGTCCAGAAGACATGACATCTTCTGACAACGATTAGTGGCCTTCCTGGACCAACGATCCTCTTATAGCTCGTGTGTGGCGAGTAGCTGTCAGACAACATCAAGACCAAACGTTTGTTTCGCTTTCGTTTTTGTGGTCCGAGTCGAATAATTTTGATCTAATCTACGGACATTTACGGATACATAAGCTGATACTTTTTCAGATTGACTATTAGTGTTATGGAGACGAATACGACCTGATGTAATCCTCAAACCCTCAAAGTATCCCATAACCGATGAAGGATATATATAATTCACAATAACTCATCACCGTCCAAACAGATAATGAACTCATCTTTCCTATCACCTATCTTTGAGTGTTGTTTTGTTTTGTTTTCTTCTATAAAATAACAATCATCAGGCAAGATACCTTTAGGTAGGTCTTATTAGCGGTCGTTTGTGGAGTGTCTTTGGGTGGCTGCGGGTAGCAAGGGAACTGTAAGAAATATATCAGGACTTCTACAGCAAATCATATAGAGCATTACACTAGAAAACTCCTGGTCAGAGTCGAACGCTGCTATTGCTTAGGTTTGTGGGATATTTCCACGGCGAAGAGCTTGTCGGGGCATTTGATCCAGGAATGAACAGTTACTGGGATAAATGAAGGTCTCACTCATTTATTAAAATAACCTCATTATTATTATTATTATTATTATTATTAATGTTGTTCATTCAACCAGTAACTAAATGGAAACAGTTTTTATCGTAAATTACTACCAGAAATGGGGACGACACAGGCTGTTAGGAAGTTATTGCTTAATTGGTGTGGCCTTACTATATAAGCAATCACCATACAATGTTGTATCAATACACTTGCACCCTTTGATGCATAAACAATATTACTTTATCTTACAGGCGCTTTTCTAAAAGTGAGAAAATTATACCAATTTCATTCCATTTCACCGCAGTATTGGCCTCCGTGGTCTAGAGGTAGTGTGTTGGACCACAGATCACTACCACCGGTGTTCGAATCTCGGCGTGGGCATATCTGAAGGTTCTTTCGTCTTTGACTTTCCCTCATTACCCTTGGAGGTCGCTCGGCCCATTTAGGGTACCGTGTGCACAAAAGTGGCCGTAAAACGTCAATCATCATGGCTTAAAATATCATTGAATAATAATACCATTCAATTCTAAGTGTATTATTGATGTGTATCGGTAGAATTAATGCTCGCTTCCGTCCACTCAGATACGGCGTTTTCTACAATGTAGCGTGAACGGCCAGCAAGATTCATGGCGTCTATAAACACTGTGATTGAAACATCCGGCATCGGATGATGAATGAACGAATGCTCCCAGGGTATTTTATGATAAATAATAATTGAGGAAAAAAACCTTACAAATAAATCTCTCTTCGCTTCTGTCTGCGGCCTCCGGGCAGTCACGTGACATCCGAGAATATTGTCTTCATCGATCAGATCCAAAACGAAATACGATAAATCATTAAAAACGATAATCATTTATGATGAATTATTCGAAATTTTATATAACTGACCTTTATTCCGGTAACGATCGTCGAATTATTGATGACCCAGATATGTCAGCTAATGAAGCGTTCCATTTTTCTGAGTGACAACATACGATAACGGGATTTTTGTTGTTGCTTTGCTTAAGACTGCTGGTTGATAGAGTCATAAATCTATATCTAGTTGATGGGTTGAGAATTATTATTGTGGATTGGGTACATATACTGACGGTTGGATGTAGGATCCTGTCTACAGATTTTACGATAACACCTCATTGTTGTTGTTTGGATGAAAAGGGGTGTCTGTAAATATAGTGTAATACTAATAATAATAATAATAATAATAATAATAATAATAATAATATGGCCCAAATTGTATATTAACTGGATTAAGCGACGTCCAAATGTCAGAAGGCGATGTAAAACGTGAAAAGCCTGAGAAATGATTAAACCAGGATTTGAACCTGGGTGCCATAATTTTTTGGATATTCTCCCTATCGATTAACCAATGGCTATGTAAAGTTAATGGTGATGATAATGATGACGATGATGATGATGATGATTATGATGATGATGATGATGATGATGGTAATGAAGATGATGACGACAAGCATAAAGACGATGATGATTATATTACAATATTAGTAGAGGTAGTAGTAGTAGTAGTTGTTGTTGTTGTTGTTGTTGTCGTCGTACTAGTAGTAGTAGTAGTAGTAGTAAGAATAATAATAATAATATTAATAATATTATTATTATTATTATTTCCATCGTAATCATGATTATCATTATTAATATTATAATATATACTTTGTAGTCATATTATTAATAACTGTGATGGGATGTTCCCCGGATCCGACATTTTTATAACAACAGTAATACGGTTATTTTAATATTTACACAAGTTATTGCTGTTCTATATCTAACATCCACAATACTTCATACCTTGCAATCACACACTCGCTGTGTGACAAAGTAAAAGCTTAAAAAGTAAACAATAACAGATCCAAATCCGACAAGTTGCTCTATCCAGCCAACTTTCATTTTTCAGTATCTTGAAAGTTTCTGGTTTTTACTCATTTCTAATTGTGCACATGGGTACACAAATTCCTTTCGTTTCGCCTCCTTTTGCTCGCCTTTTAGTATTTAGAAGGATACAGTG
>JAODUP010000992.1:155000-177500 GCA_025642065.1 Paralvinella palmiformis | reverse complement strand
TCTATCTATCTATCTATCTATCTATCTATCTATCTATCTATCTATCTATCTATCTATCTATCTATCTATATGTGTGTGTGTTTGTGCGTTTGTGTGTCTGTAATTATTTATGTGTGCATGTACTCGGTATATGAATACAACAACAGCAACAACAATGACACACCGATAGCACATGGATAGACAAATAGACAACCCATCAACTTAGCCATCACTCAACCAATCAATTAATCAATTAATTGTGCAAAAGTCCAATCAACAAGACATCTGATTAATAGAAAATTATTCATAATAACGTTCATATTATAATCAGCCGTTTATTTTATAAAGATGACTATGTCATAAATGTACACATGCCATATAACTGTCTGCATTTTGTACCGGTCAGTAATTAATAATTGTATTCATATATACATTTTTATATTATATGTGTTTTTTTGGGGGTGTTGAGGTATGTGTGTGAGAGAGAGAGAGGTTATGTATATGTATGTGTAGGGGAGAGAGCGAAACGGAGAGTGAGAAATCCACACATCAGTCCCATAACCAGTATATCTGCTAAACTGATAATTATAATATATGTGTGTGTGTGTATGTGTATTGTCTGTGTATATATATATATATATATATATATATATATATATATATATATATATATATATATGTGTGTGTGTGTGTGTGTGTGTGTTGTGTGTGTATGTGTGTGTGTACTGGTTATATTCGTGTCTCAATATCTCTCTTGCCCCGCCACTATCCCTTTCCCCTCCCCTACTCCTCCCCCATCTCTCTCTCTCTGTGTCTATACCTGTCTATAGTTATACGTGACCGTCTTATGATGCGGAATAATGTTATGTCTTATGTGTTGTCGTTCAACCCGTTAACAGACCCCATTAAAGGTTATACATATTGTCCTTGACAGTAGCCGGGTCAGTGTTTGTTAATTGGTGGTTAAATGGGTGACCTATTGGTGGCATATAGGCAAACAAAAGCTGGTATATGGATAGACAGCGGTGGGAAGCCTATATGCATATAGTTTGAGTGTTCGAAAAGCTGTGGGAAGTCGCCGTATACTTCCGGCTGAGATGGCGTTCGTGTTTGTTCGACATTTGGATCTCGTGGATGGAATCATATTTTGTTGACCTTGTGCCCACGTTTGCGTTGACAGTGACATGCATCGCCTGGAAAATCATAGTCACGCCGAAACCGAACAATGACAACATTAATTTGACTCATTGTTATGAAGCGTTTTGTGAGATAATATTAATGTATATCGGAATTGTGCCTATATTGCATAAATAACACACAGTTTCAAACAAAAGTAATCACACTTGAAACGTAAATGTGGTAAAATTAGAGGAGAGGTGTAATATTTTCGAAATTAATCAGTTTCAATCTCAAAAAATATAAATCTTCACCAACTACACAGTTCTCTTCTAACTGAGCAAAATTTCGGCTTATTTCAAATCTAAGGCACTAATAATGCAGTGATTAATTCGTTATTATAGGTGACTTCCTTAATCTATAAGAACATCCGTTCTATGTCGTGACATACTCTGAACAAGGCGATCATTTTCAGTTTGAGGAATAGCGTTCCACAAGTGAATGAGAGCCTGCTAGAATTATCTCGGATTTGTAAAGTGAAGAGACCTATGTCTGAATTTATGACCTAACTCATCCTATTATTTTTCGGTGCGCTATACGTGTTCCGGATCTGAAGTTGGTATCATCAGATGGTTCACATCTTCTTGATGAAGCTAATTTGTCACTGGATGAGTCCCATGTGTAGGAGCACTGTCATCCTGGTATCCGGAACTGTTCGCCTATAAATTACGGGCCCAAGAAACTAAACTTGGTTAGAGTATAATTTCGTACGCAGCGCTGACTTGTAATTAGTCTGCCTTCGGACGCTTAGCCACAATGAATCGCGACGTGCCAGGGCAGATTTATGTACCAGGTATATACCAGTAGGTCAAGTCATGACTAAGTATAACAATTTAATGTTTATAGAGATGTGGCAAATAACTTTCCGTAAATGTTTTCCTCATAAATAATAATTACAATAATCATACTAATAATTACAAAACTTCTATAACGCTAATAGCCTCGAAAAGGATCAAGCTCAGTGGCGCCACCTAGTACAGGAATTGGGCAAACTCATAGTCCGGGTACGATGCAAAGTTCATCAACGTATAGGTAGAGCGTGAGACTATTTACCTATGGCTATCTATGGTCATCCCGTGCGGGAGGTCGCAGGTTCGCGCCTCGGCCGTGGTACTGTAGTAGGAGGAGTTTTTTTATCCAGCCAGGCAACTGGCCAGGTTTTCTCCACCGAACATGCCATTTATTATAAATTCTAAATTTATTTAGAATTAGTGTCCGTAGGGAAGCTGTAAATTACAGGCCATTTGCGCCTCCCTCATTTGAGGTTGCCAGCCATGTAAAAAACTGCCATTTCGGCCATTATTATTATAAGAACAATGATAAGATGGAAGACGAGTTTTCAAATGGGGACGGAAAGAAACAAGGCTATTTGATGACTTAACATATTCAGAGAGTGAATTCCAAAGAGTAGGGATAGCCACCGAAAAAGCACGAGTCCCAGTATGAACTATTATTAATACCAGGAACGCCTATTTAAATCATATCGTTGCCAGGATGCTGATGTATAGAATCAAACCAAGCATGTACTGAACAAGTATCACTAAAATTTGAATTCGGTCTGAAGATGTGCATTAGAGTGCTTTTCTAGCGCGTTATTGGACTCGTTACGTGGACATGTTGTAGGTAGTATTTGATATGTGGACATGGTTTAGGTGGTATACGGACATGTGGTGGGGGTTGTATGGACAATTTGTAGGTGGCATATTGCTATGTTAAAGTTGGTATACGAATAGCTTGTATCTGGTATGCGGATATGTTGTGGGTGGTCAATGGACATGTTCAAGGTTGCAGATGGATACGCTAAGAGTGGTATAGGTATATATTGGGGGTGGTATGCTGACATCTTATAGGTGGTAATTGAACATGTTAAGGGGGATAGCGAATATTTTGTGGGTCGTACATGGACACATTGAGGGTGGTAGGTGGATATGTTAAGGTTGGTTAGTGAACATGTTGGTAGTGTGTGGACATGTTCTGGGTGGAAAGAGGACGTGTGATTGGAAGCATGGGATACGTTGTATGTGGAATGCGGGCATGTTATTGTTGGCAAACTCTTTTGGCTCGCATGTAAGTGGCCCATCAGTTTGATGAGTAGCGTGAGTATATGTTTGGGTGGTACATATCAACATCCTGGGTGGCCCAGAGATGATCTGTATCAGTGGTCAAGCGATGTCCGAATAATGAGCTAACCGCCTCTTCAGCCCACCCAAGCACACCCTAACAAGGCACCAGGCACGTTCCAGGCACACCAAGCACGCCGTCCTGATTCTCTTCCTTTCACTAATCGATATGATCCAAATTAAGAGTCGCATCTTACACGACATTGGCTAATGAAGCGCTAAGTAGACAATGGAGGAAGTGGGTAGATAATAGACACGTAAGGTAGACAACATAGAGAGAAATGGTAGATAATAGACGCGTAGGGTAGACAACATAGAGAGAAATGGTAGATACTAGACACGTAGAGTAGACAAAATAGAGAAATATCGTAGATAATATATACGTAGAGTAGATAATATGGAGAGAAACAGTAGATAATGGACACATATACAGTAGACAATCATGGATAGAATAGATAGTAGACACGTAGAGTAGATAACATTGAAAGAGAGTAGATAATAAGCATATAGGTAAATGCATATATATAATATATATATATATATATATATATATATATATATATATATATATATATATATATAATAGTAGTACTGTACTGTGTATACATTCAGGTATCTACTTAAAGTAGACATGTTATTAACACGCCGAGAGCGCTTTGTTCTTTGACCTTATTCTGGTTTACTGAGGGCAGACATTTAGCACCCCGGGCTGAGGTCAGACGTGGGTCTCAGGCAGATATCTGACTCAGTTATATCGAGTCTGACGACTGAGGGGGAGGGGGTTCAGCCCCGTGGGCAGCCCATAGATATGGGTCAGGGTAGGGGGTTGACCGTCTTAAGATCTGACACAGGATACTTCATTGAGTTATCCGTGACTTAACTAGTTATGACTGTTTGACTGAAGGACAACTACAGTCAGTCAGTCAGTCAGTTAGGAGAATAGCTAGTCAGTTAGTCATCCAGTTAATCAGTCATGTAATCAACCATAAAGACAATCGAACAGTCAGCTGTTAAGTTAATCAGTTATCCTGCTGATTCCTAATTGAATGAATCAGTGAATTGACTGTCTATTTATCTCTCTCTCTCTCTCTCTCTCTCTCTCTCTTTGAATATATATATATATATGTGTGTGTGTGTGTGTGTGTGTGTGTGTGTGTGCGTGCGCGTGCGCGCTGACATTTTATTGCCAAGATATTTGTCGAGATTGCAATTGCAATGGTAAAATAACGCCTTTACCAGTTTTAAGTTGGTATATCTCTAAAAGAGCTGCTCAAGCAGCAATTACCTTTACTCAAGGTGTGTTGAAATCACATAACAATTACATAACAATGCAAATAGCACTGTCCACCAGCCAAAAATGTGTCAGCACAAAACGACATACACACCGTAGGAGACATAACTAGGGAAGAGCCATCACTGGTCAATATGTTGGTGATGTTCGGCCAATGACAATCAGCGATTAATCATTCTAATAAATCCTCAATCAAAATATCGCTACTGACTGTTACTTGACAGGTAATATTGTTGGCCGGGAACCCTAATACTATGGCGTTTGGCTGCGTCGGGCATTTGGCGGCTCTAGACAGGTTAGTTTCAATGGGACTTGCATGTGGACTTTGGAAAGGTGGTGTTTAATAGCAGGTGGCGCTTCCAGACAATATGTATACACACACACACACACACACACACACACACACACACACACACACACACACACACACACACACACACACACACACACACACACATATATATATATATATATATATATATATATATATATGTTTGTTGTGTTGTGTCTGTGTGTTGTATGTGTGTTATATATATATATATATATATATATATATATATATATATATATATATCTGTTCGCCTGTCTGTTTGTCATTAATTCGGTCAGTCAGTCATCCATCCATTCAGTTAGCCATTCAATCAATCCGTCAGTCAGTCAGTCAGCCAGTCAGCTGATCGTTCAGTCATCCACCCATCCTATCAATACGTCACACAACCTATCAATCAGCGCCTGTCGTAAGGCAGATTCACTAGGCCGACAATTGACCGAGGCAGCCCGCTAGCTTAGTCGTTCCTTCATCCCACTCTCTCAGTTAGGCCCGGCCCCATTCTCACTCCAAACTCGAGTCTAGCACCAGCCCAGTCTAGCCGAGCCCAGAGCCGGCCCAGCGTCGGCAGACCAGCGAGCCAACTCTACCTTCTCTCTCACCAGAACACACACACACACTCACACACGCTCCCAGTACGATCTTACAATATACTGTCAGCGCCGACGGGGGCACTACCAGTGGCTGGCTTTAGCGGCTAGTTAGGGGATTTGTAAATCGGCCCACACGTTATCGGGAACATAGAGAGATAGATGGAGAGATAGAGAGATAAATAGATGGCCGCGTGGCGGTGATCGTGCCGTGTTTATGTGTGTTCGGCGGCGATAAGGGTCGAGGACAGGTGTTCGGGAATTGTCGGCGATTTTCGGCTGTCGTCGTAACGAGCGATTACGCGAACCGGTCGGAAATATCGGCGGGAGAGCGCCTTGTTATCGGGAATAAGTTAGGTTTTTTTGGTGGACACTCGGCGGACGAGCCAACCCACTAGATCCGGAGATAGTGGGGATTTACGGACCTGAGTACGTGCACACCTACTTCGCATACATATGCACGCACGCACGCACGCACGCCCCCGGAAGACCCGACATTCTGACGTTCCGCTCGGGAACTCGCCATTCGACACTCGCCCTTCGTTAAGGATACATCAAAATACGGAACGGATTGGACGTCCGTAGTGCGGCCAAGGTGAGAAGATTTTCATTATACGTTGGATAATGAATGATACGACGAAAGTGGGCGCAAAGTCCGTAAGTCTTTATTGAATGGTCTCGTTGTACTCGATGGGGACCACTTGCTACTTGATAAGGGTATTTATTAAAAGGTTTGTTTCAGAGTTCGGGCAATGACATTTTCCGGCTAGGAATGCTGTTGCGCCGAGCTACTCGTCGTCCTGATGACGACAGGATGAAGGTCACTTTTATGGAAATTAATATTTATAAAGGTGTGTTAAGTTACGATACGGAGACGAGGTATAAGGCGGGAGGGAGAGGGGGGATATTTGTCTGGGAGATTATGGGGTGGATCGACATTCATATTAATGTATGGTTAGTTCTTGTTGTCTGTCTATTGTATTAGTTAATGAATCAGTCGGACAGTCATTCGGTCAGTCATTCAGTCAATTATATAGTCTACCAGGGAGTCAGTCGATTAGTCAGTTAATCAGTCCACATAGATATTTAGCTATCGTACAATCCAGACATTTGTCTGTCTAGCTCATTATATGTCGATCTCCCGTTTTATTATATATATATATATATATATATATATATATATATATATATATATATATATATATATAATAGATAGATAGATAGATAGATAGATGGGAAGATCTGCCTTAAAGACCACCTGTAATTAATGGGCACTTAAAAAGGTCCAAGTGCTGGCTCTAATCGATGATTGTCCGTGTGTGCGTGCGTAGGTATAAGCAGTGTGCGTGCGCGTGCGTGCGTGCAATTGTGTAGATCAATGTGTATGTGCATATGTGGCAGGGCTGTGTCTGTGCCTGTGTGGGTTTCTGTGGGTCCCGTCCTTCAACCTAAATACCTGATACATCATTATGACAATAGCCATATACAGGTAGTACCCATCATACAATGATAGAGACACCTTATGATATATCAAGGTTACTTTACAGATTATATACACGACATATATAGATCGTTTGATGTGTTGATATAACACTAGATTACTGGCTACCTCTCTCCATACAGTATATCTAATATATATATATATATATATATATATATATAATTCATATATTTTTTATATAATAATATATTTATAATCATGATGCAAGATAAAGCACTTCTTAAATTATGTTGTTTTAAATGAATATTTTGCATTTGATAATTAATATATATATATATTTTATATATATATATATATATATATATATATATATCGTTCTTTTTAATTTATTGGGTTTTTTCCCCCTTCTGAATCGGTATCTCTATTTAATTTATACAATACACACAAACAAACCCAAACACGCACATCGCACTCATACACACAGCTATCTTTCTTCTTCTGTCTAAGAACAACCCCCCATATCACACACACACACACACACACACACACACACACACACACACACACACACAATTTCTATCTATCTCTCTCTCTCCCTACTATCTATCTATCTCTCTATCTCTCTCTCTGTGCCCATGTCCCTTTGACCATTTCGAGTCCATTACGATGTTCAAAGTGGCGTTCAGTATCCATCATCAAATTATTGATGTCTATGATCATATATAACATTAGACAAGGGGAGACCGGCTTACCGTCTGTAACCAACTTAAGGCTACCAAACAACATCTAGCTCTCTAGACAACCTAAATGTTATTAGGGCCATAGAAAGACAAAACAAGTGGGGCGGGCGGGGACACGGAAGTCGGACACCTGATGTAGGGCAGTTGCTGCCTGGTACTTAATACGAGCTACCTAATATGTGTTAGAGGCGGCTTGGCGACACCTCAATGGGTAGGATGTATTGTGGACGAAATACGGTTTACGAAACGTGCGGCACGATCTTCATGGTAGGCCAATACACAGTAGTTCAATATATATATATATATATATATATATATATATATATATATATATATATATATATATCGTCGCGCTATACATACGGCGTAACATTAGCCTTCATGTGGGACGCTGGATAAGGATGAGTAAAAGCTGGATCACGAAATCCCGACAGCGAGACACTGAACGTGATATGAGAACTAGCAAAGGCGGTGTAATAGATACGGGAGAGGAAAGATGGGTAAAAGACGTGTGCGGACGGTGAAACGTGAGTAACGGGCACACAGACAACGAAAGGAGGGGACCACGAGACAGGTAAAAACAGAAGTCGATCCACAAAGGATGCGCCACGAGATACAGATGGGGAGAGACGCAGACGATAAGACGGGGAACACTAAAGGCGGAGATAGACAGGACGATCCCTCGACGAGGACATCGTGACACGATGACCGTGAGACTGGGATCACGAGGGTCAGCCGACCAGACGTGGAGGACCGGATACGGGATCACACAGCCGCGTACCACGACGTACCGACCCTTAGATGTGAGCCCCTAATAAGCTGAGCATTATTTAAGCGTCTCGTCGTACCGTGGCCGTCTCCGGCTAACTTTGTTGACATAAAACAGCTTCTTGTCAGCTAAGTCGCAGTATGGTCACGAACTGGGTCAGGTCCCTCGGGCAACATCTGCTAATTTAGTGGCCCTTTATTAGTAGTGTACGGTCAGTACAGAGAGAGGTTAGCATGTGGAGTTCCGCTCACTTCCTGGGTCCTGGGCTAAACCGTAAAACTAGGTATAGGACTTAGAGCCCTGAAGGACATAATGCCTGCCCTTGATAGAGTCTTGTTTGCGGACACAACAGTTCAGTCATAGAACAACGGAACGAGGTGTACCTTTGTAATGGCAACGGGCCTTTTGCAGTTGAAGATGGCAATAACTTGTACCCATCATTAGGACAGGGCATAATTCGCTTGATTAACATTGATTGTCGAATAGATACATTGGTTTAGGGATTGTAGCATGGTTAACTGTAGGATTAGTGTTCCTGAACATATCAACATCCCGTGGACTATGCACGATCGAGACTTGCATAGGACGAACGCCATCATTAAGTTCATCTTCCAGTGATCATTCGCAGCGTTGTGAGTTCTTAGCCGAATAATCCGACAAACTTATGCACATTTGGCTGCACTTGCTCCCATGTGTGTACATGTAACTGTCTAGATCATCATTGATGTTAGTATATGAGAATTAATAATCATTATTACATCATATTGGTGGTTCTTTGATGACTAATTTACAGAATAACTTATTTTCAGCCTAAAGGGACACATTTACACGTCATAAACGTTGATTGACTATATATATATATATATATATATATATATATATATATATTGTGTGTGTGTATGTGCGTGCGTGTGTGCGTGCGTGCGTGAGTGTGAGTGTGTGTGTGTATGTGTGTGAGATGCAAAATTAAACTTATAACAATAGTAGCCTTCGTGCATCCATTTCTACACAAATACATCGTCATAAAAGCCCTACCTCCACTCCAATTGATCAACGCTCATTCATAATAAGAGTCTGCATTAAGCATTTAACAATTTTGAAGTATTTACTTCGTATTTATTTAAAACTATAATGTATGATAAATATGCTACATACGATATCACCTGTGAAAATTGTGTGATGCGTGCAAAACTAAACCAGTGCTCGTGTCGACTACATATTGAAAATGTCATTACCTACAACAAGAAAACTATGCAAGAAAGGATAGAATATTTTACGATGAATTGCTAAGAAACTCAAGAACAACAATAAGAAACAACGAAAACACGATGGAAAAAGCAGGGGCGGATTCCTGTTACTGGTATCATTTTCCGCATAGGTCATCTATTTCAGTGGAGACACATGAATATGCAAATCGATTTGGAGAAAGCACACTTATCAAAATATATCAATATTAATCGATAAGGGAGGAAAATAAATATCGAAGATTTTGTGTCATACAAGACGTGGGAAGGTATTGGTGGTACATATGATGTGGGAAAGCGCTGATTTTTACAAATTAATCTTCATGTAGCACATTGATAAAAACAGGATTTTATGTGCTTCTGTTATCTTGAAGAGCTTGTACTCACTCGTTTAAGTGTATATAAATGAGTACTCGACTGTGTGGTTGGTCGATTAGTCTAGCTATCCCTATATAATGGGCGTATGACAATTGAGTGAGGCAAGACGCTGTGTGTGAATTCCTAAATTCCAGCTACAAAGAATATTCTTGGAATACAAATGACTGAATTCCAAAATTCCAAGCATTCAGTAAATGGTCACAATGCAGAAAGGACCAACTAGCCATAGAATAAACATGTAACTGCAAATTCCAATCGAAACTAGAATGTGGAAAAACCCTGTATAAACATTGTCATTAAACCAGTTTCAGTAATATCAAAAGGAAGTGACTGATGTCTTTTTCTTCTTTCACGAAATATGATGTTCTAATAATCCTATTCTCCGCTTCCTATCTTTATACTGGCATGTTACGTCGACACTTCGTGCTGATCTAATCTGAGTAGCATCAACTTTGACGTACGGCAGGGAGGGAGAGCGTCAGACACACGTAATCAATTTGCACTGATTGATGTACCTAAGGTAGCATCCTTCCTTGATGGAGCGATAATACAGGTTTATATGCCACCTGACAGGCAGCCGACAGTATTTACTTCGTGCCAGTGCGTCCACGTTTCTACGCATACACGAAAAGGGGGAAAAGGGGTTGTTTTCGCTTCGTTATTTAATTACACTTTTGTAATTGAATTTCAGCCAATTTCCTCTCGCTTCAATCAGAATTCTTAAACTGATCCACCGTTCTGAGGCTTTAACCAATCACGACTGTCGTGGTTCATCATCTTGCCGAGAAGGGGCAGCACCTGCCTGTCAACCGAGCGTCCAATCCCGGAAATAAATATCCAGAACGGAGGCCCAAGGATTGGCGCTCTCGACAAAAACGATCCCTTCTGGATTTGCGGGCAAGCATGATTAAGAGCTTTATAGATATTTGATGAGCGGACTGGACATATTGTTATCAATACCCAGAGACATCTATCCGACATAAAAGTTCCATCAGTTGATAAGAATGATTTCTCCTTTTTCTCCCTTTCCTTTTAAAAATGTAATCCTCTTCTGTTTTTGATGACGCCCACAATCGACAGATGGCGCTGAAAGGTCGCTGCGTCTTCCTAGGCGGCGAATTCCATTTTTAAATTTGTTCTTCTTTTTTCTTCCTTCTTCTGTTATCTCGGTTATATTTCGAGTCTGAGGGATTTGTTATATAATTTGCAGTTGTCATCCGGTTATATATAGCCATGTTAGCTCGGTGCGTGCATGGAGGGATGATCTGTAGGCTGGTAGGAAATAGCAGACGACGAGAAGAGTGACCCAGCTACGACGCGACCACGCCATTTTTAAACGCGACCATTTTCGGACCGAATACGTTTCCACGAAACGCCGGAAGCGATTCATCAAAGTCCGTACAAGATATCCGACTTCGTATGAAACATGGCGCACTTCGCTAACGACACCAGGCGGATTATAAACGGCCGCAAATCCAGGAACAGTGCCCCCACGCGGTATTCCCCATAAGCTCCCTGTAAGGAGGAATATCCGCCATGCTTCCCGTGAACATTTGTAATAAATCGGCGACAGACGAAGCCCGAACAGCGAAGTTGTTTTGATGACTGAGAGGATTTTCTTTAAACCGATGTCGCCATTTCGCAACGAATCCAGCGCTTCCAGTCCCCATTTTTCCATTCGGCTCACGTCGTACTATATCGGCTAACTTCGGAGACGTTCGGCGATTTACGGTTCGGCGCCCCAGTGGTCACCGTTCCTCCGTTGGCCATTCATCAAGGTGAGGCTACTGGCGATGGAAAGCGGAATTACAGGCAGATCCCGGCGATTTTGACAGCCCTCATCATCCGGCGGGCGTAGAGCTGAGGAAGGCCTACTTCTGGGCAAGTAATTAGACTTGACTGGTTACAGGATTGGCGGCCTCCAGACCTTACTGACAACACATTTACTGTGTTAACATCGTCCCGTCTGAGAACGGCCACATATTTCCACGCCGCTGAGGTTATAAGGTTCATATGGGTGTTATGCTTCGCCCTGCATTAAGAATGACTGGTCGAAGAGTTGATGATGATATCATATCGCCCATGGGACGAAACACGCCGAACATTCTAGTATTAGATATATGAGCGAAATAAATTTGGCACGAATATACCCGGAATACACAAACACGCATATACACACACACACACACATAAATATATATATATATATATAAGCACACACACGCACGCACACGCACGCACGCACACACACGCACGCACACACACACAGACACACACGCACACACACACAGCAAGCTCGGTTCTGAAAACGATCGTTCGACTTCACTGTACAAATCTTTTACCGTCTTCTAAGTCAAGTAGCCCCTAAGATAGGTGAAACCTTAAGTCAAGTAACAGCTGGCTTCTTCATATATGACATTTGCCAAGAACATTAGCCTTTGGTCTGGAGTTGGACTTTTTTTAAATTTTATATTAGCCGTTGGTCTCTTTTTTAATTTTAATTTCATAACAAAGCCATTCTCTTCCAATTTAAACATAACGAGAACAGATTCGTGAAACAAACTGAGCTTCGCGTGCCATTTTGAAGAAGCAGCCCCATTTTGTGATAGTATCCTTTGTCTTGCTTGTTTGGGGAGTGGGGGGGTTCCTGGTGCAGGTTTCTAATGGTGTCGTCCTGGGGGGGTAGTATGTTACATTCACCTAAAGGATTTTGGGTGCTGCCGTGTTCTTGCCCAATATGATAAAGCCTAATGTATTATGTTGAACACGGTTTGACAACAGCTGCTTGGAATGTTTGTATACATAAATGAGATTATTAAATTATGCCCACATTTTATCATGACAAGTTCGTCGCACCACATCATTTCTTATGGAAAGCACACACATACACACACACACACACACACACACACACATACATATATATATATATATATATATATATATATAATATATAGAGAGAGAAGAGAGAGAGAGAGAGAGAGAGAGAGAGAGAGAGATTAGCACGCCGGAAAAATTTCAATTTACACAAAGGCAAATAGTTCCCAATAACTTCCGGTCAGGCATGAAGGCAATATGGCGGCAGCAGATCGGGACCAGACGTAAAAAACATTTCTCTTAACATATTCTCCGCTCGTTTGCCGAGCAGCTGTTCAGACCTTTCTAATATACTTCCAAACGTGTGGTGAAGATTTTATATAAAAAGGTCCCATTTTTATGTTTTCTAACTTGCTGCTCCAGTTACTCTGGGAACCGGAGTCTTGGACAGAAATGATGATCATTTCTCGATGAATTGATGCTAGTGTGTTGGTTTTCTTCATTCATTCCCTCTTTAAGGTTGCCGTTCTGAATTTTAAAATGTCCCCCTTGGGCATACCATCTTTGACGGAATGACCAAGAGATGCCGGGGGCAATGCGATAGTTCTCGGCCTGAGGGCGCCACCATTGTCTTATGGTAGCGCGCCGGAGGCGGACGTCTAAGACGGGTTACCATCGCTTCGTCAAACATCGGCCATGCCAACTGGGACGGCGAACATTGCCGAACAGAGCCGAATGTAGCCGGGTATGGACGAACGTAGCCGAAGCGGCCTATTGTTATGCATAGGTTATGCTATCTGCTGCGGCAATGACGCCGAAAGTAGAGAATGACATCGATTGTATTTATTTATAAACGACGGGAATGAGCTGTCATCTTAGACTTGTACGTCATAGACGTTGCTGTCGTCTTGGGTGTTAGGTAGTGTCAGCTCTCTGGCGTCAGCTTCGAGATGTTTCCTTTTTTACGAACGACACCAGGGAGTCTCGGACAAATAATGAGTTGACACAGACAATACGGCGCTCTAAGTGATCGCATTTTACGAAGCCCCGTATTTACATAAAGGCGCACAAACACGAACAGATATATCTTTGGATCTGTGCTCGTGTCTCGGAGTTGGATAGCACGTCTAAAGATAGAGAGATAAACGTACGGAGAAATAGGGAGATCAATAAACAGACAGAGAGAAAAATAGATAGACTGGGAAATAAACTGGTATGAAGTTAAGTAATGGCACACGCGCGCGCACGCACGTTCGCACGCGCGCACACACATACACGTACGCAGACATACAAACAAGCACACACACACACAAATAAAAAGTATCACATCACACTATAAACTGATTAAATTTTGAACATGCTCACATAATATTATACATACATATATATATATATATATATATATATATATATAACCCATCAAGTAGGAAGAGAAATTGGTTATCATATAATTATTAATATTAATCAATACCCTTTATTTAGTGGCATCAATACTTGTTAATAAACGAAGTGTATCTGTTCGTGAGCATATTCTTCGAGATTAATTCTTTACCCAAAATATTTATAGTTTAATATTATATATATTATTAAGCTCGCTAATGGAAATAATGGAAAGGTACCTCTAATAGAAGACAAACGCTAGTCAGAGAAGACTATGGCCTTTTATTATAATCCAAGCGTCCTGATAATACCAAAAAAAAATGGGGTAACACTAATAGGAATAATGTTTGACAACTTGAACCAAGACAGTAGACTAACACTGTTAGGGGATAATACCTAATAACATCCATTTGAGATTAATTCAAAATAGCGCATAAAATGGTATTTTTGGCATACCTGCACTCGGTACTAGAACTATTACTGCAGTTGAAAAAATAGGTTGAATACGTTAAAGCAGCTTAAATGGCGCTCTTGAATAGTAAAGCAGATTGAGCAAATCCCGACCTTTTGTTATGCTGAGATCAATCTTCAGACCTAGTCTTAGAAACTAAGCAATCCTTAAGACTGATTCTGAAGACTAAATAACTCTTTAGAGTAGTTCGGGGCGCCTCCGTGGTCTAGCGGTAGCGCGTCAGACCACTGGTTACTACCACCCGTGTTCGATTCTCGCCGTTGGCATATCTAAAGGTTGTTTCATCTTTGACTTCGTCTCATTACCTTTGGAGGTCGCTCGGCCCATTTAGCCTACCATGTGCACAAAAGTGGCCGTAAAACATCAATCATCATCATCATCATCATCATCTTGGGAGTAGTTCGCGAGACTGAATTGCACAGTTCATATAGAAAATGGGACTAGTTCTGGAGAATACATAACAGTGGATCGGTTACTTTAGACCGAATGGCAAATGACACACCAGTCCTCAGTTGGCAGCTTCCTTAATCTGTCACCACGCTACGCCACTATCGCCAGAGCTATAATCCAGAGCGCGGTGCATGACGGGAGCAAGAGTCGTTCGGGGGATTTCATCAAACTTGAGCTCAGTCGTGGAGACTAACCACCATCCCCTTCGCGTCTTTGGACAGGACTAACTGAAGCCAATATAATGATCACGTCGTAATATGTAGATTAAGCCAATCTAGAAATAGAGCACGGTGATTAACTGTCCACAGTATTATTGTATTAACATGGGTATTATTACAGGAATGTTAATGTTGAGCTATTGTGATCGGGGTATTATAGCTGGCGGTATTAATAAGCTTTTATTGGTGCCGTAGATATGAATGAAAAACCCCGTTGTTAAACTTTATGGCATCTACGTGGATTTAAGGATATTTTCTGTTTTATAAGCCAATTTCCTATATGACATTGTGCGCTTATGGGAGGTTATTCTATTCGGTATTGTGTACCCTAAAACGACACGTTTCTCATACATAGTAACTTTCTATAGAACATTGAACGTTTTACCCAACACTAATCTATGGGAGTCCTGTGTCCTACTGTGACCAGTATTATAGGAAATTGTGCGCTGTAAAGGTGCTGTCGTATAGGATTTTTTATATATCTTGCACAGACTTGTCCAGTGCAATATAATATAGGTAGAAATGGGAGCTTTCCCGTCAGCCAATGGATAACTTACAAATGTTTTGCTATGGTACGCCGTGCGTTCTAAAAAGGACACACAGTAGTCTCTCATTATAAATCCTGGGCGTTACTAATGCCAAACCTGTAGCGTGGGTGGTCATCGTCCCCTGGCATCGGGGTTCGAATCTCGTCTTTCGTCTTCCCTTTCTCTCCAATTCTTCTGTAGATCACTAGGCCAATTGACGCTACCGTATGCACAAACATTGCCATAAATGACAAACGCTTCTACCTAATCCTACATAGATTTGTGTGTCGCACAAGCTGTCCTCGGTTAAGGCATTACAAGCGGAACGCATGAATGACCCCACGGGACGTTGTTCGTCCTGCGAATCGTTGCACAACAGGACATCCGATGACTCCATGTAGCATGTTATTTATAGCTGAAAGATGATGTTTTGTCGAGTCACTGTTTGTCACTCGCTCACCTATAACCAAGACCACACCGAAACGGACACATAAAGCATCTTAATTGGCTAACCTGGGACGGTGACTGACCTTTTGACCTGACCTATAACGCTAGTTTAAAGCGGGACAATTCGAACTTGACATTTGATAAAACGTGACATTACACGTATATATATATATATTGAGGTCTATATATTTTGAAACAAACATAGACAAGATTATCGAAACGTTTACATTAATCAATATAATATGAACCCTTATTTATGTGTCCAAAATGGAGATGGTTTATGGTGAGATCTATCAGAAAGCTGGTGGTTGTATCAAAAGCTGATACTATGGGACTCTTCTGTAAAATTGGTTTTCTTGGTCAATTTGAAAGACACGTACACACACTCACATGCACGAACACACACATGAACACACACACAACGTATTTTTGTCGCTTATGGCGATAGACAAATCCCCATATCCTCTTACAGTCAACATGCGCCCCCCACACATACACACATATCGCGACAGCACACACGCACACGCATGGACGCGCGTACTTACTCGCACTAGGCTGTCACTTTCCACTGGTTTCCGTCCACAGAGATTTGGTTTCATTGCCGAGATAGAACGCTATCAATATAATTTACTGCTGTCCACTAGCCAATACTCCCATTAGAAAACTGTTTTATTACCATTAGGAAATCCTCTAATGGATCTGAGCTGTTAGATGAATGAGTTTGAAGCGGGAAATGGATGGAAGGAGGGGGTGATTTTTGACGGATGACGATTTCAAGGATAGAGAGAAAAGGGGAGAAAAATTGGACTCTAGATAGAGTATAAAGAACAAATGAATTTAAACAGTTAGACGTCTAACTTCAAACTATCATATTACTGGAAGAAGACGTATTTAGTTTTTTTTTACAAACAATCAAATAAATAGACAGTGATGCACGCGTGCATGCAGGCATGTACGTACGCACGCACGCACGCACGCACACTTATAATCACACTAACTTATCTTCAATGCTCAACACAATATATATGTATGTGTGTGTGTGTGTGTGTGTGTGTGTGTGTGTATGTGTGTGTGTGTGTGTTGTGTGTGTGTGTGTGTGTGTGTGTGTGTGTGTGTGTCCTGTTCTCTTGCAGATACTTATCAAGATAGTAAATACCGACAAACTATTGCCAGTTGTTGTTTGTTGTCGGCCAAATGACACCCCAGGGAGACCGACAGGAAGTCGGTCACCTTAGATCTCGGAGACGATAGGTTCCGGATCGCAATCCTGAACCACTAAACCCCAGATCCTGAGATCCACAGATCTCCATGCCATAATCTATCATCTCTGCCAGAGAGACAGAGAGAGACAGAGAGAGAAGCATCGTATCCCGAGATTATCTCACCTTACCATCAACAACGCGATCGATCCGGAGACAGAAACCTGGCCAGGCTCCCCAGGATCTGGTCACGTGTCCCTTCTGGCGACCGAGGGGAGACCGGAAGTGGATTGATATCCAGATCGCATCACGCTTAATAAGCTGCCCGTCATACTAGAGGGCCATCAGTCACGAAATGAAATAATTACCACTGTTCTCGCCCGCTCGCGAGTACTCGCAATCTCCGTGTTTAGGGTCCTGATGGCTACTGTTTCGTGACCATTCCCCCCTCTCTCTATCTATCCAACTATCTATATGTCTATCTATTTCTTTATCTACCTACATCTCCCCCTTCTGGCTACGGTTCAGTTGTGATCCTGCTATTGTTTAGTTGTATTTGTGTATGTTTAATGACAGATTTTATCGTATTCAGTCACGTTTGGGACCATTTATTGGCTTTGTCCAACCATGTTGATCAGAACGATCGAAGAGACATCTGACGGTCGTTTCCAGTAAACAGGGCAGCCGTGGGCTCGTAGAGAGAGATGCCGTGAGGCGGCCGAGCTCGTAGCTGTATGAACTTTAAGGTGTTAAACTGCAAAATAATAGAGTAAATTTACCTGGTCTGTACTAGGCTTTTGAAGTGTTTTACTATTAAATACTCTATTTCTAGTGATTCCCGCCATTTTTTCTCACTGCAATCACGTGATTGTACGCATTATATGCAAATTGATATCTTTCAGCAAGCATTATATCGGATATATTATAGTAATGTGTTGTTTTGTTCATTTCAGGTTTTCTAACCTGAATACTCTCTTCAAAACCGTCTAACGGATGTGACACAATTCTTAATACAATGGCGCCATCTTCTGGACGCATCGAGCAAGATATGTGGGCGTCTCTTGCCGTGTTGATTATCTTCATGCAAATGGATAGAGGTAAATACTACTACTACTACTAATAATAATATCATTATATATATATATATATATATATATATATATATATATATATATATATATATATATATATGTTCTCATCATCATCGTCGTCATCATCATCATCATCATTATCATCATCATCATCATCATCATCATCAACATCGTCATCTTTATTATTATCATTACATTTATCATTTCCTTAAGAATGTCAGTTAGCGGTCTGACGTCAACAAAGTTCAAACAAAATAATCATTTCCGGGAGAGATTTTGAACCGGAGACACTTATTCCAAACCTTTTTACCACCCAGTTCAGAAAGGGCACCATTTTTTTTAAATTCTGTTAATTAGCCAAGTTGATTTTTGTTAATTGTCCAATGAAACTTACACGGCTGTATTTTCGAGTAAAGCAATGGGTGAGTTTTCTTCGACATTGTGCAAATTGTACTTAACGCGAGTTGTTAACAAGTAAACTATCCGTTGTAAGACTTTCGGGTATTTTTGTTTACGCTGTAAACAAGATAGGCTAATTAGTCGTCATCATTTTCAAACTCTGCACTATTGCCTATCAAACGCTTTCTTCTGGAGACCCTTCATATCTATTTCCCATGCTTTCTTTAGCACCCAAGCCAAGAGAGCTCCGTTCATCTGATTTTCACTTGTTGTCTGTTCCCAGGGTTAAAACTTGTACTGCGACTCGTTCTTTTTCAGTTGCTAAACCCTACTCTTTGGAATGCACTCTCTGAACATGTTAAGTCATCAAATAGCATCACAAATAGCATATTTCCATCACCAGTTGAAAACTAAACTTTTAAAACTCACTTATCCTTTCCATCTGATCACTGTTGATGCACTTTGCATTGTACCCTGACTATGAGTTTGCCCAGCCCCTGCACTAGATGGCGCCACTGAGCTCGATTCTTTTCGAAGATATTGGCACAATAGAAGTTTTGTAATTTTTATTATTATTATCATTAACTCGCCATGTTCACCCGCCATGTCAACCTACAATAGCATGAGCTAATATATACGCAATGTTTTGCAAGAAAAGGTAAAATAGATAGATATAATCGTTTTATGGCTTCTAGATTAACAATCCATTCGCATGAAGAACATGTTCTACATCATTAACCATATATGAACGCGCTTTAATCGTTTTCCTTTCTATCTGCCCACCTTTCAGGCGTCAGTTCGTTTACCATGTTAAGCCGAGGCCAGCTCTACGTGATGAACGCCGGAGATTCTATAGAACTGGACTGTGAATTCTACACAAAATATTTTAACTTATTCGACAATCCTGTATTGTGGATTAAGAGCCAGTATCACGAAGCATCCCGTATCAACATAATGGGTAACATTAACGAGCCGTTTGTTGGTACGGGCAGGTTTAGGGTGAAGTTCCTGCCATCGCCGCCTAGATTTAGACTTGTGTTGATCATTGAAGGTAAGTTTGTTTGCTTTAAGATAGGTATATAGTTGCACTGGCTCAGAACGCCGACATCTAAACATCCTTCGGGACCTACTACCTCCATAATTTGATATATATAGACAACTATACGTACATGAATTTAAAACTAAAGTATTCTACACCTCCACACACACCTCCACACCTTTATTATATGTAACATAAAATACACACACATATATATATATATATATATATATATATATATATATACGTAGACCTATACACGTGTCTGGGTTACTCCTCAGCCTATGTGACTCGCCACTCCGCTTTTCGTACGTGGCAATTGTGTGCGTGTGTGTGTGTGTGTGTGTATGTATGTATGTGTGTAAGTGTGCGAGCGTGCATGCGAGTGCGTACGTGTGTTCTAGTTATGAAGACCCTGAAGCAATCTATCCTGACCGTGACAGAACGATTGCTACCAGAAAAATATTTAAAACAAATCTATATATATCAACGCTAATAATACAATTTGTGCACGAATCTAGCAATTTACACGCAATCTAACTTGTAGCAGTGATAGCCACGGATTTCTACTGCATTGGTTCAAATTCGGGACTAGATATATCTGAAGGGTGTTTGACCTCTTCCCGTTATTACCATTGGAGGTCGCTCGGCCCATATACCATATACCCCCAAAATCAGTTAAAAACAGGGAACATTTCAAATCGATCAACATCAAAATGGCGTAAACAAAATACTATTAATTAACATTCCCTTTACCAATATTCTCAATACCTGTATACGTTTTATTTTAGTGTACGTGTGTATATGCTACAATGACAGTCAGGACACTTCGGGTCCTGGTTGTTTACATGACCGATGAGAGATTAAAAGCTGTTCCGGATGATCGTCCATGTGTTGTATTCTCTATTCCTGATACTCTGCGCCAGTGCTTCAGCTCATACTGCTAAGACACACACACACACATACACACACACACACACATTCAGCAGAACCTACACACATACGGTTGCTATCAAACATACGCTCATGATTAGGTAACAGGCTGGCATGTGTGCGGTAACAATCTGTACTCGACGGACTCCTCTGTACTTGTCCGTACTTATTTGTACTTGTCTGTACTTATTAAGACACCAAACCCAGGCCCACTCTACTATATCAGAACTAATGACGAACAGCACCGAATTAGTTACCTGAATAACAGCACTGAGTTACCTATAGCGGGTTATAACCGATTGTTGTGCAATCGGCATAACACGATTTTATAGCTCTTTTGAAGACCTTTAAGCTCAATCTCTAGTCACCTGTATAAGATAATTGATTGATGATTTACGGCCACTTGTGTGCACATGGTAGGCTAAATAGGCCGAGCGACCTCCAACGGTAATGAAGCGAAGTCAAAGACGAAATAGCATTCAGATATGCCCACGCCGAGATTCGAACACGGGTGGTAGTGATCTGTGGTCCAACACGCTACCGCTAGACCACGGAGGCGCCCAGTCACCCGTATAGCAGCACATAGTTATTTATTTGTAAAGCTGCTTACTTATGTTTAGAACAAAACAAAACACAAACTTATGCGACATTTTTATTCGGGTTACTAGAGATACAGCGTTCAGGTACAAGATGATAACTAGTTACTATGGTAATGTTGATAACTAGGTTGATAAATCGATAATTATAACTGAAATGATGATGACAGCTGGTGGAACAATGACTCAGTTCAGTTCAGTTGCTTAGCCTCAATCCTGATCACACATGGCAGATCTACAAGTACGCATTCCACGATGATTGGTATGAACAATATTCGAACCTACAACCGGGACGTTTGCAGCGCAGTATTCTAACGACTACACCATTAAAACGCCAGGACGAAACAATCATTACAAAGGTGGTAAACGTGACGTGGGTGATAGGGGTAATTAGGTATGAAGTGGTGTGTGCGTATATATATATATATATATATATATATATATATATATATATATATATATATATATATATATATACGCAAAGATTACGCTTGGATATATACACCTATACAAGGGCTGGGCAAACTCATAGTCAGGGTACAATGCAAAGTTCATCAACAATGATCAGATTGAAAGGAAACTTAGGAAGGATAAGGGAGTCTGAAAAGGTGAGTTTTCAAATGGTGACGGAAAGAAACTATGGTATTTGATGACATAACATGTTCAGAGAGTGCATTCCAACGAGTAGGGACAGCAACTGAAAAAGCACGAGTCACAGTATGAGGTTTAACTCTGGGAACAGCCAACAAGTGAAAACCAGATGAACGGAGCTCTCTTGGCTTGGGTGCTAAAGAAAGCATGGAAAATAGATATGAATAGATTTTAAATATATATATATATATATATATATATATATATATATATATATATATATAT
>JAODUP010000992.1:85000-150000 GCA_025642065.1 Paralvinella palmiformis | reverse complement strand
CGGATGATGTTGAGGCATCAACTGTTCCGGATCACCCCTCCATGATGTTATCTCTGGATCGTGCTTCGTTCATCAGGTTAACATGGTCAATCCTTTAGCCTGTCTGTTAATTGTTTATCAATTATTTAGTATTAGAGAGCGGATAGAGTGAAAGTGTGTCCGTCCGTGCATGTATGGGTGTGTGTGTGTGTGTGCATGTGTGTGCGCGCGTGCGCGCGTATGTTTGTGCTGGTACGTAAGCATATTATTCCGTCGCTTTTATTATTCAAACTAAGACGAGCTACTTTACGGCTTAACTAAAACAATTCTAAAAAAGACGCAATAAATCCAGTTTTAGAGATGATGAATTATTCTCTCGAAATAAAATTGTATTACAAGATTTTGACAGAGAATCCCTTCGATCTCTAAAAAGGATGTTGTTCCTTTCATAGTTTGTTCAGACGCCATAGAAAGTTTATGAAACATGGTCTATATTTTTGACAATAACACAATATTGTATGTCTGTATAATTAAGGGTTAGAGACGAGAGATACTCCCGGAAAGACAGGAAATAGACAGACAATCCGACAGACAGACAGACAGACTGACAGACAGACTGAAAATTACATTAGCATTTTATGCTACCAACATATGAAGATTATAATTACCTAGATTCTAGGTAAAGTAATTAGCAGATCTCTTACAAGGCCAATAACACGGTGACAAAAAAAATGCTAATAAAATAACATGACCTATTTACATAATTTAATATCTAGGTGACTGGTTTCCTAGATGCCTCGTAATTTATCATAACCCCATTTAGATGTTCACATTTAATCGTTAGTTTAGCTTTTAACATCTAATCAACTATCAGTGAAATTGGGGGGCCCTTTTAATTAATATCGATGCATTAATTAAAACTTAACCTCAGAACTGCACTCCACCAAATGGAGATATATAATTATAGAACATTATATGACATTATATGACATTATATAACACAGAAGAATCAGAAATCAGGGTATAGTTTAGGATTCAGATATAATAACAGGCTTTCTGATAATTGCTTAAAATTCATGATGGCTGTAACATACCACTTGTGCGTGTGTGTGTGGGGGTGCGTGTGGGTGTATATATATGTCATGATTCAAACATAGGTATAGTTGTATATAAATGCAGACACACTAACATAGAAAGAGGAGTTGAAAATTCTCACACCATTAATTAAACAAAGCCATATTTCCTACACTTAGCCAGTCAGTGGAAATCGCCTTAAATCTGTACGTAGTTGACTTAGCCACTACAGTGATGTAGTCACACACTAGAAAGCTTTCTAAGTGGCTAGTTCTAGATGCAAACAATGACGTCACACCAGGAAGAGGTGTTACCTGGGTGCATTGTGAGCGATGGTAGCGATATGGCACGCAGTAGTTAATGATATGTGAATGGGTGGGCGATGATAGGGGGAAATATGGTAATGCACTTTACTTCGCGATATAAATGGGGGACACGGGGGGGGGGGGGTGCAGCGATAATGCCGGGATTGGTAGGGGATACATTAACGGTGATAATAAGCCAAGAGAGTAATAGAAGGTGAATCGACAATATAGTTATATGCAGTTATATTAACCTGGATCACGATAGGGCTGTGACCGATAATAGGGTCAATTAAAGGAAGATAATGGGGTCAAACATGGCTCTGTTGCTATGATAAGGGTATGGACGATAATAAGTGATAAGCTCTGGTGATGTGTGGGATTGTTTCGGAGATGAATAGAAAGGTTTAATAAAGAAAACTGGACAACAAGTTTACTTCGGGCAATAAGAAGCTTACAGCTAGATTCTATTCGGACAATAAACTGTTATGGACAATAAGTGCTATGGATAATAAGTGTTATGGACAATAAGTGTTATGGACAGTAGGGGTTATAGACAATAAGTGCTATCTATAATTACCGCTATGTTCCTAATCAGGTTTGTAGTCAACAATGACCGGCATAAAGAAATGTGGGCGATAATATAATGATATGTTGCCATAAACTGCTCATTAAAATGCTAAATGCCATTCTCTGGGATTTCCATCTTGTCTAATTGGCCGGTAAATCCCAACCACTGGTGCACGTGCACGCTCACGCATGGCAAACTCAAGGCTGCGCGTTCGTAGAGAAATTTATACTCTTGATGATAGACGAGGATAGGTGACGTCATTTAGTGATATAAAATATTAATATCATCATAATATAGACATTAACGAGGAACTTCATATAGACATCTGTCTCGATAAATCACTGACCAAGACATCATGTGTGTATGTGTGTGTGTGTGCGCGCGTGTGTGTGTATGTGTGTGTGTCAGTATGAGTGTGTGTGTGTTTCTCTCTCGCTAAATCTCCTTCTTCTTCTTTATTTCACCGTGTGTGTGTTTGTGCGTATGTCTGTGTATGTGCGTACGCGCGCGCGTGTGTGTGTACATGTGTGTCTACGTGCATATATCTATGAATATATATATATATATATATATATATATATATATATATATATATATATAACTGTGTGATTCATTAGGGTATATATTTC
This sequence comes from Paralvinella palmiformis, assembly GCA_025642065.1. Taxonomy (NCBI): domain Eukaryota; kingdom Metazoa; phylum Annelida; class Polychaeta; order Terebellida; family Alvinellidae; genus Paralvinella; species Paralvinella palmiformis. The sequence continues at coordinate 147,445 of JAODUP010000992.1, read as the reverse complement.
AGAGAATGCTATCCACCATATAAAACATTATATCAAACATTTAAGTTATGTGTATTAATGTTTTTCATATTGTAGGTTTATCATTAGAAGACAGTGGTAACTATACTTGTGAGGTGCGTGGACCTAATACTAGTGTACTGGCTGTTATAACACATAGACTGTTTATTAGAGGTAAGCTTTTCTTTATCGTCATCATCATCATCATCATCATCATCATCATTGTCATAAAATATACGTGTCTACCACCTACTTTTCATATTATTTAAATCAATCAAATGATAAAGGATCATAATGAATTCATATATTACACAAGATAAGTGTTATCAAACTAGAATAAAATTAATTCAATCTATATGGGCGCCTCCGTGGTCTAGCGGTAGCGTGTTGGACCACAGATCATTACCACCGGTGTTCGAATCTCGGCGTGGGCATATCGGAAGGTTGTTTCATCTTTGACTTCGTGTCATTACCTTTGGAGGTCGCTCGGCCCATTTAGCCTACCATGTGCACAAAAGTGGCCGTAAAACATCGATCATCATCATCATCATCAATCAATCTATATATTTATATATATATAAATATAAAGTTAATTGTTTGAGCAGAATGTTTACTTCAATCTGAAACTACTACTTCAATTACTTCGTACATTAGATATTTTTGAGGGTACGAGAATTTATTATTTTAATATAAAAGATTAATATATTCCATTTACAGCGTAATCTATTCTGAGCTTATTAGTATTCTATCTATCACTTTTAATCCAATATTCCATATACCCGGTATGCGTTATGCGGCATGCGAATGCGTATGCACACACCACATTGCGGTATAAACGAATATCGATGCTTTTCGGACATCTGCTGACCTACCTTCCTTGGGAAAGCCTGCCGGCGTCGAAAAATTCGGGATTCAGCCGTCCGATTCGCATTTGCACCATTCGCTACATGGAGCAATCCATTTTGTCGCATTCGCAAATCGCTTATGCAACAGTTAGTGAGCTCCGGTGGCCTAACAGTAGGCACCCGGCACTCGATGCCAAGGGTCACAGGTTCGATTCCAGCAAGAGATCGAAACTTTTCCAGAGATTAATTTCTCGGCTCACAACATCGTGGGTGGCTGACCACGTTAAAATGGCGCTGCCGTCTCCACTGAATTATAAAAAATAAAGGGGGACGTTAAAGACCCCCCGAGGACGTAAAACACTCTGACAGTGACCACCCTAAGGGTATTTCGGCTCCATCTTTCCGTACGGCTCCCCTGTGAGTGGTGGGGGAGGAGGTTTCCCAACCACTCCAACATAGAGGCTGTGCCGAATAAGCGACAGCCTGGGGATTCTCCCCGAACAACAAATCAAACAAGCATATGCAGTCGCACATCTGCTATGACGCTCATATATGTTTACATGTTTTCCATTTTTGGCCACATTCGTATACCACATGACGCATGGAATCTCGACTTTGGTCGTCTTCAAGTTGGTTTTGGAGCATTTTTTTCGTGATATCATTATTACAATAATAGGATGATTGTTTATCCTGATGTAAATGGTCTTTGACTTCCTGGCTTCCACAATAATGTATGCATAAAATGCACTAGTTAATGTATTATAAACATTTTATAAAGTATTTCTTGTCGCAAGTTTAATATGATGAAGTAACTTATTCCACAATCTGCTGTTGATAAACATCTGTAAATGTTTATATGACATATTTAATAAATGACGGGATATGACCTTTATTTGGTGATTATTTCAGATTTTATTAAATGTTGATTTAGTTCAATAAAGTTGGTATTGTGTTAGCTGTCATCTGTTTTAGCCATCTGCTGGTTGATGCCAATCACGTGACGTGTGACGATCTATTGTTTTCATCCGTCACAGCTAAAATGTAGCTAAAGCGTGTTCCAGTAGCGATGTGTTTAGGGTTTATCAGATGTGTTTCTCTTGGGATTAACTTTTGAGCGGTATTTCCCAGTTGTGACAGGTGCCTCGGCTATAAAAAAAAATGTAGCCAAGAATTTGTCTTTTTAAATTCTTTATAAATTCAAAATAGATCATTTATTTGTGAGATGTTTCAGGCCGTAGTCTATAGACAGTCAACTTTCTAAAACAATCGGCCCACCTTTAATCCGAAGATAAAAAGTATGTAGATGTATTAATTTTAACATAAAAAGATTATTAGTTATCCGAATTCTCGATCAACCATCAAACAGTTTATAGTCTTGATCGATCCGGTTAATCGAGAACTGACTGCAATCGGGTGATTTGGCGGCTTCCTTTGGTGTTGCTAACGATGCTGATTGTCTTACGGAACGTGATAACGATGATCCGATCTTCCACCTATTCAGCTCCAGTACAAGACGTCATCCTGAACAGGGATAACTGTACGGAGAACTGCGACGCCTATACACCTAGCCACCTGACGTTCACCGAGAACGACCCGTCCCTACTCCAGTGTATAGCCACGGGAGGCAACCCGCCACCGGATCTGAAAGTCTATATCGACGACTTTGACATAACCTATAGGTTTAAGACGGAGACCTATACCCGTCTGTTGGGTGGCCGCGGGCTCCGCATCATGCATTCCAGTGTCCACACGAGGACAGATAACATGGCGTTATCGGCCGAAGACGACGGGAAGATGCTGAGATGTACAGCCGCTGTACCCGGACTACCGGCTAATGTAACCAGGACCAAGATCCGGGTCAACTGTAAGTTATTGACGTTTTCCTGTGATTTATTGATTTCTATTAAATTATTTAATATGAAAAATATCTAATTTCCTGCGGTTTTATTTAACATGCATATTGATTGCGCCGCCCATATGATAAAGCTTTAACCTTTGATGCGAATACGGTTTTAAAGGTCATGGAAAACGATTTAGAAATTATAATATACTTATGTCAAATTAAATTATTTATTTCGTCCTCTATCCTCTTACGTTAAAAGACCAACACGCATCCTAATCCTGCGCGATGGCCCCATTTGGGGTATGTATTAATGAAGAGAAACCAAGTCTGCGGCAATTCGTCCACTAAAAATATATGGTCCACGAATTGCCAGTTGGGTAATAAAACACTAGCACTATTATTAAACTTATGGATAGATATTCTTAAGATCCAGCCCGTAAGAGAATATGAACGAATACAGATGGAATAAAATACTGGAAAGTAAACGATCATGATCGATGGCAGGTTGATATGAGATAATTTTGTAAACAAACGCACGTGTCAAATCAGAGATTTAATATCGCAACATTTTTGCAGAGATAAAGCACGTTGTTATTTTTATTTTAGTTATTATTATTTTGTATATGTCAAAGGCTGTTCAAAAGCGCTGTATATCAACCAGATATAACTAATATAAACCGATTATTTCATAACATACCTATATAACGTAATACAGCTAAATTGGGATTTATAAAACTGGTGTAAGAAAAAAAGAACATTCTATTATAAATCTAAACGAGTTATGAACGAGTACAATCTTCGACTATAGACTCGTTCTCACTCTTCAGTATTCCTGGATCAGTAGTGGAAGAATACATCCATCAGTTAGGAGTGGGTTTAACCCAGCTGGGGAATTCCCAAACGGCGCTATTATTTGTACAGCTTAGTCTTAATAAATCGTTATCATTGCGTACTACTTACTCAAATTTTAGTCTAAACGTGTGCTTGTTACAAGACAAGGAATCCAGATAACAAAAAGAAATCTATCGGCTGGCAGATCCAGAGAATTCATGAATATTCAGTAAGTCGGTTTCGAAAATATGTTGGACTCTTCTACATAAACTGTGATAAATCTGATCAAAACACGATTTAAATTTAAACATCATCTTTAATAACCATTAATGCTTTAAACTAATGGAGACTTCACTGACTGATTATAGAGTTTTACTATTCAGAATATGAACTGAGAAACAATGCGTAGTTCGTATCTACCTTCAATATCAATGACGTCACAACAGTCTCCTACCGAATTAACAAAACATCATTTCGACATTACATAAGTACTCGGAAATATACCCAAATATGCCAAATAAAGTATATTTAGGTGGGATTTATTCAAATTAACAGTCCTTTTGGTACAGTTGGATCTATGAGTCTGGATTATAAATTATTTCTAAAAAACATTCCATCACTTTAAGCTAATATCTAGACAACATCCGGCGTGAAGAATGCGATACGCTGGTCACGATTGTATGATCGTGATTATATCAATGTGAAATGTTGTGGATTGTATTTCTCCTTCCCTGATAATCGTCTAATATTGTACGGCTAATGTTTCAAACACCAAAAAAAGGTCGTCAACCATATAATATCACGGGTATCCATTATTCTGTTTCACACTTAACTAATAATTTCAAGCGTCTTTTCTGTATTTGGTACAATTTGTTTCTTCTTAATTAAGTCGCCATTTTGATTTTTTTTACAAAGTTCATACCCTGGTGAGTTTCAAATAGCCACCCATCATCTTCGTCCGTATATATATATATATATATATATATATATATATTATATATATATATATATATATATATATAATGGCCGAATAATGGCCGAAATGGCAGTTTTTAAGTGGGTGGCAACCTCAAATGAGGGAGACGCAAATGGTCTGTAACTTATAGCTTCCCCACGGAGACTAATTCTAAATAAATTTAGAATTTAGAATAAATGGCATGTTCGATGGAGAAAACCTTGCCAGGTTGGATGAAAAACCCCTCCTACTATAGTGCCACGGCCGAGGCGCGAACTTGCGACCTCCCTCACAGAATAACCATAGCCATAAGTAAATAGTCTCACGCTCTACCTATGTGGCCAAAGAGGCGATATATATATATATGTATATATATATATATATATATATATATATATATATATATATATATATATATGAAGTCAGGCCTTTGAAATATCTCCTTAGCTATTCGTTTCCGGAAAATGTAGGTTTTCATGTTTCAAGGTAACTCAAAACATTACGATTAAGCTAATGCCTTTACCAGTTTGCCAAATGTCATCAATATTAAGAACGAGTGCAGACATTCTCAATCAGCAAATCCCTGAGATGTATGATGTTGTAGTCTGTCACATACTGACACATGGTCCCGAACGAGCCGTCGCTATCTAGTCAAATAGGTATTTATGGTTTGATTAATCAGTGGGAAAATTAAGGGCTATCAGCTGGTGAATGTGTTCTAACCGAAGACCATCACATTTCTTATTAACCACTTTATTCTTGACCTAGCGTAGGAAGTGCAATTTGAATATAAATTCAAATTTCACTTAGCGGGGTAATAAGGTGCAATTACACAAAGGCCATGGAATTAATCTCACTAAACTTTCCCGTACTAAGGGCATTACATCCCTTTGAGAGATTAGCATCGGATCGAGTATTAATCGTACCCAAACTGTTACGTTACTCCATGGTCTCAAATGAAATGATTTCGCTTGTTTATCGACTAATGCTCCATTTGAGAGCTACGAATGGATGATATATGATACATTATGATCCGCCTTAAATAGTTCATGACCTTTAAACTCTGTCGAGCAGCATCAGCCTGTCTAGGCGACGGGTCGACTTCCCGATAGATGGCGCCAGGTTGCTTAGTCCAATCAAGAGTCGCCATTGATATGAAAGCCACCATTCGCGATGATGTGCTTATAATAAGCCAGAAGACGATTAAACTGAGCCTTTATAAGTCCAGCATAAAGTGTTTCTAAAGAACAGTCGACGTAACATAAGATTAATGAATTAGCTACTGGTACGTCGTGATTTATATCAGATGAACAACTCACTGGATTTCAGAATTGATAGCGTTAATGGGATTGTATTTATCAATGCCTTCTAAAACATCCGTCTTAGCCACAAACAGCTAATGTATCGTATGACAGCAAAGTATTTAGAATGTCGTATACAAAGTCAATAAATACCCAACCGGGCCCACTTTGCCAATAATTGGAAATATTGCACTAACATAATATAAACATACTGCGTCTGGACGTTCTTTTATTATTACAAATTATTCTCGCCAAAACATATTTGTTTTTTAATGAAATTATCTTTACACGGTCAATAATTATAGAGATGATCTTGGTCTTGTTTATGTGGTCGGTTCACCATTTTTTAAACGTCCCTCGGTTAAAGAATTACATAACAACCGAGTTCGAAGCCGTTCAAAATAACACAGACAACGATTTAGGAGTTACGTCTCATTAGAGAGGAAATAAATCACGGGATGACTCGTTGGCCAAAGACCCCCATTTTAGTACGGCTGTCCGGAGTGCAGCTGTTAATATTCTCCGTCCCATTCCAGATGCTCCAGTGATCACTTGCGAGCCAAATGCGGCGCTGGACAACGAGAAGAATGTGTACGTTTCGTGTCAGGTCCGATCAAGCCCGCGAGCGACGACCCTGTTCTGGGTAATAGACGCCAATGGTACGACTTTATCTGAGGGACAAATCGTCGACGAGTATTGGACACTTGTACAGGTAAATTATGAATTAATACATTCAGATAGATAAGAAATTAATGAAATAGGGATAATATCAAACGAAAGATAGACTGAAAATTATATATATATATATATATATATATATATATATATATATATATATCCAGTAGAACAAAATATTTATTATTGTGAACAGATATATGAAGCCACAAATAGACATATGGACATGTTTAATGGACAGAAGGGACAATTGGGAAGTATAAAAAAAGCAAATGGAAAAACCCCAAATAAGCTAGCAAAATAAATAAACAAACAAACAAACAAACCTCGTCGAAAAATATCAAGGTAAATAAATGCCGACGTTAAAACAGACAAAGCGATTTTACAGATGTATAAACAAACATGGTGTCGATTTTATAAACAAATAAACGCACAAACAAAACAAATAATTTTACACCCAAAATACATAAGCTTTTAGTAACAGTTAACACTTCTGTATTCGTATATATATATGTATAAAATCTTCTCCCCGTAAACCGAGACCAAGTCATGGGTCACGAGGTCAATATACCGAAGATACTGGGCTGTTTGTTGTAGTTAAGTCCCAATGCGTAGAGTATCCATAACGAGCTAGTTCCTTATGGTAATTAATGGAGAGGGCCCACTAGTTACTGACATTCTTCTATTTATAACTTAATGTGTAGTTTGAAAATGTAAAGTGGGAGGAGAACCCAGGTCAAAGTTTTCGGTGATTGGCCGACTGACTAACTGACTGACTGACTTCACTGAATGTAAACTCGCAGGCAGGCAGACACATCCACACACGCGCGCACACACATACGCGCGCACACACACACATACATACACGCACACACACACTCACACGCACACACACACACATATATATATATATATATATCCACATAATGAGTGGTACTCGAGGAACAAAAAATATTCCCTTTTGTCTCCTTAAATAAACAGGAAATGACTGAAGCCATGACGTCATCACTGGAGTAGTATCATTTGCTGACAATGTAGGAGACTAACTAAGCTTCTCATTATAGTTCGTGACGTAATTGACCTAGGTATAGGCCATGTTAGGGCAGCCATTAATATAAATAATCATAAGTCGTCTGAAGACAAAGGCTGGGGCGTCTCCATAGTCTAACTGGTAGCGCGGTTGGCCACATATCTCTAACACCTGGGTTCAAACCCCGGTCGAGATATGTCACAAGGATGTTTCATATTTCATTTCGCCTCATTACATTTGGAGGTCGCTCGGCCCATTTAGCCTACCTTGTGCATAAAGGTGGCCGTAAAACAACACTTACATTTACATTGAAGACAAAGCCTATTATATAAAAAAAGTCGTAGAATAATTCTCAATGTAGGCAATGGTACTAAATTCTTAGAACTTTTCTAGAATAATCATCCGGGGAGAGTTTAATTTAAAAAAACACGTTTTTGTTTGTTAAATGGCAAATATAATATCTGTTGGTGTTTTTTTATATTTTTATAAAGATAACTAGTCACGTAGTCAGTCACCTGGTTATATTGACCTTCATTTTCATGTACTTTCTTTAACCATTTGATATGGTTGAGAAAATAATATTTGTTTAATACACTGATGAGTATTTTACTTACAGGCTATGACAATGATGATGTTTATGATGATAGGATGACCTTGATGATGATGACGAAAATGATGATGATGATTATTATTATTATTATTATTGTTGTTGTTGTTGTTGTTGTTGTGGTTGTTATTGAAAGAGTTGTATATCTTCAGGATCGCAGTGACGGTGTTATGGAGACGAAGTTATTTATGAGGAGGACGCTACCCGCGAGCTTCAAGAAGTATACTTTGGTAGCTGAGAATAGTGTCGGTATTAAACGGGAAGATGTCGAACTAGTGCGGAGTGAGTATAGGACACAGACACAGTGATTGGGATATACAGATAGATAAACAAACGTATACACACAAACATACATATGTGGGCACAGGAAGAGAGGTACACAAATAAGGATGCACGGAGAGAATAACATACTGACAGATTGGCAGTCAGACAGACAAAGACTTTAAGTAGAAATTTCAGTTGTTAGTGTTAGTACATCTGGTTCTAGTATTCCCTTATTATCCCAATCTGCAGCATACACAAATTAAACTTGATAATATGACATATCAATTATTCCGGTATTTCCCTAAATGTTTCGGATTATCTAAGTGTGACTGTAAATAAAGTGTCAACAAACTAACAATAAAAATTAATGTTTTGTTCTTTCTCCTCAGAACATCCCACAGGAGAAAGGATGGAAAATGACCCGCCATATTACGGTCGTCGCGACTATGACCAAGGACCAGGAGGTCCCCACGTGGATTATATATTTATCCCGGCCGGGGCGGGCCAGCAGAGACATCTAGCGAATTTTGCTATAGTCTACGCAGTGGCATTCCACGTGTTGTATGAGCAAATGTGCAAGGCGTGCTAACGCCGTATGTCACATGACTTCTAGTGGGTGGCGGGTGATGGCCGGTTGCTGATTATCTCTGTAGGTGGCGGGACCAGGTGATGTTTAGGTGTAACATGTTATGCCTAATGCTTAGGCAGAAGTATCAGATGACGTACAGGTGACATGACGTGACATACACATATCGAATAAACGATAGATTTTGTCACACTAGAAATAGGTGGTGTTCGGTGGTACAAATCTATTTTAAGTGGGTTATAGTTCGGATCATGTATGAAAGCGACTAAAATTTATGAACTATAAATATATACATTATCATTATTGACAATCCAGCTTTTAATTTTTATATATATATATATATATATATATATATATATATAAAGAAAGAATAATGCATATTTCATAGTACGAAAAGACGAGAAGTAAGAATGGGAGAAAGAGAAACATGCTATGTTTTGGTATTATTTTTCATACTGTATACTGGTAGCTGATAATATCAGCTGTACATTGCGACACCAGATTATCATAACGTTCTTTATTTTAATACATCTCCATGTGTTGATTTGTTTTCGCTCAGTGTGACCCCCTCCCAGTGTCTCAAGTGTAGGAAGAAATTACGCACAAGTATCACTCATCCGTTGAGGAAATATTTATTCTGTTTTTTCGGGTTCTGTTGACTCTCGATCGTTTCATTTTATTTGGATATGAACAGGGTACATGTATATTAAGTTGATAACTTTATCATATTAAGTTGTTATTTCAATTTTGTTAACCTGTTTCAAAATGTTAACTGTTACACCAGTGAATATTCATGTGCAGAAACTATGAAAAGTCAGATATAATAATAATAATAATAATACAAATTGTTCAAGTTCTAAAGTTGTTTTTCACTTAAAATACATTACGCCATAATCTAGATGTTATTTCAAATGCGCCATTTTCATGAAGAATTGTCGTCAGTCAAAGTGATATCTAGTCAGAATATTTTCTAGTAATGCCATGTAGACCAATATAGATTTATAAATATCGTAATTAGTTAATTTTTGTACGTGTTTGTTGCCTGAAGATTGTGCCTTGTCCCGTCGGCATCGATCATAACGTCCATCACGGTATTAGTGAAGGTGCGAACGTTATGACAGGTAGATAGCACGCCTACTCCGACCGTGCCATGGTGTTTTTCTGTCATCATATTGTCCAAACAACGTTCATTTGGTTGATGTGGTATAACTGCGATGGTTTGTTTTGGGATTGAGAGTGTCCGTTAATTGTGTTGAATAAATATCTGACATTAATTATTAACTGAACCTAGTTTTGTGTTAATTCGTTTTAAGAACGGAATTTTTTCAATCAATTTACCTTTTTCACATCATCATGATAATGGCCTAAAATTGCAAAGAAAATAGACAACAGTTTAAAAAGTATTTAAATACTGATTATTATGCTGAAAAATATGACAATGAATGAAAATGAATACTTAATAAGGCGTCAACGCTAATTATTTCATTTTAAGGCGTTGTAAGTACGTTGCCATATTTTGAGAGTAATAGTCAACGATATTATCAAGTATTATCAAACAGATAGGTTTGCAATTTGGATTTGAAAGGTCCTATGGTCGAAGCAGATAGTATGCGTTCTGGCAGATGGTTTTCCATGCATATATATATATATATATATATATATATATATATATATAAAGTTCACATATATAAAGGAGGGAGCCTCCATGGTCTAGCGGTAGCGTGTTGGACCACAGAGCACTACCACCGGTGTTCGAACCTCGGCGTGGCCATATCTGAAGAGTGTTTCATTTTTGACTTCGCTTCATTACCTTTGGAGGTCGCTCGGCCCATTTAGCCTACCACGTGTACAAAAGAGGCACCAATCACAAATATAAAGGCATGTCCGCTTTGATTTTAATTTCATTTTAGATTTAATAAAAATCCCTTTTGGCGCTAACTCACTTACTGTTTCCATAATGTAGTTGTAAACTTAACAGGTTCAAAAATGTAATGCTAGTTAACCCCGAACCTTTATTTGGTATAAAAGGAAACGGAATATAAGGAGGTTTATTTAGTTATTAACCCATTGGGCTTATTCTATTGGGGGTTTCCCAATCACCGTTTTCCCTTTTTATAGGATAATTTGTAACCGTTCAGCTAATAAACGATCTAATAGACACTACTCAATTCAGGATTATCAGCTAAATGATACGAATCAGAAATTTATGATATACATAATAATTTATCACAACTCATTATGGCAACAAACCAAATAAAATGTTTTGTTTTCAGTCAAATCTTATATAACTAAACTATTTGAACCAACTCAGCAGAAATGATTCAAAGCGTGGCTGTGTGGCAAACATTTTTAATTTGAAGTATATTCCCAAAATACTACTACTACTACTACTACTACTACTACTAATAATAATAATAATAATAAAGTGTATTTACCAAAGCGCCCTCATTAACAGGAACCATTCAAATGCGCCAGTTAATGATGTCCTAGATAATATATATGTAAATGCAAAATGAGGCATTTGAACGATGATCAATATTTATCGTTGAAAGTAATATTGAACAGGTGTGTTTTCAGAATAGATTAAAATGCTTCAACTGACGACAACCTATTCCACACAGCTACTAAACGCACAATTATCGCATGACTTGACCCGAGACACGGGTATAAGCTGATACGTGCAGTACTGTCTGACTTGATGAGTTTTCGGGATGACTTTTAATGGATGCCAGTTCACGCATGTATTCAAATGCCAATGCAGTTTTTGAAGGATTGGAATGATCTGATCATATTTTCAAGTATTTGTCACTATGCGACCTGTATTGTTTTGACTTCACGGATGATTGATGTCATAATTAGATATGTCATATAACAGAGAGATACAATAGTCTATACGAGATGTAACAAAGGCATTGATCACTGCAACATGCGCTTCCAACATCAAGAACACTGTTAAACAATAGATGTTCTTAAGATAGTAGTAAGCAGCTCGGCATACTGAGGTGAGATGTTTGTACATATTAATACAATTGTTAAACATTGCCCCCTAAGTATTTTAGATTATGCATCCACCTGTAAAGGTCGTGTTTTATGGAATTAACAGAAAATGATGATGCCAAATATATAATATTATTTATTAATAAATTATAAATTTATCAATGATATGGCAACTGTATACCTGTGTGAACTGGTGTCTATTAAAAAGTCACCCCGGGAAAACACACATATTATACTTCATGTAAAGAGTATCTCGGATCATGTGGTAATTGGACGTCTAGTGTCGCAGCCCCCACTTTGTGGAAAAGGTTGCCTACAAATATTAGAAGTGGGTCATCTCTTGAATATTTTAAATGCGTTCTAAAAACAACACTTGACAATTACAATGATAAAATTCGTTATTCATCTAGAATGAAGGAGGTCTATCTACTACTTTACATTATGTGTGTATGTGTGTGTATGTGTGTGTATGTGTGTGTATGTGTGTGTATGTGTATGTTGTGTATGTGTGTGTATATGTGTGTATGTGTGTGTATGTGTGTGTATGTGTGTGTTGTATGTGTGTGTATGTATGTTGTGATGTATGTATGTATGTATGTGTGTGTGTGTGTTATGTATGTGTGTGTATGTATGTTTATGTATGTATGTATGTATGTATGTGTGTGTGGGGGGGGGTGTTTTAGGATACATATAAAGAGGCAACAAGCACAGAGCATCAACATATCAAAAGATCCTTCGAGACCTACCTCCATAAATCTAAATATAATACGACTATACATACATTAATTTAAAAATAAAATGTTCCATACCTCCACATATTGATAGATGTATGCGTATACCTAAGCATGTGTCTGGTCTACTCATCAGCCTGTGGGAACCAGCTAATTCGCTTTTCGTACGCGACAAATATGTCACACCCACAGTTAAGCGGCTACATGCAGGCTACGTACAAAAAGCGGAAGCACGTAAAACACATACCAATAGATACCACAGCTGGCAGCAAACAACACGTGCGTTTGGTTCAATGGTAACTTATTAAATACATTATAAGGCACAGGCACAGAGAATCTCGAACCGTGAATTCAAACTCTGGACGTTTCTTCAGGGGACTGAATCCAGAGTGGCGACTTTTTTGCTGAGACATGTGTAATGTCTCACCAGTCCCTAAGCCGCCAAGCAAAATCAAAATACGAATCACCTACAGCCGTGGAGTTTGGGTGTAAAACACCCAAGTCAGATCACGGCAGTAGTGAGAATGTTTAGCTTAATTATCTAAGCAGCCCTATTTATAGCAATTTTTCAATTGCTGTATCTTTCTTCAAAGCAATACTATATAAACTATATAACACAATTGTTACCGTCTTCAAAGATCAGTTTTACAACGGCAGGCGTCACGAAGCGACTATATTAAAACTATTTCTTTAAATTTCTATTAAAAGACTGACATCTGCGCTGAAGCAGACCGTATTAGGGTCTAGCTTCGATACTGTTTGAACTATGTTATCATTTTCAAACCTGACCTAATTTATGCTATTCTAACTATTGTAGTTCTTAAATGTTATTTATGACAAGCAGATTAGAGCTAATCTTGAATGTCATAGTACAAACGGGACATAACTGGACCTAGGAAAGATAAATCTATTCCCACATACAACCAAAGTGAATTATATATACAAGTAAACTTGTTATATAAACACACCAACCGCGCGAACTGTGTCCAATCCCACCGCTCGAGATGCGATGCAGTGTTTCTATTCCTGAGTCAGGAGTACTTATAATGCTTTAAGAGCGTACTGTATCTGCTACAGTCATTTAAATGTTGGATAACCAGGCCAGACACCTAAACGGCGTGCCTCCAAAGACGCAAGTAGTACATGGATTATACAGCTCTAGATCAACTTTTCTTGAATGCAGGGTACGGGAAATATGGTCCACACGCATAGAAAATGGAACTTTCTCAACCACAGCATAATCTGCCTTGTTATATTTGCTGGAGGGTCAAATACCTCATAAACATACAAATCCAATAAATACTATGACCTACTCGTCACTATTACATCGGCGCTTTAGCAGACCGTTATGGCGGAATTGCCCTTCTATATATTAATATTTTCAAATCAGACCTAATGTCTGCTATACAAACTATAATTATAATATAGGGTTTTATTAATGACAAGGAGACTAAAGTTAGCATTGAATGTCATAGTACAGACTGGACATAACTGGACCTAGGAAAGATAATTATATTTCCACAAACAACTATGGTGAATTATATATACAACTAAACTTGTTATATAAAACACACCAACCACACGAGCTGTGTCCAATGCCACCGCTCGAGATGCGATGCAGTGTTTCTATTCCTGAGTCAGGAGTACATGCTTTAAGAGCGTACTGTGTCTGCTACAGTCATTTAAATGCTGGATAACCAGGCCAGACACCTAAACGGCGTACCTCCAAAGACGCAAATAGTGCACGGAATATATAGCTCTAGATCAACTTTTCTTAGAACGCATGGACCTGGAAACATACAGTGTCCACGCATAGAAAAAGGAACATCTCAACCGCAGCATAATATGCCTTGTGATATTTGCTGGAGGGTCAAAGTCCTCATAAGCATACAAATCCAATAAATTATGACCTACTCGTCACTAACCTTTATATAAAATAAAACAAAATTTGTAAAAAGAAAACACGAACCTCAATCTCTGGCACCGGCAATGTGTGTTTTAGCTGTGTATAATAAGGCACAGGCACAGAGAATCTCGAACCGTGAATTCAAACTCTGGACGTTTCTTCAGGGGACTGAATCCAGAGTGGCGACTTTTCTTGCTGAGACATGTGTAATGTCTCACCAGTCCCATTTATCATTTATCTAACCTCCCGATCTACTTTATCCAAAAGTAAAACATTTCCATTCAACCATCTACTATTGTTTATATGCTGCATTCGTCGACCTTCAATTTACTAATCCCATGAATACGATATTCACGAATACCAGTTTGTTCATCCTCTCAATATGTAGCTAGTAAGGTTGACTAACGTATTTAGAAAATTAATTACTTAATACTTATTAGCCTAAGTGAGGTAGCAGAATTAACCAACTTTTTCATCGTCATGTAAGTATTCGCAAAATACACTCTACCAATAGATGTATAAAAACATTACCACGTTATGATAGGTCTGTCATAACGTTGTGTGGCATCGAATTAAACGAGGTTCTCTATCTCTCTCTCTCTCTCTCTCTCTCTCTCTCTATATATATATATATATATATATATATATCTCTCTCTCTCTCTCATCCATCAGTGAGATGCCTAGCCGAGTTTCTCTTCACATCCGGATTTCCTGACGGTAATTCAATATATCGACGTCTGGTCGCGTGTAATTTGTTATGCTGAAAACTAATAAATGAGTATATATATATATATATATATATATATATATATATATATATATATATATATATATATATATATATATATATATGTGTGTGTGTGTGTGTGTGTGTGTGTGTGTGTGTGTGTTAGTGTGTCTCTGTATGTATGCATGTAGGTATGTATATATATATATATATACATATATATATATATATATATATATATATATATATATATATATATATATATATATATATATATATTTATATATATATATATATATATATATATATATATATATATATGTGTGTTGTGCGTCGGGGGGAGGGGGTAATATGCAGTACTATCATCATCACCCTTTACTTTATACAATACTCCTATATCCGATTCTCATCCGGTGACGGATCGAACAGGTCAATGTCGGATTACAGAGGTCATGACCGGACTAACAAGTAACGATGCACCGAGTAGTCGCTGTATATAGGGATAGACATCAGTAAACGGGACGTCGTATATCAGAGAAAATTGCTGTGTTCTACTGGACTTATGCCCAATCCGATTGTCCATTGGAATATTAACAGAATCAGCAATCCATTCTAAACACCTTGTGTGGCATTTAAACTCTTGGACAATCCACTGGATCTACGAACATTGTTATATAATAAGTAGTGGTCTACATCTTGAAACAGGGTCTAATAGAGAGAAAATAGGTCTAGATATTTACCTTTAGACCAGAGTCCGGTGCTATAACAGGACCAAAATAATCGATTACGTTTACGATCAATTGAAAGTGTAATGATTATGATTACTAATATAAAAATGATGGCAATCGATCACGATTGTGAATGAATTACAAAGTAATCATGATTACAATCATTATTGCGAAGTATGTCATACAAATATGAATATCATGCGTCATTCCTATTCAGTAAGTTAAATCTGTTATACTACAGTCACTACTAAATACAATTATGGATATTTCTAAAGGTATATGTACTAGTCTAAATGAGAATCGTTTCCGATATACCTGAGCTGCTCACAAATACGTCTCCTACATAGCAACCAACAGGGCGGCATGCATACCTTCCAATACTTAAATGTCTCAATTGCTACGGACCATGTCGAGATGCCGAGATGTTTTATCATAAGCTTTGCTAGGATGGCCTATTCTTGAAATGATAACATACAATCGGCTTTATCCGTAGCACACGATGATCATAGCTTGAGTTCAATATTCACCGAAGGGAAAACAGGAGCAAAAGAGCCGGTAGTCGTGAAAGCAACGATTTTTAGGTATTGAGAATACGCTGAGATTAAAGAAGGTCATCGTTTTCAGCTCAATGTTAAGTTGTGATTATCCGATAAGATCTCTACACATTTTTTCAACATTTGTCGAGCTGAGACGACTCATAACCGAAGGGTGACGGGTTCGATGCTCCGGAGCTGCAATGCTGTCACGTGGCGACTGGTTCACTCAGCCAGAACTGAGAACCCGACAGGTTATGTGATGGTTATGTGTCTCAGTAACGGTTGCGCCCATGATGGCAGCATTCGTTGTTTGCTCCCTTGGGAGTTGAGGTGTGTGCTAGATCGAAACAGGTCTGAGTCGGGGATAATAATACTGTAAAACGCATTAAAACAGCTATCAGCTGGATAGGACGCTATATGAATGTCATGTATTATTATTATTATTATTATTATTATTATTATTATTATTGTTGTTGTTGTTGTTTTGTTGTTGTTGTTGTTATTATTATTATTATTAGTAGTAGTTGTAGTATTAGTAGTATAAGTAATATTAGTAGTAACAAATTAGTAGTAACATAACTAGACAGAATGGACGCGAGTCCAGACGAACCTCACAGAGTCTAATCTACTAGAGTCTATTGGACTAACACTCATTCTACACTAGAACAGCCCGCTAGACCCATGTTAATCAATCAGGAGTCAGTGGACCTAAATACAATCGGAGTAGTGACAGTCCACACACCGCAGTCTTCTAAATTAGTAAAACAGATCAATTTATGCGCAGTCTACGATATCAGACTGTAAAATTGTCTCAACAAATGACAAAACAGACGATGACGCCATGCCCAGGTCTCACAGTCCACTAGACCTAGCCGTCTAGTCTAGCCTTGTTAGTCTATTGCGGGTTATAACCCCGTGTTGCCTATCATCCATAAACCAGGATATAAGACAGTCCAATTGGAGCATCTATCTCCGGATCGCTGAATCTAACAACGAAACTGCCGACTCAGCATAAACCGACATCTGACCAGGCCATTGGTAATCGCTGTTCATTTCCCCATGAGATACCAAAGGTCATAGGTGACGCGCCGGGGGTCGGGGTGACGGTTGACCTCGGTGTCCGGATGCCGGTGACCTTGACGCCGGCTTCTGTCTAGATGCCGTCGGCGAGGGTGTACGAATTCTGGGGTCAGAATGACATTTATAACATGAACCCCCACCGCCCTAACCCGGAGGTAGTGGAGAGCGAACGTGGGCATTGATATAAACTTTTCCTTATCAGAGATGTTCTAAAATGGAAGCTTCGGTGGTAGTCGGAGATCTGATTGCTCGATGAGGGTAGCGCGAGAGCATGGCAATAGATGTACATGCACAGTCGTGCATTTACATAAACATGCGTATTATGCAAACAACGACACGGGTGTTTAGATACGAAGGTTTCGAGTTAGACGTTCGGTCCTTGCCTCAGTAAACATACTCTCCAATAGCAAATATAGGGAGGCTTCTAGTAGACTGCTTTCGATTAAGTACAATTTCGATTATCCGGCTGGAATATTGTCCGGTGAATATTATCTTAAAGGGGGTGAAATGATCATTTTTTTCGAACATTAATCAAAACGGCTTATATGCTTTCAGCATAAAAAGATATTTCTATAAGTATACACTCAAAACAACCATACAAATAAACAGGATATACCATATTGAAATATTATCGATTATTAGTTTTCAATTAACCAATCGCTTTGTTCGGAATATCGTCCATTACCTTATCACATATGATGGCATATATTCACTCACTTCAGGCTATTGTCCATGTACCCTCTTCATATATACCTGCTTTTATTTTAATATTGATATTTACGTGAAACCATATAACTTTTTAACATTTTAACTTTTTGTCTAAACTTTAAGCCAAAGCCTTCAGGTGTTACCATAGCATTAACATAATACACAGGGTACACATATATGCGTGTCTGGATGTAACATCAACATATCGTATTATGGATGTAGCGCGGAAAGTCACTTCTCCGGAGTCAATACCTGATGAATCGTCCAGCGGTTATATTCACGATTCGTGATACTCTATGCAGGTGTCTCATTCCACACTGCTAAACATATACACACACATATACACATACACACACGGGGCGCCTCCGTGGTCTAGCGGTAGCGTGTTGGACCACAGATCATTACCAGGCATGTTCGAATCCCGGCGTGGCCATATCTGAAGGTTGTTTCGTCTTTCGCTTCGTCTCACTACCTTTTATTTCCTACCTTCTGCACAAAAGTGGCGGTAAAACATCAATCATCATCATCATCACACACACACACATACACACACACACACACAAACACACACACACATATATATATATATATATATATATATATATACAGAGAGAGGGAGAGAGAGAGAGAGAGAACACAAATTGGCGCCAGGGAGTAAATATGTATGCACATTATGTACGTCACAAACATTTAATTATTTGGCACATTGAAGACGTATGCAATGTTCATGGATGTATAAGTTATTACTTCTGGTATGAGTGGAAGTGAACGTTTAATGAATTGTGCCATAATTCCTTATGAAGATTGTAGGCTTCAACTTATGAACCATTCATCGGATTAGTTCGACTGCCCCAAAAAAACAAATGTACTTTATTAAACAGAAGCATCCTCCAACATAGGTTCTGATCTGGAGATTTATGTGAAAGTATTCTACATAATAATCCTTATACATGCCAGCGAAATGGGAAGATCCTGTACTAAGCCGGTTACGTGACTGTTTTTAACTTGATTCGCTGTGTATCTGCTGTGATATCTATTATTTACATAATGGCTGTCAACTCTCAGACAGATCCGCGTCTATTTGTGTGTGGGATCTAATCGGATCCGTAGACTTGCTAATGAAAAACGCGCTACTTTATATCCTGTTATGTAAAATCGGAACACCCTAGGGATCCGCTTCTGCAAATGATCGTTTCGTGTTGCTAGCGTAAACGGTAACTTAATCTGTTGACGCCTAGACTGAATATATCGTTCTTAACGTAGAACAGTCATTCACTCGTTTGGTGAAAAAGTCCACAAGCTGGATGTGGCTATACCGAGTTGCAATTCATATCACGAAGACCTAGATCGGGGGGCAGGGAAATGCTTCCATATGTTAATGTGTTTGCATATATTCGTATTTGAACATAAACATATTTCAAATGTCCTTGAATAACGCATTAATAGGCGTATTTGTTGTCAAACGGATAACATGGTTAGCCTGAGACCTCTGATACCTGAGCTTAGACAGGGGTGAATTTTATCTTCGCCTCGTCACCTGATGCCGTAAAACTGCAGCACGTTATATAAATACTACTACTACAACTACTACTACTATTTCTACTACTACTACTACTACAACTACTACTACCACTACTACTACTACTATTAACACTATTTTTACCACCACTTCTACTACTACTAATAATAATAATACGACTACTACTACTACTACTACTACTACTACTACTACTACTAATAATAATAATAACAACTAATAATAATAATAATAATATATATATATATATATATATATATATATATCGATCTGTAAGTCATACTGTAACTACAGTTGTACATAAGTTTTATAATCAGCAAACAAGATGGCATTGAGCTATCAGGGGAGTGACTCACCCCTCCCTTCCTTATTGAGGAGGGTCAACGGGGGTGAATACACTACTATGGATGTCATGTTAAGACGACTCATCAGGGGAATGGACATCAGTATCGGTGTCAGGAAAAGAGAGATTCGATCGGGATAGAGGAGGGAGTCGGATACGACTGTCGGTGTTGTGTTATCTGTGTTAATTATCTCTGTTTGAGTGATAGACAGAAGATGACAGATCTATCTTATCTTATCTACCAGTCAATAGTGGAGTAGGCTTGACGTAGTTATATTAGTGTGGAATACGCGCGAGCCTCACATTGAGAGAGATTTATTAGAATGATGTGTAAATTCTTATTTGTGTGAGAGATCTTGTATACAAGTGTATGTGTTTGTATGTGTACGTATTTATGTGTTTATATATATATATATATATATATATATATATATATATAGTGGGTATGTGTTTGTGTGTGTGTGTGTTTGTGTGTGTATATATATATATATATATATATATATGTGTGTGTGTGTGTGTGTGTGTGTGTGTGTGTGTGTGTGTGTGTGTGTGTGTGTGTGTGTGTGTGTGTGTGTGTGTGTGTGTTTTAATCATGTGGAATAAGGCTCTGGCACTGGCATATCTCGAAGCGTGAATTCAAACTCTGGACGGTTCTTCAGAGGACTGAAACCAGAGGTGCGTGTTTCATGTTACGGCATTTTTAATGTCTCAGTAGTGTATATGTGTGTGTGTGTGTGTGTGTGTATGTGTATTGATTTGATGTAGACCTTTAATGCTTTATATGCGCTGTTCTTTTAGGCATTTTATTAAGGAAGGTGTTTTTCGCTGGATGATGAGGTGATTGGCTGGCATCCTACTGGCTGGTGTCCTATTGGCTGGTGTCCTTTTAGCTGGTATCCAGCCTCCAAGCAAATGGAGTTCTACGACTGGACAATATTATTATTTTAGAAATTGCTAACAAATACGTGGACATTACAAATAGAAGAAGAAAAAAACATCATATTTTGTTGGGTGCCAAGTCACATAGGCGTAGAGAGAAAGTGCTGATGCTGATGCTAAACGGGGCTTAATACTACAAGAAACAAATTACTCGACTCATACTTTAGGCATACCTTAAAATCTCACTACATAACAAAATGGCAGCAACATTGGGACGATCAAATTTTCAATAAATTACATTCTGTCAAACCTGCCCTTGGAGAATGGCTCTCTGGTAGCCCCAAAAGACGATAAGAATTAGTTTTATATCGTGCACACATAGGACATACCTATCTTACACACAAGTATTTGTTAGCTGGAGAGGATCCCCCGTTCTGTATTTGGTGCCACCAAACTCCCAAAGCGGAACACATATCCCTCCCATGTGTTAAGTTTAATAACATCCGAAAGAACTTCTTCAATGTTTCAACTTTAAATGAACTTTTTAGAGATATTAATTCGAAAGTGGTGCTTCAATTTTTACGTGAAGCTGGTCTTTATAAACTATTTTAATGTAGGATTTACATATGTTTAATTGACTATTGCTGGAAGCTGGACTTCGTTATCTTATTGAAAGATCTACTCTAGAAAAACATTTTAATGATATTAATCCGGAAGTAAACACTTAAAGTTTTAGGAGAAACTGAACTTTACAACTTATTTTCAACGTATCATGTGTATAAGATTAATTGTATACCGGCAGAAGCTGGTCTGCACTGTTTTTATTGATAGATTGCAGGAAGAATGTATTGTTAGAATAATAAGCTGGTGATTTTAACGTAAACCATTAACTAGTTTTGACAATGTGCCGTAAAACCACATTCATTCCATCCCATTAGCTGGTATCCAATTGGTTAGTATCATATTGGCTGGTGGATGACTATCTTTGTCCATACACATCCTTGTCAATAAGCAGACTTCTCATCTAAATAAAATAAAACCAACAACGCCAATAATGTTAATCTTCAATAATATTACGTACGTTTATAATAATAATAACAATAATAATAATAATAATAATAATAATAATAATAATAATAATAAATAATAATAATAATTAATAATAATAATAATAATAATAATACATCTATTGTACATTGTAAATAATAACATTAATACTAATACAGGTAAATATAATTGGCATATTAAGATTAGCCAGTATTACAGTAATACATGATCAGATATTAACAGATTACCATGAATATACTAATTGAATTAAATAGGTTTTTACATGGCACTTGGATGTTGCAATATTCTTCATGGATCTGATGGCTTCTGAGAAGGCATTGCATTTAGTTGCAGCTTGGTAGATGAGCGTCCGGTCTTTTGCCGTCTGAAGATTACAAGAATATTTTTGGAACTAGACCGTAGTTGCCACTATCCTTAGTGCACTAAGAAGAACATTTTAGACACGTAAGAATGCTGACTCAGTGACATGAAACGTTTTGTAGGCAGACCGTTTATATGTACTGCAATGACCCACATGTCTTCAGGAAAAGGGTTAAAATGGCTTCCTTGAGACATGCTGGAACTTTCCCTTATACAATCGACTTGTTTACAATATTGGTAATACAGGGGACAATAAGATGGTAATTTTTTCACCTTCAGTAATCATGTATGCCATGGATCCTGGCATCAAGAAGTGGAACATAATTTCCTGATTACTTTCAGAATTTAGTCTCAAGTATCTTGTATAAACATGTGGAGTGCAGGTTTCGTTGTCAATGTCAAATGAGAGCTTGGACCATCAGCAATTTTATCATCGAATTTATTGGATATTATTCCATTTTGTCTGAACGAGTTGATTGAATATTTCAGTAAACTCAGTTGCAAAAGAATTGGACAAGAGGGAGCAATCATCCGTTGTATGTCTGTTTGTGTTCACAATTTTAAAAAGAGTTTTCTAATCTCCTGCATATTGGTTGATTTTACTACTACTACTACTACTACTACTACTTATAATAATAATAATAATAATAATAATAATATACAAAATGTATATAGCGCCCTATATAATCTGTAAGAAGGTTACTCTAGGTTACAGGAGAGCGTTGCCGTAATCTAGCCGAGAAGTTATCAGGGCGTGTGCCAGTGTTTTGCAAGCATCCAATGTGAGGTACTGCCTGATATAACCAATATTACGAATTTGTCAGGGATGTATCAAAATATACTTCTAAGTTCTTCACTGACGATGCCATAGAAACAGTATTATTACCTACCTGAAGCCGTAATTCCTCATTCATCTTAACCTGATGTTTTGGGTTAAAGATAATGAGCTCTGTCTTTTCCTCGTTTAACTTAAGCAAGTTTGCACTCATCCAAGTACTGATATCAGCCAAACACGCTTCAATTTAAAGTAAGATATTTTATTATCGCCTTCAGGTGTAATCTCTGGTGGTGGAATATCACCAGGTTAACACCTGTGCAGGTTCTTCACCAATTCGTTCGTGTTGTCTGAGGAAACATTTGGTTTAACCTATCTCATTGAAAAACAGAGAACTATAGGGTAAAAGATCATACTACGGCTTTTAAATGGTGCAGGTTGGTCGATAACACTAAGCAGCGCCTTATCATACTGTGACGACGCAACATCCAGGGTTGCGGTCGAGTCTGTAAACAGGTCATTGCCACTAATGTCATCAGACAGTATTCTATAGTCACTGGCTTTTAAGTTACGGTAGATAATAGTTCATTGAGTGCGGCGAGGTTTGTAAATATTAAGATCAATATGTATGGCAACATAATTCGTTAACATGAAAGGTAGAGAAAGACTGTGTATACACGAGTCATCTGATCTGGTTATAACCGAGAATCCCATATATCGTCGTCTCGGTGTTGTTTCTGTCACATGTTGTTAGGGGTTAGCTGACCCAATTAGATCTTTTAAGTGTCTCCTTTTTGTTTGCATTTCACTGTCCCAGTGTACGTTAAAATCTCCAGTTATCGTGAAAATACTAGACAGCAAAGCAAATGTATCCATAATGTTACTGAGTTTTATAAACATTCACAATGTTAGGCAAATGATAACGTTTTTATTGGGTGGGTGTAATGTTGCTTCAGACATGTATTTGACTTCCAATGGGGGGACCATTTATAACGCTCTGTACAGTGGTTTGGAGGCCTTCATTTGTGATAGTTCGAAGTGTATTTCAATCTAAGGACACACTTTTTTGTCTCTCTCATTAGCAACGGCACATCCATGCTATGCCCCGTGTCTATAATTCTCTAATCAAGTCGACACAATGGTAAGGCGAAAAGGAGCTTTATACTTACCCGATAGCGGAGCACATTGAATATATAGGCCACATGGGGCCGGGTCATACTTTATTTTATTGTTAGATAGCTCAGGCAATGTCTGTTGACTTCAATACAGAAGAATGGCCAAGTCAAACAATAGACGTAACACACAACTAGGTTTAACTGATACTCCCATGTGGATATCAGACTAATACCGGGATAAATACACCAGCCAGATGTCCGTGCAATCAAATACTGCCTCAAAACCGGCCTCAAAAACAAGAAAGCGCCAATTTCATTCACAAAATACAATATTGGGATATGATGCATACATATTCACTGAGCTGATGTGCTAACAATTCAGTTCAGAGAAATACCTTTTGATAGGAATAACGTTTTTCATAGAAATGCCAGGAGCTCTATTACTGGTGCCCGTGGAGCAGAGAGTGACTCACTAATGGCAACATCAAACTCACTAACACAAATAATATTTATTAGCATTTTCCAAATGCGCTTATCATCAGGAACTGAACCCTAACAAAATTAAACCCTAATAATGTCACGTTTCAGTAACATAAAGTACTAAAAACCAAAGACAAATTCAAACATTTAAATAATTAAACAAACAAACAGTCAAACAAACAAACAAACAACAATCAAATCGATAACATTTGACAGCAATCTTCAATACCACTAATTCTTAACTACAACAATTACCAATAACAACAATTACCAATATAAATAAATACCAATAACAACAATTAACACTAACAATAATTACCAATAACAACAATTTCCGATAACAACAATTATCAATAACATCAATTTCCAATTAAACAATAAATCAGTAATTGATCCAATCGACCACATACCATGCAGTTTAACATAGTTTATATAAGGTATTAGGTGTAAATATATTGACACAAAATGCACAAAATAGAATACACCCTCACATGCACGTATGCATAGATGCACGCGCACGCAGACACGCACGCGCACAAACACAGATATGTATGTGTGTGTGTTTGTGTGTATGTGTATGTATGTATGCATATGTGTGAGCGTGTGTGTGCATGTGTGTGTACATGTGTGTGCGTGCGTGCATGTGCGTGTGTGTGGTGTTTGTATTTGTACAAAGTTCCTAACAGCAACCATCTATTTGTATTAGCTAGCTTTACATATTATCTAATGTCCAGTATAAGTTAATGCCACTCCTCGTTATTGATGAAATGAAGTTAATAAACATTAACTAAACATGTTAAGCTTTACGTCAGTATTTAGTATTCGCGTTTACCTCTTCTCTGCTTTTTAAGACGCCCACATTGCAGTCTGTTGTCGCTGATGCCTGTAAATGTCCTACACCTGAGGTGATTTATATAGACTAAGGGATGTCTATATTGTACTCATAAATGTGTTAGATGTCCGGCTCTCTAATCCTGTCTCCGACGTTCTATCGGGAAATTTCAATTATCTTCCGTAATTATCTGGCATTAAGAGGAATCTATTAGAGTAAGCCAATGGGTACTGACTGACTAGAGATATGTATGGAACTATGTGTTTATTGCCTCGTAGAAAAAGATAGGATAAATTGACCGCAGACATCGTTCCGGATGATGTACAGCTTATGAATACATAAAGTCTTGAAAGACAGACTAACTAGATTTCATCGTGAAATCTCCAGTTATGTATACGGGTGTTTATAAATAACTCGACAGCTTCGACATGAGTAAGTGATCTACTTACAATAAGATCATAATAAACATATTTTGTTTGGCACTACGTTGATACTGAGAATATTAAAGTTTCAGTATTTGTTGTGTGTCTTCTTTGAAGATTGAATTGTTGAATTGTGTCCCAAGGAATTAATACATGTTCGACTGGTCTGGTAGATTGAAGCATAGAGACTGTCATATAGGATGTGTTGAACTTAAATTATGTCAGGTAGATTTTAGTGATGTTGTGTAATAGGATCAATATATAGGTTTTATATGACACTCACTCACTCACTCACTCACTCACTCACTCACTCACTCACTCACTCACTCACTCACTCACTCACTCACTCACTCACTCACTCACTCACTCACTCACTCACTCACTCACTCACTCACTCATATACCACTCACTCATCACATACACTCACCCTCACTCCCACTCACTCACCCTCTCACCCCCTCCCACTCACTCACTCACCCTCACCCCCTCCCACCACTCACTCACTCACTCACTCACTCACCACCACTCACTCACTCCCACCCTCACTCACCACCACTCATCATCATCATTATTTCATCTCCACTCACTCCACTAAGTCGGTGTATTATATAAATATATATATATATATATATATATATATATATATATATATATATATATATATATATATAATATATATATATATAGTGAGAGAGAAAGAACACTTCATACATAGGTACTTCTGTAAATGATCTGAAACACCTGCCTAAGTTGACACGCTCTGACTAAATGAAGCAATCTGTTCGAGTTGTTCATTGCACGTCCATGACACCTGCTCAGAATTGTATTCAATATCCTCCAACATGTCCTCCATCAGAGGGTCTTATCCTCTTGTAGAGTTACTATTTCATATCCACTGCTCTGTCGTCCCCTCAATTTACTTCCTTCTGGTTTTTGTGTCCGATAGAAGAATATTTTGTTGATATACAGCCGGATATTATGATATGATCGGTTATAATTCTGACATTGGATGTTCATTATAACGCAGTTATTTCAGGTTGTCTGATGACAAACCTCTATCATATTATGATATATGAGATGTAGCTTTCTCGAGAATGTAATATTCTTTTAACCTTTTTCCCATGATTTTCCAGTATAATATATCATTATAATGTATTAGAATACATCATCTGTCTTTTCATTTGATTGCGTATTATAACAAGTGACTTGTGCTTGAAGTTGATAATAAGAAACAACTATTTGCATAAAGTTGCATTAAGTCAACACTACCAGTGACAATACACAATTTAATCATTATTGCACCTAATAATTATATCCAAAATGGTCAATGCATAGAAATATTACATAAAATTTCAGAAATAAACCGTTTATTGTACACCAATATTAAATGCAACCATGAAGTGATATATATATATATATATATATATATATATATATATATATATATATATATATATATATATATATATATATATATATATATATATATATATATATATATATATATATATATATAGTCAGAATCCGTTAATCCGAGGATATCGTAATATCGAGTCCGCGACATACTGGGAATCTTTGTCACACATTTTAAAATCATATTGTTTTAGTTTTTAGAGGAGAATCCCCAGGCTGTCGCTTATTTGGTACAGCCTCTATGTTGGAGTGGTAGATGAACTTCCTCCCCCACGACTCACAGGGGAGCAGCACGGAAAGATGGAGCCGAAATACCCTGAGGGTGGTCACTGCCAGAGTGTTTTATGTCCTCAGGGTTTTTTTAACGTTTCCATTTATTTGGTATCGATTCAGTGGAGACGGCAGCGCCATTTAACGTGGTCAGCCACCCACGATGTTGTGAGCCGAGAAATTAATCTTTGGAAAAGTTGCGACCTTTTGCTGGGATCGAACCTTTGACCCTTACACCGAGTGACGAGTGCCTAGCCGCTAGACGACCGGACCTAACTTTAAATCATGAAGGTATACCTCCGTATTTAAACCAATATTCAATAACCGTGCGCAATATACGAAATAGAATGGAAGCCATTAATCATTATGATGTTTGTTTATTACAGACACTATAAAGACATACTCGTGCCCTTATGCCATCAGATTAACTCATGATCTGGTCATTGGAAAGATCACACATTTGTGTTTTTAATTAGCTATGAATTATTAAGATTGGCTATTAGATAGCCACGGTCTATGGAATCAGCGGTGTGTATAGTCGAGAATAATTGTAATTGGTTATGATATAGCAATTATCGCGGGTGGTCAGGTTACTGAACCATTATTGACAACATGTCGGTGTGTCTTGCTGACTGTACTAGCGGAAATATTTGGCAACATTTTCGTGTAGTCGGATTATCGAGGTCATATTACATTGAAATGTCTCATTCTGTTGGCGAAATGAAGTGTCGGAGTCGGAACATGGAACACGATTTTGGCGGACTAAGAATTATTTATAATGGAATTTGTCATAGGCAATAACGTGCCGGGGGGTGGATTTGTCGAATAAACAATGTCCAGATTAACAGATTCTGACTGTATATATATATATATATATATATATATATATATATATATATATATATATATATATATATATATATATATAAAATGAACAGTTTGGTTTAACAGTAACTAAAATACTATTTTAAAAAAAATCCTAGTATATTTAACCTGGTAATCCTAGTAATATATTAGTAATTATATATAGAAAATGGTATATGTTTCAATTTTCCCAATGTGGAATAATTTTAATTAAGTTTTAATTTCAGGAATATGTTTTCATGCTAGCATGAAATAGAAACAAACTAAAATCTGGTAAACAGTGACAAGAAGCAGAAAGGCAGGAATCAGTAAAGCGATCCAGGCCTAGTACAGATTTTATAATACCCCAATCACAATCCAGATCAATGTCCATTTCTGCAACCAACAGTCGAGAATCAAGAAACAATATTCATGAAGAAGGAAATTCTTGGCATTTTCCAGTCACCAGAATCACTCTTTGCGTAACTTAAACGGTTGTATAAATATTTAACCTGCTTAAACCCACGATGACATTGAAGATGAAGCATTGTAAGGTAACATTAAACTGATTCCACACATCAGCAAAGTAATATTGGCATTTGTTTCTGTTGCTTCAAATGTTAAAGCATTAAAGCTACTGCTTAATGATAGAATCCAGTGTCAATAATTATAACTTTGTTGCACTTGTCCAGCGTATATACTAAATATTATGGCATCCAATAGACTTCATGACAAGGCATATGATGATATTTACGTACATTACTCAAGTCCAATCTCAAAGGAGATTTTCAAGTTTGAAGATCATAAAGACAAGGCTAATACGTGTGCTATCTGAGGAGAACTTGGAATATCACATGATGCTAGCTATTGAAAGGGAATTGTAGATGAATTGGATGCAGAAGCAATAATTTACAGATTCGCACAATCATCAAGTTAACCCAAGGAATTGCCATTAATATAATGGATTGAATATAATGCAAGTTTGCATTTAGACACACACACACGCGCGCACACACACACATACATCACACACATACATACACACACACAGATATATATATATATATATATATATATATATATATATATATATATATATATATATATATATATATATATCAATTAAACTATTTAGATGCTATCAGTTCAATTTGAAGAAAAACTACCCTAGAGAATCTGTGTTCGTGGTATTTTGTCATATGTTCAGTATTTATTATTTAGTGTACCACAGAAATCAGCTTTTTGTCTTTTGAGTTTCACTCTTTACACACGACTTATTGAGGCTATTCCTAATCGATATAACGTGACAAATCACTTGTATGTAGATAATACATATGATTTTGGATGATGACAAGGATCATCAAATTTATCCTCTTCCTTGAATAAGTTGAAACTCTGAATTGCTGATATTCTACTATGGGTTTCTAAAAAGAAATGGTGCTTAAGCGAATATTAACTGACTTCGACACACCATGTAAAATCCTTTAAGGCACCAGCATTGATACAAATCAATCTTCTATTATAGTAAGTAGGGCAGTAAAATGCTATGGATTATTTTTGACAAATGTATTAATATGTATGAACGTGACACATCAGTATGCCGCGCTGCCTACTACCATCTTAAGAATATATACTGTTTAAAGCCTCTATTATATCTCATATAACCTATTGTAGCTCCAGGTTTTATGGCATATCGTTTTATAACATCAGCATATTCATAATGGTGGAGCTCAAAATATGATCATATCACCCCATTTTATTAAAATGCTACATTGTTATCTATTAGACAGCGAATCCATTTCAAGATTATTTTTATAGCTATTTGATTTTCCACATGGCACCTGAATACATCTGTGAGTACCTGTGTTAACTCATTTCTACTAGAAAACTGTTGTCAGCTAGCCATATGACATTACAAGTACCAGGGTCTAAGCTCAAGTAATTTGATCATATTCATTCACTGATATATAACAGAAATTGTCATTATTACTATTAATACAAGTAGTAGTAGTAGTTGCTGTTGTAGTTGTTATTGTAGTAGTGGTTATTATTATTATTGTTGTTATACATGTATAGGTGGTAATAGGACACTAATAATAGTAGTAGGTTAGATAACAGTGTGTCTTGAGAAGCTAATTGTTGCTAATTTTCAGTTTAAAGGCGTAGTGCAAAGAACATGATGGTAATACCAGAACACCTGGTCTATAACAGTATGAGAGATGCATAACCGAGGATTGATGGTAATACCATAGGTCCAGAATAGCAGGGGAGATGCAAAACAGAAACGAGCTATGAATGTATAATTGTGACAATAAAGTCAAAACAAAAATAATCTTCCGGAGCTGTATGTCAGCATACCTTTATATAGCCTAATAAGCTATTGTCGTCGAAGTGTCTAATTTACATCAGTCAATGGTATCACATTTATATCATTGTCCCCATGTTGACTCCATTAACTGCTACTCTGGAACAATTCTCCCATTTATCCTTATAATGGCTTGTAGGCTTTCGTAAACAAGGAAGTCCCCCAACATCCCAAGTTCGTGTGTTCACATTATTTATCTGATTTAGCGAAATGTCACCGGTATGTATATATTTATGCGGCTGGTAATCGGAAATTCATACATTTTGCCATTTAAGTAGCAAATTTCAGCGTCTCCCGAATTTTCTACAAATTGCCAGCGCCATATCCGTCCACACTATTTTAGACGAACTGGGAAATAAGTTAAACAAAATGGTTTAAATAAATAACAGTAAAGGACCAAGCATTGCCTTTTTGTGTATAATATTATGGAGTTAAAGGACGGGTGTATTATTAATACATTAATATATAAATAATACATATACACAAGATGAGATTAGTCTAATTCCTAATGTAGACAACAACAAAAACAAATACTAGGGAAGAAATATGACGACCCGCCCCCTATTGGATACTTCGCCAACTAATGGTTATAGTTCATTATTGCTGTACATTTCTATCGATGGGGAGGATAATTCTGAAGCAGGGGCCCTTAGTTCATTATTTCCATAATCCTTTAAGCGAAATGGTACTAGTTCGTAGGTGAAATATAAATCCAAGGGCAACGGACATTCTTAGAGCAATCTCCTTATAACTTGTCGCTGAATGATATGCACATTCTTTTATCCCACAATTACTGGTATAATTGACATAGAACAGGAGTGATAAAGGTAGAAACATGATATACGAGATTTTCGAAACTTTTGGACATCTTGCTCATTGTCAGTTAAATATCTCTTTGTTCTTCTTTCCAATGGCATTATCTATCTTCATAAAACTTGCTTTGGTCTCCAGAGTTCGGATGTGCTCCGATGGCACAGAGCGCATCCAGAGACGAAAACAAAACCTGCCTATTCGCGGATTACGTCCGGGGTTATGGACTTAGTGAGCTAGTTGGATGATACACATGGGATAGCTCCTGAGATGTAATCTTTCTCGCGCGTATGT
The DNA here is from genome assembly GCA_025642065.1 of Paralvinella palmiformis. Lineage (NCBI taxonomy): Eukaryota > Metazoa > Annelida > Polychaeta > Terebellida > Alvinellidae > Paralvinella > Paralvinella palmiformis. The sequence continues at coordinate 115,292 of JAODUP010000992.1, read as the reverse complement.
TTCGGCGCCTGTTCGAGACGGGAATATTACAGACGAACACAGTTCTGGAATGCGTGGCTCGAGACTGGAGATGGAAGACTTAGAAAGCAATCGGTAACCATCAATCACTGCCACTGGCCGTCCTATCACGATATTGTCAATCTTGTTTCTGTTATCAGGTCGGATGATGAACGAGTTTGTCCCCCCTGATGGCGTTCGCTTTACGCTATCGTTGGCCTAATATCGCCCACCAATGAACACACAATGACATCGACAGGACGGATATGCGGATGAAGCTGAGTATGACGGAAGTGGGAAGTTGTCTGTGGATTGTCTGCCGAAGAACATCACAAACAAAAAATGGCCTAAAAGAAAAGGTAAATACGGATCTTTCAGGAGTCAGCATCAGGTTATCATAGGCGTAAATAACCAGGCAAGCTTGCACGCACGCACACACGCACACACATACGCACACACGTAGGCACCCCACGTACATTAATGTATGTGTGTTTGCATCTAGGTGTATAGGTTTATATGTATATACATCTGTATGTTCTGAGCCAATGGTATTTCATATCACATTCCAGAACAAGGATGGTAAGCGTTTTGACATTAATATGGGAAGATCGCAAGCTTGTCACGCTGATGTGAGTTAGGTTGTGGGTCAGTCGGGGCGTATTATCAGTGAGCTAGATACATCCCTTTGACGATAACTGTTGCCGTTATTTGTATTCATTGTTTGCAGCTGTCTGAAGGAGAATCAATGTTGATTTAAACAGCACATAAACATGATATAATTCCCTCAACATCACATTTCTTTGAGTGGAATTTACCTTGTTCGCAACAACTGGTGACAGCTTTCACTGCCATATAGCAGTAGATCTTTGCAAACACAAGCAAATATCACCATGTATATACATTGACATGGAGAAAAATACATACACAGGTGTTATAATCTTATTCAAAAAGCTATCATAACTCAAACTAGTTATATATATATATAATATATATATATATATATATATATATATATATATATATATATATATATATATAAAGAGATGAGAGAGAGAGAGAGAGAGAGAGAGGGAGGGTGAAGAGAATCATTTAAATATAAACAAGGGACTAACATCTATACAAATAATGATTGAGGGAGTAAACTACAGTCAAGAATGGATCGATGGCATCAATTAATCAAAATCAAGCCTTTAAAAGAAAAGAAAAAATATCATTACACAGCATAATTTAATAATAAAGCATACATCAGAATAAATACAGCTCACTGCTTGTAGCAGCGATAAAACACGACTCAAGCCAATAGCAACAATGGTTTCGACTTATTCAAGTCTTCATGAGGTTGTATAAAATGTCTAATGTTACATACCATGTCATATGAAGTTACGGGGAAGTGATAACCCGGGCCTCTAATAAGGGTTTTGCTACATTCTTTCATGGTTTATTGCTGAACATATGGTTGTCCCAAGTTGAGGAGGTAGATGGCCTTCTGTGTGATGACTGATCGTCTCAGTATATATTTAGCTTTCTCTACTACGAGAAGGGAATAACGAACCGTGAGTAATTTGTCTGTATTTAGATGAATATTCGTTAATGCGATACATTCGATTAGATAATGGATTGGATTAAAATGGTTTTGACATACATTACATACAGTGTGTCTATCGCAAGTCCTGAAACTCTTGTAATGAGAGTGACATATGAGTTGTCAGAGTTGGGTATTTATAAATAAAGTTGAGCTTATCATATGGTCTGGTAGGGTAGTGCACAGGTACCAAGTACCATTAGAAGTCGGGTAGTAATTATGCCTGTTATTTTCGAGATCCTATTTGGGATTCGTTGCCCTAGAGATTCCTAGATTTACTCACATTTATTGATATTGTCAATGGTTGTAGTAAAGTTGGCAAGTCTGTCAGCTCCGTCGTTGACGAAGATTCTGATGTGGCTTCTAGTGAAAACAAATCGCTGGGTAGGTGGTTGTTCCAGTTCTGGTTCATCCCAGACTGGATGGGATGTTCCTGGATAGGTCGAAGGGGTGTGCTTCTGGTGGATAATAAGTATATATATGGAGTTAATGTAAATGGCTATCTTCTGATGGCGAATTCGGTGGCTTCTGTACCATCGGAGTGTCTCGAAGAGGGCAGTGAGTTCAGCCAAGGTAATGAGGGTGAATTTAGCGAGTCTTCCTGGGATAGGTATTATCAATGCCGTGTTGACTTCCATCTGTGTACCAAACTCTGGTATGTGGGTCAGAAACCTTCCGGGTTGTAGAATTCGTGGAAGACAATGGACCATCATTCACCCAGCTATTCATTTACTGAATAATTGTGCATTGGTAAATAATTCCAACCCTAGCCAATTAACTGCCACGATACTATGCTATTTGAGCAAAGAATTTGACGTTATCAACCATTCTATACTCTTCAAGAAACTGGAACACTGTGGCATAACGCACGACACTAAAAAGTGGTTTGTGCACTACCTTACAGACAGACAACAATTTGTTCAAGTTGGCAGAAGTCAGTCAAATTTGTGCACACTTGAGTGTGATGTCCCATAGTGGTGGATTTAGGGCCTCTTTTATGATAGAGATAGATAGATAGATAGATAGATAGATAGATAGATAGATAGATAGATAGATAGATAGATAGATAGATAGATAGATAGATAGACAGATATATAGATAGATAGATAGATAGATAACATAGTTTATTTTATAATTTCCATTTACAAACATTTTGCTCATAGGCAATATATTATTTCATAAAGATAACGATTTATCAGGAAATTGAGGGACCAATATAGCCTAGGCTGTCTGCCTATTTGCCCCTGAACAAATACATATAACCACAACAAATTTAGTGAACACGATTGGTCTGTCTTCTCGCCAGTGAAGACATAAATAACCAAGGATTTATCTGTAACGATACATAAGTGGATTGACCAAAGTACAGAGCAACACAACAACATATATGTAATACAGATAGTCTCCCAACATAATATTTTACCCTTATTCAGACACATATTAACTATGGCATATTAGCATGGGGAAATGCGACAACATATAGTCTCAAGCGTACTGTTAAGTTGCAAACAAACTGTAATTAGAACCATATGTAAACTACAATATAACAGTCACAATTAACCACTTTTTAGAAATTACACTTTTTGCGAATACACATAAGCAGAACAAACTACCTTGTTTTTTTAATTATAAAGCGTTTAGTTATAACCATGATATCCATGGTAGACTCATTATCAGACAATCACATCAGCTGTATATTCAAAGGTGTGACTCCACCTTTGTTAGCAAATTACCTTTATTTGAATTTCCTCTAATATGGAACAAATGGAGTTAGTGTGCCTAAAATGTATTAATTTCTTAATCTATGCTGAAAAGCTAGAATGTTGTTCATCTATGCAATTAATGTGATGTGTGTTAACACTCATTGCCAAAACTGTCAGCAATGATAAAATCATCTTTTATTTGTCGTGGTATTTATTATAAGCTTTCATCTAATTGTACTTAAGAAATGAGGTTCAACTCTTTATTCCAGCTGGTCTGATTATTTTAACATGGATTCAATTTTGGTACACGTCTGCTTACCGTTTCAAAAGTCTCCATTACGAAATTAGTTAATTAATTTTTTTTTTGGGGGGGGGGTCAGGAGGAAGACAACAATAGCTATCCTAGTCCATTGAGATTGCACTGTACTAAACATTCTTCCACATTATAAATGATTGTACCACGTGTTATGTGAATTGAATAAAAATCCGTATTTGAAGAATAATAATTGATATGAGCAATTGCGGTTGATCTAGGAGATTACGAGAGCAGCTCTTTGGATGATGCCGAGCCATTCTATGGCTGAAGGAGATGCTATCAGAAGAACCAGTGCTGAATATGTAAGGATTATCTTTATCAGTGCCCTGTAAAGTGACAGGAGCATATAAGTTGACACTCCTTTACTGATGATGGGAATTATTTTCAGCATATTTAGTCGGAAATGAAATATTTATCTTTAATGTATTTAACTTGTAACAATTTGTTGGTCGTCTATAACCACTTCCCGATTTTACTAGGTCTATTAGTTGTAAGAGCATGGTTTTAGACTTCCTTCGTCTATTGACAGTCGGTGAAGGGCTATGTGCACCCTTTGGAAGGGGTTGAGTCCATTAGAGATGAAGACAAGATCGTCGGCGTAGGCAGGTAGCTTTGTCCCACCAGTAACAGCTAGTTTGAGTATAATGGCCACAAGAGCGTTAAATAGAGTTGGTCCTTGTAGGAGGCCTGTGTCTTTGGGGTGTTCGTTGGAGTTAAATTCCTGAAGGGCTACTACTATGATTCTGTTTGAAACTTAGTCCTTGGTCTATGCTAAGAATTGGCATTTGAAGCTGAGGGTTTGGTTATAAATGATTATAATATAACATATGGTTAACCTCATGCAGAAGCATTATCCAAATCGTGGAAGACCACAGCGGTTATCCTATCCTTGCTATTGGACATATGACAATTGCTTATATCGCCAATGAACTGAGATATTGCGTATCTCAGGAATACTCGCTAAATTCACTCTCATCACCTTGGCTGAACTCACTGCCCTCTTCGAGACACTCCGATGGTACAGAACCCATCGAACTCGCCATCAGAAGATAGCCATTTACACTAACCCCATAGATATACTTATTATCCACCAGAAGCACACTCCTTCGACCTATCCAGAAACATCTCATCCAGTCTGGGATGAACCAGAACTGGAACAACCACCTACCCAGAGAGAAATCTTTCACTAGAAGCCACATCAGAATCCTCGTCTACGACGGAGCTGACATACTTGCCAACTTTGCCCCAACCCTTGACACTATCAATACATGTCAGTAAATCTCTTTCAAATCCGAAGAGATGCTGATGGTGTGGGAGGAGCAAGGTTGGGAATCATCTTATCCATAGCCATTGAGATGTCTTGACGGCTGGATATTGGCTTGTAGGAGGAACGACCAGGCTTTTGGCATTGGTATCATCTTACCTTCTTCCATTGTGCTGGTAGACAAACCGATTGGCGAGAAATATTTTAGCGTTCAGGTAATTGTTCTAAGAAGTACGGGTGGAGTTTGTAAAAAGAAGCTCATAGGATAATCTGTCCTTACGTGGTGTAGTTCGTCTTACAGCTTCAAGGGTTTTGTTGAGTTCGTACATGGAGAAACGTCGATCGGTGTAAGATTGTTTTTGGATAGCTTCTTGGAGTGCTGAAGAGCGTTCTTCGTGTTTGTCTATGAGTTCCTGTTGGGTCTTTAGTAATAGTGTACTGGATGCAGCTCTGGTAGCAAACTCTCTCCCTAGAGTGTCGATTTCTGCTTCAGGATTTTTAATTCTCACTGCTGTCCTGGAACCTTTTAGTTTGCGGATTTCAGATCATAATCGACTAGATTTCATGGAGCAGTGTTTGTCACACCACTGTTTTAACGTTATCTCTTGCCTTGTTGAAATTTGACGTCGAGGGTCCACCTATTGGGCACAGGCATTAACGTTTTCATTTTGTTCGAGATTTATATACACGATTGTCACTAGGAAGCGACACACGTTTTAAACAAAAGAAGTGTTATATTTAATCTGTTTTACGTGAATTACGTAACCCAGTGTTTCGAAAACATGCCAATGACAATTGAATATAATCAATATATTTATATAGGTGTGAAAATGCACAGCTTTTTCATTGACAAGTGCCTTGATAATAATAATAATACAAATTTAAAATGTACTTCAAAGGAATTAGTTGTAGATTGCCATTTGACAATATTAGTATGACATTGCTGTATAAAGATAGTAATGGTGGGTTTACCATTTTAGGTTTAGGTCAATTGGCGCCTTCCCACATTTGTGTTTGTAGCAAATGTTTTCAGAGCTTCAGAAGAGATCCTATTTATTTTAAGGTATTTATTTCAATCTACTTGGCACTAAATAACCCGAGAGGCTTCCATGTTTAGTGTATGCAGTAATGATGCTATATTGGTACTTTTTTCTAAATAACTCTTTGGCTGAAGTAGACCATATTGCCCGTTCTAGAAAACCGCATCACTAGAGGTACAGTGTCACTCGTTCCGGCTGGTACGAATATATTGTGCGCACTTTTTTCTTTAGCCCTGTTGGTGCTAACGATCCCAGGATCTCAATCCAAGAGGTTTTTCGTTTTAGCCTATTAATTCGGTCTTATCAATCAGAACCTGTGGTGAGTATCTGTTCAATTGGTAATAAATTATAATCATCAAGAGCCGGACAACGGTAGTCAGGAAGAGAGTAGTCCTCTGAGTGCACTTGTAAAAGTGTAAATAAAGAAGAACGTAGATGTTTTCTTTCAATTGGAAATCGGTGACCATTGTCTCTTATACGAAGAGATGAACTAGTCTCACCCACGTATTATATAATACAGAAGTAGCACTGACAAGCATAGATAACGCTGGCAGAAGACCAATCTATATCTCTCATTATGCCTAATAATGTTTGGGGAGTGTTCATAATATTAGAGCAATCACTTATTATGTCAGGCTTTTGCAGCTACTGAAATAGCATGGATTCGAACCCCAACAGCTGGTAGTTTGCAAATAATTGTATTTGACCGACGTTTATTTATTTACACTTCCCTAACAGTTTTGCCTTTAATGCTATGGAGCTATCTTTTAGGTTTATTTCTTTTACACAAGGATGGAAAATTAACACCTCATGCCTGATTAAGTCCTTCTCCTTACAACAAATTCTAAACAATCGCATGATTTGCGATTTTAATAAACCCTTAAATGTATGATTGGGATGAAAGGAATGCTGGTATAACATCTGATGAGTATCAGTTGATTTAAGAAATTCCTATATTAGTAAGTTTTTATTTTTAATGTCTGCATATAGTGCTATACAAATAATTGATCGAATCAAAACAGAGAGAAGATATAATTTTAATGGGTGGAACTCAGAAAACTCACCCTTGCCGTGTTGGCATATTATGACAACATCATCTAAATGCCAGTAGTAGGTGTGAGGTTTTAATAGACATTTAAGTAATGCATCTTTCTCACATTTTGCCATGTAAATATCGGCGAAGAAGTGCCTATGGTTTGGATGAACGATTCATGATTAAACCAAATATCTTCAAAGATAATCCTGATGCTTCCATGACTGAATCGTATATGGGATAATTTCCTATTACGCCCCTGTCCGCTTGCAACCCCTTGGTGTGATGTATATTGGGACACATACTTTCAAAATTAAATGTTACAAGTAGGTAATTATCAGGCAAAGTTAAGGCTTTTATGTTTTTCTACAAAGTCATATGATCACAATTGTATAAGTCTTATAAACATCATGAAAACCTGAGCCTACACTTTTATTATATGTAGCACACACACACACACACACACACACACACACACACACACACACACACACACACACACACACACACACACACACACACACACACACACACACACACACACACACACACACACACACACACACACACACACACATATATATATATATATATATATATATATATATATATATGAAGAACATTACTATCTAAGCGGAGAAAGATGCAAATTATGGTGTAATTCTATCAATAAATTATTACTTTCTAAATTACAAACTAATTATTTAACCATAATGATCCTGATTAAAGTCTTCAATTAAAATATTCTCTATTAATCAATCTACCGATAAATAATCAGTGGCTTAAGTCCTCATATATACGTGTAAGCGACATTTTATTGCCATTTTTTCCTTCACCCTAGATGACTATAGAGTATTATCAGTATTAGCATATCCTGTAAGACAAGGTGGTAACGATATGGTAAGTAGTGTCTCCCTCTCGTATAATATAGCCATCATATATTGGACGAAGTGATAGGTGACGGCTTGCATCATGTAATAGGTTGATAGGTCATATGAAAATATAGATGTCTGATGGGTAGATAGTTGTACATTTGATCATAGAAACAATGTGAATATATATATATATATATATATATATATATATATATATATATCCCCTTTCTTGCAATACATATATAATATATATATATATATATATATATAAAATATATATATATATTTGAAGTAATCTATAACAACCAACGAGGTCTGAAAACAGTCTAGATTTCAAGAATCCAACGAGTGAATGCGTCGTTTAAATCCATGACCAACACTAGGTGGCTCAAGTCAGTGTTGAATCAGCTTTAATGATTCTATATTCATAATCTCATTCACCTTCTTTTGTTTGAGAATTTCATGTTTTTGTTTTAATTTATATATATATATATATATATATATATATATATATATATATATATATATATATATATATATATATATATATAAAACCTGAACAACATCTCGCAATAATCTTTCAATATCCGTTTTCTGGTAACTTCCGACATTTCTATATCGTGTTTACATAGACTACAGTAACTGATGCCTAAATGTCTGCAGAGTAAAAATGAACATCTTGCTGTCAGACATAATGTCGATCATGTCATATCTTAAGTGCCTCGTCCAATAAGTGTTGGTCTAATAGTTTGTCAACTCTCAGACGACTAACCGGGCCAGACGTTTATCCTCCTCGGATTCTGCCACGAGGCTAAATATCATAACTTTGAGTACATTGCTAACGAACGTGTCCACCTCCGGAATCCAGCTGAAGATTTGTCAATATCAGAAATGGTTTTTCTATCTCACAGAATCTGTATGATGTTGTTTCATGTAACCGTGGGTTTATATTGTCCATGGAAGGCTGTATTGGGAATTATTTCGTTGTCCTGTAGACTCTAAAGAGAATCTGGTTTGATTTACGATGAAAAGTCATCAACTTAGGTAATTATTAGTATTAACTTCTAACCAAAAATTGTAACTCTTACTGTCTTCTCTGGGAGTACCAGGGAAAAACTGTTTGTGTGTGTGTGTGTGTGTGTGTATGTGAGTGCGTGTGTATGTGTGAGTGTATCTGTGTGTGTGTACGTGTTTAACATATGGATATTTGATGTGTGTGTGAGTGTGTGTATGTACGTGTGTTTATGAATGGATAGAGGTGTGCGTGTTTGTGTGTATGTACGCGCGCATGTGTACGTGCGCATGTGCGCGCCTCAGTAAGTGAGTGCATACATTTATCTTCCACTCTGGTGACACCTTAGATAGGTAGTCAAATTGGGCTTCTATAGGGAAATGAAATGACTGAATATTTTTTCTAGATATATACATACGTTTTGGTAAAAATATCTATTCATCCCTTGGGCAACGTATGAGCAAATAAATTGACATCCCCGTTCACTGATATATGTTCGTATATGACGATATACTTAAATGCTTTTTCATCTTTCTGCTGTCGAGCCTAGCATTACCTAAAATGGCAAAATTAAACAAAAATTATTAATTCGTAACATTTCATTTCTTAAACATAATTACTATAATACGGAGATAATTACCTCACCAAACAACACAATACTTACTTGCATTAAACTAATTAATGTAACTTAATCCACTAATTAGGAATATCAGGTTCTCTTTCAATATTATATTACAACATGTACGTGAAAATGGTAATTGCAATAAGTTTGATGTATACAGGATGGTCTAAGTGTTAGCGAAGCGAACTTTTCTGTCTAGAAACACGATTCAGGCCTTAAATGTTATAACTATTAGTTAGTACTGAGAAGTGTCAAACGGTGTAGTTCGTTTATGTAGATTACTTTTTTTATTATTGGCTATTGTAGTTGAATTACCTGCATTATTTCGTATCTATTCTCCCAGACACTTGCGTCAGTCCGAGTCGTTCAGTCAACGTATGAAACATTGTTAGAGAACCACGAGTTCGACGCAATGACGTGCTATGTTCAAAACGCAATGCTCTATTTCACAGTCAATATAACCCTTAATTACGATGAGAAGAACTTGCAATAATACTTGCAGCCTTAGTCTATCATAACATGCCGCCCAGTTTACAGCACTTAAGCCATTATAACCCATCTTCTGGCGCAAGTAGGATGTTCAAAAGCCACATCGGTTTGCAGTGAACTCCGGTGGCCTTGCGGTTAAGCACACGGCACTTGGTGCCAACGGTCATAGGGTCGAACCCAGCAAGAGTTCGAAACTTTTCCAGAGATTAATTTCTCAGCTCACAACATCGTGGGTGGCTGACCACATTAAATGGCGCTGCCGTCCCCACTGACTTATTAAAAATAAAAGGGGACGTTAAAAAACCCTGAGGAGTGACCACTCTCAGGGTATTTCGACTCCATCATTCCGTACTGTTCCCCTGTGAGTGGTGGGGGAGGTGGAGGAGGTTTCTCAACCGCTCTAACATAGAGACTGTGTCGAATAAGCGACAACCTGGGGATTCTCCCCAAACAACAAAACATCGGTTTGCGCTACTGGCTACTAGTATGTGGGTTCGAATCGGTCTCATGTCTGTACTTGCAGTGTCTGTGCGTATTAACACATGCCTCTCGGGCTTATGTTTCAGGTGTGACCAGCACCTATATAACGCCATACAACTCAACAATGAAACGAGGTTGTTGCTTCAGTTTTTTGAAATACGACAGCCAAATTTTGTTGGTTCATTTACTTACTTGAATAACGACGTCGCATCCCCACAGATCAATACAGAAATGAGCCATTCTATAGTAAGCTGGATATGTGTTCACCCGTTCAATACTTGCCTATCATCGAGAGACTATAGCCATGTGCATACTGTATACATTTCTAACAGTTAAGGTGTGCTATATATTATATCAGAGGTCGGTAATAAACATATATCTTTATGATTTTAACATTAATCCAGTCTAGAGTGCAGACTTGAAGGTCAGAGTTCGAATCCGACTGTTGCCCATATCTGGTGTGGGTTGTTTCATCTCATAATCTCATAACTCCTCGACCTAAGATTTAAGCTTGAGTAGCGCCTAGGATAATAAAACATCTTTACCTTATTAATATTTGGCTTAGTAATATTATTTGTTTCTGTCTCTCTCTCCCCCCTCTCTCTCTCTCTCTCTCTCTCTCTCTCTTATATATATATATATATATATATATATATATATATATATATAACCCATGCATATATATAATAATATAGTATTCTCACTATCCATCCGACTAGTTACCTTCCCGACCACCACCGATCCAGCCATCCATTCATCCATCTAATCCATCTATCTCTATAATCCACCGATGTTTCTATCTGTCTATGCATCTACTTAATCCATCTATCTCTCTATTTATCTAACCATCCATTTACTTCATATATTTATATCTCTATCTATGCAATCCATCTCTCTCTCTCTATCCATCCATGCATTCATCTATCCATATATATATATATATATATATATATATATATATATATATATATCGTGATCGTATTCTCGCCACTGACTGCACGTTTATAGTTTACATCAGCTCGCTTTCTCTATTTTTAGTGACAGCCGATAGCTGTAAGAATACATCTACAGGACACATTTATAAATATCCTCAACGTACTCGGGCGGAACAGAGTAGAAAACGATGTCATATGAGGACAGGCAGGAAACATGCATATGCTGAAAATATATGACAATGGATGTGTAAATAGATAAGTCAGGAACTTAGAATAACTCCCGCATAATTCATAACATAATAGTCGGCGAATAGAATTACTGTCAGAGATGGTGTTTGTAGTGGTCTTGATGTTAATGCTAGTGTTTAAGTATATATATGAATATATTAATATAGCAATTAAGAGCGAAGGGTTAATACGGGGGGTCATTTGTTACAGTGACTGTTGATGTTAGGTCTGGAAGTATGACAGCTGTCATTGTTAGTGCAATGATGATGATGATGATGATTGGTGTTTTACGGCCACTTTTGTGCACAAGGTAGGCTAACTGGGCCGAGCGACCTCCAAATGTAATGAAGCTAAGTCAAAGATGAAACAACCTTCAGATATGCCCACGCCGAGATTCGAACACGCGTCGTAGTGATCTTTGGTCCAACGCGCTACCGCGGACCACGGAGGCGCCCCAGTGTTAGTGTAATGTAACCAAAGGACACATTTAGAACAAAGTACTAATGTTGGAATCATCCTTACAGAGAACTTTAACTTGGGAGTAAACATTTCGGTTAATTGCTATAGAGCGATCTATCATTACCTGTTCTTTTTAATAATGACCCAATGCATGGTATTTCGTTTAGCGTAACACAGTAATGTATTTCGTCTGTTGTAATGATTCCAGGTAATGTACTGTAGAAATATGCTTTTAATGTAATAGTTAGATTCCAGCTCTATAAATCTCTATTATTATTATTATTATTATTATTATTATTATTATTATTTATCTCGTTATTGTACATTATAAGTTTAGTCATAAAGACAATTTAAACATTTCTTGTTAATTTTTATTCACCAGATGTCGCTCTTTCGTCACCAATTCAACCGGACCTTACCCTCTTCAATAACAGGCGCCATCAATTTAACCGTCTGTAGTTTTTATTGGTCAAGATGCAGCACTTCCGCTCGTGTCTTATCCCCTTTTCCCTATTCTAAACCGGAGATTATTTATGTCAAGCGTTATCATTATTATACGTAGCACGTTGCGAATGACCACGTCTTAACAACATTATGATGTACGTCGGTCTGGGAAACTCATTGACGAGACGTCCTCAAATACAAAATGTCAGCCGGCGTTTCCGTCGCCATGGGAACGTAATTGTTGTCATCATTATAAACGAAAATATAATAATCAACAAGTAAGCGTTTCCTTTATTCCGACTTCGACAACTCCTACTCCCTTTAGGTACTAGAGATGGCATGTGAAGATCGGGGAGACCGAAATAATTGACCAATGGAATTAGAAATGCAATTAAATGGAGAATGAGACATTCGTCGGTTTGGTTTTGCTCAGTTCTCGTCGTTGTTCCTTCGTCAATTTTGCGATTGATGGATATCGTTTTGATAATGTGATAAGATTTCTCTCTCTCTCTCTCCCACTCCCTCCCTCCCTCCCTCTCTCTCTCTCTCTCTGTGTGTGTGTGTGTGTCTGTCTCTCTCTCTCTCTCTCTCTCTCTCTCTCTCTCTATATATATATATATATATATATATATATATATATACATATATATATACATATATATATACATATATACACTCTCCTCTCTATCTCTATCTATCTATCTATCTCTATCTCTATCTCTATCTCTCTCTCTCTCTCTCTCTCTCTCTCTATCTATCTATCTATCTCTCTCTCTCTCTCTCTCTCTCTCTCTCTCTATCTATATATCTATATATCTATATATCTATCTATCTATCTATCTATCTATCTGTCTCTCTCTCTCTCTCTCTCTCTCTCTCTCTCTCTCGCTCTGTGTGGATGTATGTATGAGTGCGTGCGTGTGTGTGTGTGCGTGTGTGTGCGTGTGGATGTGTGTTGTTAATTGTATCAGACTGCTTGTTAAATACATGATAAGCCTGTCTTTAACTGATTACATCTGGTTTGGATAGCTAGCGATAACACAATGTCGCAGATTGGTACTTATGGATAATACATCATAATAGGCAATCGTGTCGACATATATCCGTTGGAAAATGAGAATAAACTACTTGACATAATATATATGACTTCATAAATTAGATTATAGGCATAGGGCTCAATCTCTGTAGTACGCTACAGTGTCGAAATCCCAGATCATGGGATTGAATCCAAGTATTGCTTGTGTTTCTTCTGTTTGCAAGAGAACACATTCTGGTGGCGCAGTGGTTAAAGCATTGCATTGCAAACTACATGTTTTGGGTTCGAATCAGGCCAAAACCTAGGCTATATTACGCATAAGTATTTCCATATATAAGTGTTTTACCATTATCATATCGAGTAGTATATCAAGCTGAAGCTAAGACTATCTGGCATTAATTAGTATTTCTCCTCCAGTCACAGTATAAAGGAGTGATCCAGAGGTTACTATCTGTCAATGCCCGAGCTTACCTTGATACCTTGATGATTGCTATTAATTATAAGATAAAGGGTATTAGAGGGCTCAGGGTATCAGCTGTTTGTTGATTAGCAAAATATCTTGTCCTTGTTAGGAGTCAGCTCCGAGCCCTGGATATTAGTTGTCTAAGCTTTGTCTCTCTCTCTCTCTCTCTCTCTCTCTCTCTCTCTCTCTCTCTCTCTCTCTCTCTCTCTCTCTATCTCCCCTTCTCTCTGTCTGTCTGTCTGTCTACCTGTCTGTATGTCTCTCTCTCCCCTTTCTCTCTCTCTCTCTCTCTCTCTCTCTCTCTCTCTCTCTCTCTCTCTCTCTCTCTCTCTCTCTCTCTCTGTGTGTGTATGTGTCTAAGTGTGTATGTGTGTGTGTGTGTGTGTGTATGTGTATGTGTATGTCTCTATCTCTCCCTCCCTCTCTCTCTCTCTTTTCTCTCTCTCTCTCTCTCTCTCTATATATATATATATATATATATATATATATATATATATATATATATATATATCCTATCTCCTTCTATCTATATATCTATCTATCTATCGATCGATCTATCTATCGATCTATCTGCTTCTCTCTATTTATCTATCTAGCTATTTCTCTCTCTCCGTCCCTCCCTACCCCGGTCCCCCCCCACTTCTCCTATCTCTTACTCACAACATAATACAATAACAATAGAGGATAATATTATATCTACCATCTCATTACTTAACTAAAATCCCACAATTCCAATTTCTTATAATATCGCTCGTGTTCCCGGATGTTCCGTTCTTGAGACGGTCGAATAAATCCGATATTTTAATTTAATTAACGTATCATGGGATGACTGATGTTGGCCTTTTGGGAAACAGGACACTTCTATTATCAACAAATGGTAATACTATATACAGAAAGTCTAATGAAGCTAACGCAGGCCGTACATATCTTGTACAGCGATATGCCATCTGATATATCACAGAGGGTAGTCAGATGTGTCTGTCTTGTTGGTGTCTGAGGATGCACTGGCTCAGCGGATTAAGGACGGCACCAAAAACCTGTAGTAGGGAGCCTACGTTTTACTAGGATGAGAGTCGGTATGGATGTCTGTGTTTGTGGAACTGTATGTGTGGTTGTGTGTATGCTTGGGTGTGCGTGTGTGATTGTATATATTTATATGTCTGTATGTTCGTGCGTGCGTGTGTGTGCCTGTGTGTCTGTGTCTGTGTGTCTGTGTTGTATGTGTGTGTGCGTGTGCACGCGTGTGTGTGTGCGCGCGTGTGTGCGCGCGCGTGTGTAGCTACCTCTAATCGTGTGCTTCTGTGTTTGCTGAGGTGTGCTTGTATGGCTTATAGTCCACCTGAAAATTGGATTACTCAAAGAACATGATATACGTAACGACTAATCTAATCGCTGTACCTTAGCAATAATTTGTTAGCGGGGCCAGCTAAATACCACCAATTTCCAGAGCCGTTTCACTCATTCTCCGAATAACACAGCCGTAATGGCTTCTCCCATTAAAACACCAAAAGAGGCCGCTATTGTCCAGTATTTACCGCCGGTCAAACAAATATCATTTTTATCATCACAGAATATAGTCTACCTTTGTTCGACGTAGAAGCCTTTTCTCTCGGCGCCATACGCGTTTGTATCATCGCTGGCCTGATCCCGTTAAACGGATGACTAAATATCGGAATAATGCAGCTTTCATTCACCAATTATGCGTTATTCATAACTCGTGACGTAAATGGCGTATTGTCGGTTATTGTCGACCAGTAACATAGACCAGGCGGATAATAGCTAGATATCTCGGCATTATATGGTGTGTTCATTGCACTTAAATGTCCCACCGAGGAGAGGGAGAGGGGAACTTTGTTTTTTGTTTTGTTAATCCACTTTCGGGATTTTTCCTCATAGATCAGATTTGTTAGTGAATGATTAGAACAATATAAATATATATATATATAAAATATATATATATATATATATATATATATATTATATATATATATATATATATATATATATATATATATATTATCATCTAATGAACAGTCGGCCACTGCGTGTGCCGCATATGTGTGTTAAATTAGTATTATTAATATTATTAGCCTGGATTAATAAGGAAAGGGAAGAGAGAGAGAGAGAGAGAGACACACACACACACACATACACACACACATACACACACACACACATGAACAGGTGTACCACAACGTTTCTCCTCTTCTCTCTCTCTCTCTCTGCTCTCTCTCTCTCTCCTCTCATATATATATATATATATATATATATATATATATATATATATATAAGCACACAACAGTATAAAAAAATATCAAGCCCAGCAACAACATTATTACCACAACCATCATAACAGCGACCATCACAATCACGAACTAAACAATAACAACGAAAATTGCAGGCTGTAAATATTTCTAAATATTAATGTAAATGATTCGGCAAAAACTATTTTAAAAAAAGATAAAATGCCAACTTTCCTCACACCGATCAGACGGAGTAAAAACATCGATTTTATGCCAAACTTACTGAAGAATGAACTCTAATCATTCTTCAACGAACCAATAAGACAAGTGTCTGGGTACCTCAGTACAGGGTTATATAACCGAATGACATCCTGTCGACGAGAGTCAGCCACCTGTAGGAGATATGGCGCTGAGTCGTATTCACGTCATCCCATCATATTACAGAACTGAATGGACCAAGAACAATACACTATTGACTCGGTACTAGTACTATACACACGACTAACAATCGTGTAGTCGACGGGGGCAGGTTTAGTCCATCATTCGAGCAATATATGGAGGTGGTCGAATGGTTCGTTCATTATTTAGTGGCCCAGCGGGCCGAATAATGCGGTTAGGGAGTCCGTAATGTAAATATAATGACAGTGGCAGCATTTGTGTGTTCGTGTATGCTTTTTCGGACGTATCTCTTTCTCTTTCACTTTTTATGTGTGTATGTGTTTTTATCTCTCTCTCTCTCTCTCTCTCTCTCTCTCTCTCTCTCTCGTGTGTGTGTATGTGTGTGTATGTGTGTGTGTGTGTGTGTGTGTGTGTTTTTAGGATACATAGTAAGAGGCAACAGGCACAGAGCATCAACATATCTAAACATCCTTCGAAACCTACCTCCATAAATCTAAATACAACTATACATACATTAATCTAAAAATAAAATGTTCCATACCTCCACATATTGATAAATGTGTGCGTATACCTAAGCATGTGTCTGGTCTACCCATCAGCCTGTGGGAACCAGCTAATTCGCTTTTCGTACGCAACAAATATGTCACGCCCACAGGAAAGCGGCTACATGCAGGCTACGTACAAAAAGCGGAAGCACGTAAAAACATACCATTTGATACCACTGTGTGTGTGTGCGTGTGCGTGAATTTTTATTCGAGGTGGAACGCTTAACAAGAATAGCGACCTGTCACGCTTCAGTAAATACAGTTGACATTAATGGTACATCACGTTTGTAGGTCTGTTGTCTTCATCCGGAAATATGATCAATTATAGATGTTATGATTGATGATAGAATGTGATAGTGTCTGAGTCTTTGATGATGATGTGACAGTGACAATCTCTCGCGGTGTGTGTATGTGTTGCTTAAGTGTGTGTGTGTTTGTGTGTGAAGATATGTAGGTATATATATATATATATATATATATATATATATATATATATATTGTGTGTGTGTGTGTGTGTGTGTGTGTGTGTGTGTGTGTGTGTGTGTGTGTGTGTGTGTGTGTGTGTGTGTGTGTGTGTGTGTGTTTTTGTATGTAGCATATGTGTGTGTGTTTCTAGTTAAGTGTGTTTGTAGGTGTGTGCGTGTTTATGTTCTAATGTGTACTAATTGTTTTATTCAATATATTCCGAACTATTTGAATGATTAGCAGAACCAAGGACTGTCTTAGTACAACAAAACTGATTGAATACTTTAAGTATTGATCTTTTAGTCCACACTATGAAAATATTTACACACCGCGGAAATATTCCCATTCCGGATGAAACAACAAAATCAAATATTTTTTGGGCGTAATGAAGATATTCGATCTCTTTAAAAACGCCTCAGTGTAATAAAGATTGGTTTTACGAATCGCAGGAAAGAAAGCAAAAGAAAGAACACGATAACGAGAGAAGAACAAGTCTTTTATTCCAATAAAGACAATGTTTCGTTTACTTCCACAGATAATTATTGAGTCAATTATAGAGAAGTTATCAATAAATTAGATGACAGCATTGTATCGTTTATACATGACCCAACAAACGCGTCCATATTCACAAGAATATAAAGAACTGCGGTCCCTGTAGTTTTATTATCTGAAGAAACCTGATCTGTTTTATGGAAAGCCTAATAATAATAATAATAATAATTATTATTATTATACTAATTATTAGTATTATTATCATTATTATTAATAATGCTGTTGTTGTTGTTGTTGTTTTTGCTTTTACTGCTGTTACTGCTACCCATAAGCATTTGAACTCAAACACAAAGAACATATCCACGCAAAGGGACAATTTGAGTTGATACAGCATTTAAAAACAATAAAGACGGAAAGATAAGTAGAAAGTGCACGAAAACAGGAACCAAATGAGAACCCAAGTAACAACATACAAAAATACAGTTGGTGAAGTTATCCTCAGCGCACAACACGTTTTATTATAATTGTACGTTGACAAATTACTGAACAAATTATTGTCTGATGTGGAACCTTTTAATAACAAAAATAACCACCAGTCACGGGCCAATAAACACAAGGAACAATATGGCACATTTGATAGGATTACGGTTGATTGATCTCCATCTGACTTAATTAATGGCACAAACAGATACAGACTTGTCGTACTACAAACCCACATGTTATCTACCTCTTAATACACTTTCATGGAAAGATGTGTGTGTGTGTGTGTGTGTGTTTGTGTCTGTGTGTGTGTGGTCAGTGTATGTATATGTTTGTGTGTTTCTGCGTATGTGTGCGCCTGGGTGTGTGTTTGTGCGTGTGCGTGTGTGTGTTTTTGTGTGAAACCATATTAATTTCCAGTGCGGAAATAAGGCATAAGTTAGCGAAAATACTGAATCACAGAATAATTCAGCCAACCAGTTCCTGTATGAAACATGACTTAGTCAACTAAAATCATTACTTGAGTCGAGATTGAGCAAGCTATTCTCTACTTGAAACAGTCTAACTAGCGAAATACTGCTTGAAACATAATTCCCCTCAGTTGGCCATGGGCTGAAACCTGGGTCAGCCAGCCAATTATTACAGGATCCACAAAAAAATCATTACCTTGAAACACAATGAACTGACACCCAGTTTGAGAAATGTCAGCTATGGAGAACGTATTAGCTTTATGGAATAAGCGATCTTTTGTGGACAACTTAATTCTGAAACATTAATCCTTGTCTCATTTGGTGTTTGGATAAACAAACAGCTGAAGATTCGTATTGAGTCAATCCACATTTGGATAATGTACTCTTCACATAATCCCCACTGAATTCTAACCCTATGATTGATCATTTAGAGGGAATCACAGTTTATTGAACCAATCGTAGAATGAACCGTATTTTATTCACCTGATATTTGCACCTGTGTCAATAATGTTGAACCAATGACCGCCCTAATTGTACCGTTATGTTTAGCCAATCAGCCATTGGCTCTTGGTCGATTGAACCAATCAGCGATTGGATCACGACGCCGTTTTCGATTCGTACGTCAGTTGAATCGACGCAACAACGTACATGAATAAATTACCGATTCCTAAATATTTACAGCAGATAATATAATAATTCAGAAAAATATGTAATCGACGCAGTTAGTCACAGACTAAGACCATAAGGCAATGAAACAGCGTGAAAATGACATAATATGAGGTAGCAATTGACGTATCTATGCCAGCTGATGACGTCACGCGGTAGTAGGTAGATTTCGTCTCTCTGTGGGCCGCGTCTAAGCCGTTCACGCTGACCTCTGACCTGTAAGATGTGGATGATTTATATTCTGAAATAAACAAATGCGTATTAATTACCAAATGAAATTTTATAATTTAATTATTCCGGCAAAAGTATTGATTTTATTTAAATGCCATTTCCCATAAACTAAGTGATTTGGGCATTTTAATTTTGTTTAGCCAATTAACGGAATTATCGCCAAAACTCTATCTTGTTTATTCACATCTATTTGAGGGGATCTTTGAAGAACATCCACAATATTTTCTTGGTTGAAAATGGCGTTGTTTTAAATTGAGTTAATTTACACTGCAGTGAATAAAATGAATAAAAAAGTCAATGCCTACGCACGTGGAATGAATTATTATGAAATGAGAGCTCATATTAGATGAATTTTCAAAAATGTTCTGACATATTAACAGGTCAGTCTATGCATCTCTGTGTGCATCGTTCTCAGGTTAATCTACCATATGTGATCAAACAAGTTGTTGACATTGTTAACCGAATGACTAGCTGACAAACAAAAATCCTAAATTTTTATCTAATCTCCTACTGAACTTACGAACCCTGTTGCACACACCACATCCAACAGAAACTACGACACACATAGCACACACACACACACACACACATACACATACTAATATATATATATATATATATATATATATATATATATATATATATATATATATAATTTATTTGAGTCTATTATTTTATATATATATAATGTATGTATGTATGTATGTATGTATATATGTATGTATTGTGTCATAATCGTGTACGAGCATACTGTTGTATCCACATAACACACACACAGTGATTAAGTGTGTGCCAATGTGGTATGAAAGTTGTATGTTATTATATATATATATATATATATATATATATATATATATATATATATATATATATATATATATATTTAGTATACACTTTTATTATTATTTTATATTATTATTATTATTATTATTATTATTTTATATTTATTTTTATATTTTTATATATTTTGTAATTAATTTTAATTAAAAATTTTTTTAATATATATATATAAATATATATATATATATATATATATATATATATATAAAACACACACCCATACACATACACATATCCCTGTAATTGCTAATCCCCAACACAATTATATAATCCAACTTACTTCGTGTCAGTTTAACTTGATGTGTGGTTGTAGCTACAACATTCTCGGCTACAAGAGTATAAGATCTAAAGCTGTCAGGACGAGCTTCTTTAAGGTAAAGTCTGGTCTCAATAACACCTGCTGTACTGACATCCTAATATTGATAAATAAGTTAATTAATCATTTATGTATGTATGTATGTATGTATGTATGTATGTATGTATGTATGTATGTATGTATGTAGTGTATGTATGTGTGTATGTCTATGTATGTTTGTATGTATGTATACATTTACATGTGTGTATATGTATGGATGTGTGTTCATATATACGAAGGGGCATGTGTGTATGTTTTAAGTATTGTCCACATGTAAAAGCATTGACAATTACAGCTGCTTATTACATGCGAGTAAAGCATTTGACGGAGTGCATTATGGATAATTGTTTGCAACATTAATTGAGACAAATCCACCTTGTATTATTATACGTTTTCTGCTTCACCAAGCCTGTGTCTCGTGGGTACAATGTAAATTCGGATATTTCCGTACCCTAAATGACGTGAAGCAAGGAAGTGTTCCATCACCGATTCTTTTTATTGTGTATATGGATGAATTGAAAATAATGTTAATATAAATCTGGCCTTCGGTGCCATATAAATAATTAATACAAAGGCCCCATTGGGATACTTACGCTGATCAGCCCCTGGGTTCGTGCTCTTAATAATATGCTTGTCATGTGTCCGGAATTTTGAACGGAATACAGTTTTGTATTCAATATAAAGAAAACTGTGTGCCCAAAATTTGGTTTTGATTTCAATGAGAATCAACGTGTCATGTTTAATAATAGTTAACATTATGGTCAAATAAAGTGAAATATATCGGACGTGTGGTAAATAATAAGTGAACTGACCTTGACGACTGTACGTCTAAAGTACGAATCTTTAATTGATCCGTAAACAAACAAATTGGTCATTTTTCGTGATCTCCAAACATATGTTTTTCGTGATCTCCAAACATATGTTTTTCGTGATCTCAAAACATATGTTTTTCGTGATCTCAAAACATGTGTTTTTTGTGATCTCCAAACATATATTTTGTGTAAATTGTGTTCTTCCTGTTGCTGTTCTTTTTATAGATCGCAATTGTGGTGTATTAACTCAGATATTTGTTACCACTTCTAGTATTCAAAGGAATAATGCGTTGTGGGTGATACTTAATCTACCGTAGAGATGTCACACATGGATGGCTATTAGGTCCGCTAATGCGACATACGCATATTAGTTCACAATTATGCGTGAAAACAGTTAGATTCATATATCAGATGATGAGCAGCCCAAATTTTATCTTTGCTTACATTACTAGATTATGCTGTATTTGTTCTATTTAGCCCATTAGTTGGAATGACCCCCCCCCCTCAGGTTATAAATATCGTAATTAATTTTCACATAATTTGTCATCGAATGTATCAGTAATATATGACGCACGTGATCTTGATCCGCGTAAACACGGTCTGGCGACGTGCACAGGAGACGCCTTAGATACCACGCAGACATATACATTCATTGGAAATTTTGCAAGCCATGAAATTGAACGAATATTGTATGTTGTTTGTGTAAAATAACAGTCAAGTTTTAATAATAACTCGTTCAAGCTACATGATTACATACGTTTAGTTTAATTCTTGAAGTTGCATCTGTTACGTTTGGATGTGTGTAATGTTTATATACTACGAGTATGAAATAAAAGATGTATACAAAAATCAATACATTTATACAGGTGCAAATGTGTGCATTTATGTATATTTCCTTGTTTGCATATGTATGTAGGTACTACCATTCATTTCAATATTTGCGTTTATAAGCAGCAGTATTACATAACAAAGCCATTGTAATACAATAAAAACATATTTCCAATATATATATATATATATATATATATATATATATATATATATATATATATATATATATATATCGTATATAATAATAACGCTTAGCCTATTATTTACCATATTTATGATCCAGTATTCGTGACGTATTTGTCCAGGAGATACTGTTGTACCATTATCATCAATGATCCAGAACATAGCTCCAATACCGGGCCTGGCCTTCACCTCACACCGCAAGAAGACGTTCTTGTCTCCGACATAGGCATGTTTGGTGTCACACCTGACGATTGGAGCATCTGTGTGAGGTAAAACAAGCTTACATAAGGCAAGTGATCAGGTGCCAATATAAATAATATATATGTTGTGTTTATATAAATACCAGTACGTATAGACATATGAGAGGACAAAATATGTTGTGCTTATATAAATGCCAACTCATATAGACAGGTGAGACGACAAATATGTGTTTATATAAATATCAATACATGTAGACAAATGAGAGGACAAAATATGTTGTGCTTATATAAATACCAACACATGTAGACATATGAGATGACAACATTTTGTGTGTTTATATAAATACAAACACGTGTAAACAGATGAGAGGCCAACATTTTGTGTGTTTATATAAATACCAACACGTGTAGACAGATGAGAGGACAACATTTTGTGTGTTTATATAAATACAAACACGTGTAGACAGATGAGAGGACAACATTTTGTGTGTTTATATAAATACAAACACGTGTAGACAGATGAGAGGACAACATTTTGTGTGTTTATATAAATACCAACACGTGTAGACAGATGAGAGGACAACATTTTGTGTGTTTATATAAATACCAACACGTGTAGACAGATGAGAGGACAACATTTTGTGTGTTTATAAAAATACCAACCCATGTAGACAGATGAGAGGACAACATTGTGTGTGTTTATATAAATACCAACACGTGTAGGTATGTGAACGAGTAAACAAAGAGAATATATATTAACAATGAAACAGATAGACTGATGGACAGACACAAATATAACAAATGACTGACATATCAGCTTACTTGTCTAGGCGAAACGCGTGCCTACATAAATGCTCAGATATCACACACATGCACGCGTACACGCACAGCCACATACACGCAAGCACACACACAGTGAGCGAGGAGGGGGATTCTAAGTGATGGTTTGCAGTCTATAATGAGCGTCATTGTATTGTATATGAACGATGCCATTAGCTATGTCACTGCTTCTTTGTAGAAACTGTAATACGAGATGGTAACAGGATATACATAGAATAGACAGACAGACAGACAGACAGACAGAAGGACAAACATACAAGACTGACAGATATTCAGACAGAAATGTAGACGGAGGGACGGTCAGAAACAAATGTAAGGAAAGCATGCCGATGTTACAGTTAATATGTATAATCGGGTAATTTGTATATTACCTGAACTTTTCAGGTAATAATAATAATAACAATACTTTATTAAAACCACCAGAAATTGATGATATCAAGTGCATAAAGCATACATTAGGCAATGTCGATAAACAATATTAAAATAACTTACACACGCGCGCGCTACACACACACACACACACACACACACGACACATACATACATACATCATACATACATACATACATACATACATACATACATACATACATACATACACACATATATACATACATACATACATACAAACACACACACACACACATATACACATACAGACAGACACACATACATACACCCATACATACATACGCATACATACACATACTGGTATTGCTTGAAATCTGGTATGGATTGTCCTCTACCAATGATATCCCGCTGACAGATGCATTAGTTGTCAAGGTGCTAACAAGCCCACCGTGTATTATGATTGAAGGCTAACTTTAAGCTAATGTCGTAATATACTGAAAAATGAATCGATGATATCCCATCCTGATCCAGGCAATTGCTTAGAATGTGACAATGCTCGGCGTTACTAAGTCCGCAATGAAATCCTCATAAATGAGACGCACCCGTTATAGGTTTATATTTGTTTAACCTGCAACAGATGAATTTATGCGGCAGGGTTGTTCGTGATCAATGAGATTCATTAACATGACGTTTATTCACATGATGTTTATTCAGATGACGTTTATTCACACGATGCCGCCTTTTGTAATGCTGTGATTCTTGGAGGCGTTCGGTTTAATCGAACCGAACATATTGCCCGAATCAGACTTCCGTTTAGTTCAGGTACTGTTTATCAAGTTAGACTTCGCTCATTCTAGTTAAACATAGCGGTTGATGGGGCGTACAGATGTCGCCAGATGTTAATGCCACCTTAAGGAAGATCAGTAAACCTGTATTAAGGAAACTATCAAGGTTAGCGCTGGTTCTATCCATTGATGATATGTTTAATAGTGAATATATACCTTTGTCTTTTTATATTTAAATTTGCATTGGATAACCATGTTTCTGTACCGGCACATATTGCGCATACACATAGACGCACTCACACAGGAGTACTAAAAATGTATGGACTTATCTGACCAACTGGCGATTAGCTTGGAAATGGTAATAGCATACAGATATATAGAAGTATACATTTGTCGAAGTATGGTTTGAAATAGATGTATATAGGTGTTAATATTGTGAACCAATGACTCTATATATATATATCTATCTATCTATCTATATCTATCTATCTATATATCATATACTATCTATCTATCTATCTATCTATCTATCTATCTATCTATCTATCTATCTATATATCTATCTATCTATTATATATATATATATATATATATATATATATATATACTATCTATCTATTTATCTCTCTCTCTCTCTCTCTCTCTCTCTATATATATATATATATATATATATATACCCTAAACTGAGTACTCACCCCCGCACGCACACATGTAAAAAAACAATAATTACTAACTATTTAGTCTTTATCATGATAATGCATATTTTGAATACACACTCAAATGCGTGCATGAAAACATGTGTCCAGTAGAGCGAAGGCATGCACAAGTATGTGCATGTGCGGAGTGATGATGGCGGATATTTAGCCCAGAACAACTTCAATATAACATAAGGCAATATTCTAATCAAATTCTCCTCATATCCCCATCAGTTGTGATGAGGATATCTTTTCTTGTTATTCGCTTCGGTATATTCGTTGTTTAATAATAGTCCGCGGGAATGTATAGCCGGCAATAATGCCAACAACAATAAACATACCCCCCAAAGACGGTTATCTGGCAAAATTTCGATTTAAGCGATTTATACCAAGTGCTGTTCTGCTTGTATTGTACGGTTGCTAGATGATAGATTATCTCCATAAAAACCGAACCTACACAATCTGCCTCGCCATAAGAAAGCCACATAGTTTCAATCAGTTTTCTAATTTAGAATTTATTGCGAAATACATCATAATCAATCAGACTCCCGTCCAAGATTAATCAGTGGTTTGTTTTTTTTTGGACGAAAAACACACGCACAAAAGTAAATGTTTGTGTTGTTAGTGAGTACCAATGAATGCGCGATTTATTCTTCTGCTAAATGTAAATTATCATTAAATCTAATAACGCGTTAAAACACTATCTATCGTACAATTTGTTCAGAGAGCCGAACACTAATAGAAAATAGTCGGACGTCTTTAGTAACGAAAGCAAGCATAAGTATACAAATATTGGCCCACAGTGAATGATGATTTCTGCGATTGTTCGATGACATATCGGATAATATGTTCACTTTAAAAAGTAGCTCAAAGCCCCACACGCGTTATACAACACTCAGCAGTAAATACTCGCAAACAATCGTGACTTAAATTAAACACATTCGAGGGACATTACGAGGAGCACCTTTAGAATGTCACACGCACCCTCAGAATCTAGTACATCTTCGATGACTAATTAGTAGTGCGGTTGGCTACAGGAGTCCAGTACCTAGGTTCAGATCCCAGCTTGGCTATGTCTGACGGGCGTTTCATACTTCATTTCGAATCAGACCGACACTACGTCTCATACCGGTACATTGTCGGTTTAATCGAAGCTATACGACAGTAAACAGTCTTTCTTATTAGTAATGATAATGGCGTGTTTAATTACATGTAAGATACCCTGGAAGTCAATGATAAACCTTGGGGCTATTTTGGCTTCATCTTCCCATACTGACCTCGAGGTTAATCATTGACTTCCTGGGTGTCTTACATCTTTAGCACAGTATTAACATTAAACAATACAACCACTGCATTTAATCTATTCAGACACTGATAACACGCCGTGTTCAGAACGGCTGAAACTAGCCCGCATCCGATCGAAGTAAGCTATGGGACTTCTTGCTCGTTTTCGTGGTTCGCAGGAAATTGGGTTAGAATCCCCTGCGTGGCATTATAGTTGGGAGATTTTTCGTTTAGCCATGCTGCTATTGGCACGGGTTTCTCTTCTAAATCTGAAATCGTTTAGAATTTGGCCCAGTGGGCACATATCAAATCAATCTCCTTGTCAGAATTCATGGTAAGTGGACCAGTTGAATTTATAAGAACTATTATTATTATTATTATTATTAATATTATAACTAACACATATTCCACCCATTACCCAACTCTGCCTGTGTATGTTGTAGTCGGTTTGTTTTGAGGGCATGCGGTGTGAAAGTGATGTTGTGACCTGTATGGTTCTAGGGAGTAAAGTGACAATGAAGAATTGCCGGGAATTTCAGCGATGGAAGCTTTGTGCTAGCATCATAACAATAGAGTATCACGTGTTAAATAGGTTTAGCCATCTCCTTTACTAATAAACAAAGCTCAGATCCGATTGTATTATGATATTGGGTGGTGATAGATCTGGAAGATGGTCGTTTTGCTTTTATATTCTCTGAACTATATTATTATTTCCTTTGTAGAAATGTATAAAATTGAATAGGAATAATATATATATTTAGTGTAATAATTTCCTGTTGATTCATCGGAACTAAATTTGAAACTGATCTACTAAAATCCAAATTATTCTTGACCGATCCGATTAGAATCAAACTTGAGTTTTCCCAATATCCATGTTACAGTGTACATTTAGCTATAAATAAGAAATTTATTTTGGTAAATAGAACAGAATATGTCGTGCTCTGTATATACACACATACATACATACATACATACATACATACATACATACATACATACATACATACATACATACATACATACATACATACATACATACATACATACATACATACATACATACATACATACATACATACATACATACATACATACAACACACATACATACATCATATACATATATATATATATATATATATATATATATATATATATATATATATATCAGAACCCCTCCTCGAGGTGGCGCTTAGCACCTGATGTAAATACATAGCCATTGTGATGGTACTGTGCTTACCATTTACCAACAAGGTGCTGCCATTGTAGAGGCCGTCTACTTATTATTCCTGCTCACCACATAACAAAATGCCACAAGTGCGACGTATAAATCATTTCAAACATCAACTAGCATTGGCATGTTTAGGGCAATTGTTATCTCAGTGATGCGCATCCATCGATTATTTGTCTAGTACGCGAAATCCAAGGACATCGAAATAATCGATTGGATCTTAATGTAAGAAATTAATATATCTGATGAAATATGTAATCCGTATTTTAGAACGTTTAAGGTAATAAACATTTCTTCTTCAGATCGTTTATGAAAATATTGGGGGATAATTGGTGATGTCCTTAATTATTTTACTGGATACAAAAGGAATTGTAGCTAAACTTATGTTACATTCAAAATGAAATTAATAATGCGTACTGGGTTATAATGATGGAGATTGATTGATGTTTTACGGCCACTTTTATGCGCATGGTAGGCTAAATGGGCCGAGCGACCTCCATAGATAATGAAGCGAACTCAAAGATGAAACATCCTTCGTATATACAAACGCCGAAATTCGAACTCGGGTGGTAGCGATATGTGGTCCAACGCGCTACCAATTAGACCACGGAGACGCCCAATGTATATTGAATTAAGTAGAGTTAAACGGGGAAATGAAGTGTTGACAAGTTTAATGTTTATTCCTATTATAACCTCAACTGAATAGCATCTTCAATAAAACAATCGCTATGTCCATTAACAAAAGCAATAGTTAAGACTTAACACAATCACCAAACCGTCGTTCTATTATTGATTTGTTGTGCTCTTTGATTATCGAAATGTGTATGTATTGGAAAAATCCGTGAAAATATTATATTATTAAAACATAGACTACTGGCTGATCCTCGTACCAACGTAACTCAGATATTCTTTAATATTCTCTATTAACTAGTGTACACCTTCGTTTACCATTCCTTAATTGGTTAGCAGTCGTTTGTCTCAGTATTCAGGCTGACTGTATTTTAGCACTGCACTTTTCAAGTCACATATCTGTTAAATCATTACGAAGTGGGTCTTTATTGCAAGTAATCTTCTTCACAGAGTGTGACAGCCTTCTCTACGATGTGTGTTTGTCAAGTGGAGTGGATTGTGATATATATATATGTGTGTGATATGTATATGTGACGTAGACAGTGGTATATACAGAATGAGTAAACTGTGGTATGTGGATAGAAAGTAGACAGTAGTATATACGCTGACTAGAGTGTTCTGTGCAGAAGTAGAGTAGACAGTGGCATACAGAGGTTGGGTAGACTATGGTATGTCCAAGTTATTTGACAGCAGTATTTTGAGGCTGAGTAGACTGTGCTATTTCGTGGTTAGTTAGACTTTAGCAAGTAGATGTTCAGTAGACAGTGGTATCTGGAGGTTGGGTAGACTACGACACATCCAGGCTGAGTACACTGAAGTTGATGTTTACGTTTTAGTGCCATTTTAGTACATACTGTAATCTAAATGGGAATAGACTGACTTATGTTTTATGCCGAGTGGAATGTGGTACCCAAAGGTTAAGTAGACTAAAATATGTGGAAACTAAGTGGACTATGCCGCGAGGAAGCTGAGACAACTGGAGTGTATAAAGATACTGTTTTATATATATATATATATATATATATATATATATATATATCGAACCGTGAATTCAAAATCTGGACGTTTCTTCAGAGGACTGTGTCAGTTTGTGTGTGAAAGTGGAAGTGCGGTATACAACATTATATGCATCGTTCTCATTACCATCGACAGTAATAGAAGTTGAACCAGGAATTTCCCGTTACGTGTCTACTACAGTACCAGCGGAGCTACCGTCTCCTATGATGACATCCCGGAGGCAGATCACCGAGGAAGATTTCCCATCCAAAATATGGCGAACCGCTCACA
>JAODUP010000992.1:2500-82500 GCA_025642065.1 Paralvinella palmiformis | reverse complement strand
GTGTGTTTTATAAAGATAGTTAAGGCGCTGGCACAGGTGTTGAGTAATAACCCAAGACTTCTATCTAAATATTGATGAACCGTACCAGCTCAGCCATTACAGCTCGATATAACGAGATGCTGACAGCCGAGCTAGATGACATCTTATCACCGGTAATGATGTTTGTATCGCAAGATGTAGGTATCCGTCAAAGGATGTTTTGTAAAGATGACATCCGCGAGGAGACCTACTTTAGCAAAGGATTTATCAACGGAGAAAGAGTCCTTGGGTCTCTTCTGTCAAACAGACCTTTTACGGCGCCTGTAAGCTTATAGATAGGACTTCAGGTGGCAAAAGAAAGGGTGCGAAGACCTTTTTTTTCTGTGTATTCTTCACAAAAGTGGAAGCCCATTTGGAGAAGTTCTCAGGAGAAATGCAATGGTTTGGAGAATATTAGTCTCAGAAAAATTTCAAAAAAAGATTAAAATAATCTGGACAGTTTTTACGTTAAAATGTTTCTCGGGAAGCTAACAAAGATTCGAGTATTATGCTAACAAAGAATACATTACAAAGAGGAGAACGTTCCGGAAAGCTAATTTATCTAAAGGTTTGTTGCAAAAATAGAATGTTTCTAGACGTAGAAATGGCTAACATTTGTCAAAGAAATATAAAACAACTTTATAGAAAGTGTTGTAAATAAAAATACATAATTAAGGGACATACGTGTATTTTTTTTTCAACGGCTATTGTTGCTGGAGAGGGAGAGAGCTTTGATAACTAATAGCTCTGAGGATTTATCAACAATACGGAAGGCGTCCGAGTAAGATATTCCCTTTAGGATGTTGTGTAAGTAACTGACAACGGGTCTGATCACGAAGGTGGCAAGGGTATTGGAGCTATATTACCACGTGATACCGCGTTATGCTAATTAGTATTGACGTTACTGTCTGCTGAGCCGTAGAGCAGCTGTCAATATTACGATGGTACAGGTGGTGTGACCTTAATGGATAACTAATAGATAATGATTATGTACATCATCGTCATCATCGTCGTGGTGATGATCATCATTATAACACAACAACAACAACAACAACAACAACAACATCATAAGGGACAGCATATTTTGATAAACATAGCCGTGAAATTCCGGGTATAATCATGGATATATTTATAGCTTATGCATTATGGATTATATCATCATTTGAACATTATTACATTTTATTGTTATTGTATCGATTAATTATTTATTTACCAGCAAACACTCAGGCACGTGACCTGGCTGCTGGGCGAAATATAACTACACGCTAACGTACAAAACGAATGTGCAGGCACGGGCACCTATTTACTAGCATATACCATAAACGGGGGATCAATTATTGCCAGTTCCCTGAATAACTATATCTAGATATTATAATCGTGACGATTTGGTATTTGCGTCACTCACTTTTCGTCCATTTCTGAAGACCTTTCTCGCCTGACGCATCCACACAGCCATACCCAATCACTCACGCTCTACACCTATATACACACACACCTACACGTACTCGCGCATATAGCTATCCAGAAGCGTACGCACAGGTATAGGAAGGCAATCAACCGTTCGTAAATGTACATTAACACATAAATACCAGTGCGAGTGTATTTAGGAGCGTGCACAGTAAACATAGAACACGCACGCACGCAGAAAGGCGCACGCATGCACGCATGCACGCATACAAGCCCACACACACACATGTCTCAGCAAGAAAAGTCGCCACTCTGGATTCAGTCCCCTGAAGAAACGTCCAGAGTTTGAATTCACGGTTCGAGATTCTCTGTGTCTGTGCCTTATTATACACAGCTAAAACGTATTAAATATATACGTATGCCCATACATACACACACACATAGAGACACATACACATACACAACACCCACACACGCAGGGAGACACATACACATAAACACACACAACAACAAACACACACACACACGAGCCGAAAACAAATGAAGAAAGATCATACTTACACCTGACGCGTATCTTCACTGTTGATATATTAGAGCCTAGACCAGGTACAGTCACTATACATTGTAACCTGACATTATCATGATCTGATGTAACCCGGAACCTATCAGACCATCTGATCGTGGTGTGCTCTATCAGCCTCAAGCCAATAACTCCAGACAACTCCGAGGTATAATCGAGTGAGAACTGATTGGTTATCTCGTGTTTGCCGAGGTATAATGTCATTTCCGGCGGCGGACAGCCGCCAAAGCTGCCGCAGCGCAGCGACGTGTATTCGTCTTCGGTAAACTCGAGTGTTCGCTGTATGTCGGTGTCCGTAATGGAGCGGTTCCCCTTCGTTATTGCTATTGATCTGACGGGAGCTGGAAATAGAGAAAAATTGCGTTATTGCGATTAAATTTAAAAAAAAATAATTTTTAAGCTATTGGTGATATCACTTTAATTGGTATTCATATTTAAATAAGTTGCGGCGAAATATACATAAATGTATAAATAAAATTATTAAATAATATTGATTGTTATTGTCTGTTATTATTAATTGGAACAACATCCATTGATTAAGATGATATGCCATTGTACACATCTTTCATCATCTTCTTTTCTATTTATGACATAATTAGTCCGTTTTCTGTTATTTACACAGCTACTACCACGTCTGTGACGTCAACACACTAAGGTCAAGGTTACCTCTTGAATCAGCTGCGGGCTTTAAATTATTTCCTAAACTTCGGCCATAACAAGCACGGGACAGACGAGGGCATGCCAACTAAACACATTCGGAAGCAGGAATACAGTCTAACCCAAATAATCCAATAACTTCCGACGTACCGGTATGGGTCGGAGTCAAAAGGAAATTGTATTACCCGAGTTTAGCTCTATATGAGCCTGGCTTTCCTAACAACATCGCAAATGGAGATGAACCGATTTAGCACACCGGGGAGTTGATTCGGTAATACAAGCGAATACAGTCAAATGAACACTGGTAACTGCTAACCGACTGTAATCCCATTGCCAAACCTTTGAGCTAAAACACTTATGCGTTGTCACTAATGGGCAATTGATGCACCAGTGAGATGCCAAATGACGTGAATATGGCAATATCTGTTGTTGTTGTTGTGTACTTTGTTGTACCGACTCGAAACATATCACCTAAGTCCTTTACAACCTATAACTACCTGTTTATATCGGTAGTCAGCAAAAACAACTATATATAATAGTTGTGCTGAGTGGAACATTTGGGGGGATACAAGAGGAGAGTTAAGAGAGAAAGAGGGGGGAGAGAGGGAGAGAGACAAAATAGAGAGAGAGAAGAGAGAGAAGAGAGAGAGAGAGAGAGAGAGAGATTGAAATAGGAACATATATATATATATATATATATATATATATATATATATATATATATATATATATATATATATATATATATATATATATATATACAGATAGATAGATAGATAGATAGATAGATAGATAGATAGATAGATAGTCATTCATCTATTCTAAACAACCACATATCAACAACAGATATTTACTTACATCTAACAAAGATATAATGTGTTAATGAGCCTATCACTGTAGTCTGTGGAGCGCGAACTTCGCAGGTATAGTTACCGTAATCCTCTAACGACAAATCTGTGAGATATAATAAATATTAATAGTCATATTAATGAGACATCGAACATCGTGCAATAATGACACATTGGCCATGACTAAGCCGTCGTGAACAAAACTGTTGCTGTATATACGTTGGTAACATCGAGGATGCCGCAGCAGGCAAACGGCAATTGATTATAGCAATAACTGGTGGAAATAAATGTATTGAAAAATATTACAGATATGGTTAAAATGACAAAAGTATAGGTAAGATATATGGAGAGGTTGGCTGTAGTTTAATGATAATTTGCTGTGAAACTTTAATTGCTGATGTCTGCTGCACTTTAGTCACAGCGAGCAAGATAAACTAGGTCAATTCTATTGAAATTATGAAAAAATCTGGTCATAATTTTAATAAAATAAAACTGATTTTAGAAATGTAGAAAATACGCTATTATTATAAATTTTTATGATGACGTTCACGACGACGACGACGACGATGTTGATGATGATGATGATGATGATGAACATGATCATGATAACGACCATGATGATGATCGTGATGACGAATATGAAATAATAATAATTAATATAATAATAATAATAATAATAATAATAATAATAATAATAATAATAATAATAATAATTAGGAAAATGGAAACAACAACAAAAGCGTATACTTTTTGCCCAAAATATAATATAGAAAGAAGGTTAAAAATGACTTTCTATGGTTAGCCTCTCATTATATAATGACTGTAGTCATTATTCATGAATAGCGCGGATAATATCTTGTTGTTTACAACGAATACAAAAAAAAGCTACAAAAACGACAATAACAACAATAATAACAACGGCAACAACGAGTCGGCGACACGTCGTAGACCGATGACATGTCTACTTCCTGTTAATTCATTTTGTCGCCGCCAGGTTTTATACTTTAGCCATCACGTGACTTTTTTCTAGTTTTGTCCTAATCGTAGTCGGCACCGGAAGATGACGGCTTGTTCCCTGAAAGATGGCTAACCTGAGACTGGAAATAATTACGTAACAGCATACATTCGGGCTGTCAGGAAATCACAACGCTGATTATGACAGTGTGTGTAGGGGGGGGTACGGGTGTGTGTATGTGTGTGTGGCGTGTGTGTGCACGCGCGCGCCCGTGTCCGTGTCTCTCTCTATGTGTGTGAGTAAGAAATATTGATATCTGTATATATCAATATGTATAAGGAATATAAAAGGTGGACGCTCTATTTATCTATCTTGCGCTCTCTTTATTAGTCTCCCTTGTGCATGCGTGTGTTTGTGTTTGTGTGCATGTATGTGTGTGTGTGCATGCATGTGTATCTGTGTGCGCGTGGATAGTTGTAGCCCGTAGCAATTGATGGCGACCCATAAGCATTATTTTAAATGATTTTATTTCAATTTTTCCAAAATGTGGCTTCCATCTCTTCTTCTCTCCCGTTTCCGAGTGTGTGCATGTCCCTTTGTCTATATACGCGTCTACAGTCACACCTAGATTCATTCCGATCTCTAACCCAGGCCTTTACACTAACTGACTCCGATTTCTTATCAACAACGATTTATCCTAGAACCGTGTACTCCCGCGAATGACCCGGACGGCCTGCCATCCGATGCTACATCAATTATCCCTTATACAAACAAGCTTCATATTAGATGAGTATTTTCTCGGCACGCTCTGTGATTAAATCGAAGTTTCGGGCGCCGCGGACCTAGCTGACCCCCACAAAATTGCATTATCCAATAAATGCCCCGTCCCACTTAGTGATTACCGGTTACGGGCGTGGCCTGAACTATTAAGAAAAAAACACGCCGACTCGTCCGCAACTGCCCAATATCGCCCGCCCAAGAGGGCCATATATCTCTCATAACGTCCTTATTGGTCTCTGCGCAGTCGATATATTTTCCGTCGCCGGCCACCTTACGAATCAATCTCTTCCTCGAAGGGCTAACTGGCTACCGCCAAGTGCGGCCCTCGTCCTTGCCGGTCTTATCCCGTGATTACAGCTAAGTCCCGCCGACAACCACCAACGACTTGTTCGGGATGTGCGCAGTCAGCGAATTCGATTTATCCGGCCGGCCATAGGACAGCATTCGAATAATTCAACACGTGAATGTTTTCTACACAATAATCCCATGCGCGCCGATGTTCTCGTCCGCACAGCGAGCTGTCCGCGGGGCGCCGAAGTGCCACCGGCTTTGTGGAACTCTTCCGAGGCCGGCCAAAGAAAGGACAAAGACGGCGTCCTTTGCGCTAGCCCTCGGCGTCCTTAGCGTCCTCTTTGTTCTAATCCTCCGAGAAAGACGTCAGAGACTCGTTTCACGTGTGATAATGGCTTGAATAAGCTCGGGGATGTACGTCACATGGAGCCAGCGCGGTCTCGATATCATGCTCGCCAGACCCGGAAACGCGATGTCCCTTCGCTGAACGTGTCTTGCCGTTCCATTATGTAAAGATATAGCCCAGTAAGGGAAGGCGTAACATATTACCGCCATCCTCACGGGCACATTATAATACGAGAAACCGGCTTTATTTACATGGAATTATATTAGATGAGACTAGCAATTGTTTAACCTAAGTACGGCATAGCCAACTTTGTGATACAAGTTGCTGGAGAAGATTATTGGAGAGTGTTTTGTCTTTTCAAAACCGTAAAATAATTAATTAGATATTACATGGCCATAACTGGTCTTTCAAATGGACAATCTTTATATTTCAACATTTCTAACTAAATTTTAATTACGTCATATTTAGTTTTTAATTTTCGTTGTCCTAGGAAGCTAGAGAAGCTTATTATTATTATTATTATTATTATTATTATTATTATTATTAGCAGCAGTAGTAGTAGTAGTAGTAGTAGTAGTAGTAGTAGTAATTGTTGTAGCAGAAGCATTACAATTAGTAGTATTTATAGTAGCAATAATAAAAATTGAAATGGTAATAACACTAGTTTTTATTATTGACAGGCTATTATTATTATTATTATTATTATTATTATATCATCATCAGCAGCAGCAGCAGCAGCAGCAGCAGTAGCAGACAATAAGTGAGCACATTGAGAATTGTCATCACTCTCTCTCTCTCTCTCCTCTCTCTCTCTCTCTCTCTCTCGCTCCCCCATCTCTCTCTTCCTCTCTCCCAATCTCTCCTTCACCCTCCTTCTCCCTTCGCCCATCTCGCTCTCTCTCTCTCGCTCACTTTCGCTCTCTCTCTCTCTCTAACATCTTTTGTCTACGTATGGTGATATATATATATCTTCATTTTCGGCCACGGCCAACCATAACCACTCTTTACATAACGAGCGCTCGTAAAACATAAATAATCCACACGAGCGGCCCTGTTTGGTGTTTTTAGTCAGCTCTCGTTGACAGATGGTGTGACACAACTAGATGGATTAATCACCGCACCTTAGATATAACGTCTTAACGCCGTTATTACCGAGCTGAGATAGGATCAAGCGATTGCTGTTTTAGTTTTCAATTAATGCCGAACTAATAACCGTGAAGCTTCTATCTCGACCAACTCATCCCGGACGTTAATGATAGTGAGCCAGGTACATTAGATCTGTTATGAAACTACTACTCGTCGAGCATTAAGGATTATTACGCTGACACTTGACGTTGTGGAGAGCGGAGCATCCATACACAGTGTTTGTGGGAAGTGGGAAGTGGGGAACAATTGACTTGGTCTCGTCGACTGAATCGAGTGGAGAGAGAGAGGGGGGGTAAGTGAGAGAGGGGAGAGAGAGAGAGAGAGATATAGAGACGAGACAGGGAGACAGTGAGAGCGAGAGAGGTAGAGAGAGAGAGAGAGAGAGGGGAAGTCAGTTTAGTACGGTGAACCTTGGTGGGGGGACTAGATGTTAAGGAGAATATTTTTAACCGGGAGACAGGAACATAATTTGGCTATTTTTATTTCTAAAACTTTTATATTTAATAATTATAGCCGTAATGGAAATACATGCAATTAAAACCCAGTGGCAACAACATAACAGCATGATTATAAATAGAAACAACGACAAGAATAGGAATACAAATACATACAATAGCAAAATGAACAGCTTCAACAACAGCATCATGAACAACGTTAACACTAACAACAACAACAACAACAACAACGACAATAACAACAACAAAAAAAGTAAGATCATCGACAAGAAAACAAACATAACTATATATGCGCATAACAACACAACAACAATCAACAACAATCAACAACAATCAACAACAATCAACAACAATCGATGATATCGAAACAACCATGACACAAGCAGATATGGAATGAAAAGAACATTATCAATAATCGACATCATGCTGTTACTGCAGCTACTTTTACTGCTACTACGGTACTACTACTACCGTAACTACTACTACTACTACTTCTACTACTACTGCTGCTGCTGCTGCTACTACTACAACTACTACTATTACCACTACCGCTACTACTACCACTACTAATAATAATATTAATAATGATATTAATAATATTATTAATAATAATATTAATAATAATAATAATAATAATAATAATAATAATAATAATAATAATAGTAATAAAAATTTATAATTAATAATAATAATAATAATAATAATAATAATAATAATAATAATAATGCATTTACTACTACTACATCTACCACTACTACTTCTACTACTACTACTACTACTAATAATAATAATAGTAATAATAATAATAGTAATAATAATAATAGTAATAATCATTATTATCTTCGTCATCATCGTCATCATCATCATCGTCAATTTTCCACGACCACCATCACGATCACGACAACCGCAATAATAACAATGGAAATAATATTTACGGTGATGGTGATGGTGATGTTGATGATGATGATGATGATGATGAAGGTAATGATGATGATGATGATGATGGCGACGACGACGACGACGACGACGACGACGACGACGATTTTGATGATAACCAGAAGCCACATAAGACTAATATGTTCTGTTCTATACCTACCAGATATGGAGAGCAGCAGCTTGTATCTTGGCGGAGACTGGACGAATATCACCGTGAACCTCCCGGTGCCGACAAATGGCTGCTGTATGTTACCCATGATGTTAATATTCTTCTCCTCATTTCGCTGAACCTTCTTCCAGATGATCGGATTATCAAATAAATCAAAGCCCTCCATATAGAACTCACAGGAGAGCTCCAGTGTCTGACCGGCGTGTAACACTTGGACCTGGTCTCTTACTAACATCCTAACGGTGGATGCTGAAATATTAGAATGGGATACAATAGTCGAATCTGGGAATATTATATACAAGGATAAGACTGGCTGTGAAATATATTACTGTCTAAACTCTCTCTCTCTCTCTCTCTCTCTCTCTCATATATATATATATATATATATATATATATATATATATATGTGTGTGTGTGTGTGTGTGTGTACGTTGCGTGTGTGGTGGTGGGGGGGGGAAGGAGAGGGAATGTAGAAAACAAAAAAACAGCATAACAAATTCTTTTCGAAATATGAGATAAATCGATATGATCAAATAATTCGACGATATGTGTTTATTTTAAGCGGGTAATGTAATTCACTTTCATAACATCTGCTGTTAGATGATTGAAATTTCGGTATTCGAAAGTTTTACGACCATCTAAATGACGATGAAAATCTTCTATCTGTGATTGATCCGAGCACGATTTGAATCCTATATCGGCTAACACTGTATAGATTTAAAAATCAATAAATCCAATTTACGGATAGTAGCCACTTCCTCTTCCGCATCATTTATCCAATAATGATATATTATACTGACTGATAGTAGGCAATGACATCATACAAAAGACATCATTTATAAGATGGTGATAAAATCTCGTCACATTGAGATCTCTGATGGTTAACGTTATGCTGTACAAACAATTTGCCGACGTATTTATTTATTTTATTTGTTATTAAGCGCCTTAGAGTAACCTTCTTACAGGTTATATAGGGCGCTATATAAAGTTTGTATATTATGTATATATTATTATTAATATACGTTATACAACGTGTATATATGCATGTGTGATTGCGTGTATGTTTGTGTGTCTGTGTGCGTGCAGGCGTGCAAGGATGCCTGTGTGTGCCAGAATTTATTTTCTGCATCGATAAATTGGCAGGTATTAACTAAGACACATAGATTACAGTCATCATAAAGACGTGTTTAGTTTCAGATATTAAAATATGATATGAACAGAGATAAAACTATTGATCTAAATAAACACACATAGAGAATAGGTTCATATCACAGACAATCTATTCAAACGTCACGTATTCGAAAGTTGCTCGAAAACACCCTCCAATGGGGATATCTACCATCATTAGTGTCTACTGCCTCGTGATAAGTAGATCTTGGCGTAGGATGACACTAGCAGACGGTGAAGATGTCACCGTGTTAACAATATGTTGTCAGTGTCTCTTCTCGAAGATATACAATAGTCGCTGAAAACGACAACACGTTCGCTACAGTGTGAGGTGTCGATGACTATTGAGTCGGTCCCCAGACTAACAACGTGAAAGTCTGTCCCCGAGTATAATGGAGAGGATCAAGAAGGGGGAAAACTTTGGTACAATTTGAAGAATGGGGATGGGGTGCCAATTGGGGGATCGGTATTGAATGGCTTAATAATGAACAACTTGAAACGAGATAGTGAGTTGAGGACTAATTGCCTGAGAAATTAATCGATAATGACTGGATAATACTTTGCAAGGGGGTATTTAATGAGAACTCGCTGGATAATGAATGGTTTAACATTGTTGATGGGACCATGACCGACTTACATATGAAATAGGTCAGCTCGGTTCACCTATATGAGGGATTTCGTATGTTAATGGGTATATTTTTTTCTAAAGAATATTTTGGGGGTAAACACATTTTAATAATGGTATTGTGTCACATAAGTTGTACGATTAGTCACATTTGTGAGAAAGTTCCGTTTTCATAATTTATTAGGCGAGCCATGACTCATTAATGCCAGAGTTTTATTGTGAGAAAATAACTTAAATTGAAGTTTGCCTTAATAATAAGATTACAAACAAAAACTGTTGGCAAAGCCTCAGTGGTGATAACGCAATCCTCTAAACACACAACTATTGACGAAGATTCTAGTAGCAAGCACCTGATTGATAAATTAAATCCGTTTACACCAAACCCGTGAGCGAGTCGCTTTGATAGACGATGACTAGCCAAGGATGAAATCATTCAAAATGAATTATTGACCTTTTACGGTCACTTTCGTGCAGACGGTTGCCTAAAAGGGCCAAAGGTCCAGACTGTGCAAGGACTGGCTTTTAACGACGATGCTAGAGGTTTATGGTCAACAGCGCTACCAATTAGGCCATACAGATGTTACGTCGCATTATGGGATCATTACGAAGGCTGTCCATTCTACAATGATCCAACGTTTTCCATCTTTAACAGTTACTGTCATTTACTATCTATTTATCAGGTGAGTTGGTTTTCCGACGACGTTCCATTGTTTATCTGCGTGACATGAGTATTTCTAGGATCCCTTCGTAATATGTGTTACAGTACTAGAAATCACAGCTTAGATGTCATAATGGGATAGTGGCGCTATTCACTACTGACTGAGCTACCAAAGATGTTGGAATCAGTCATCGGTCAACAACGGTGAGTAAATCAAACTTTTAGTTAAAATATGATATGTCAGAATTACAATAGTATGATTTCAGGGCAACGTCTCCATAAGGTTTATATCAGGTACGGCTTGTTTTGACTTTCCCACTGACGTTGTTCTTTCTGCGTGATGATTAATGTTTTACAGCCACTTTAATGCACATGGCAGGCTACTATGCACACGACCCACTTCCAAAGGCAATGAAACGAAACCGAAGTCGAAACACCTTTCAGATATGCCGACGCCGATATTCGAACTCAGGTGGTAGTGACTTGCGCCAAACGCGCTGCCAACTAGACCGCGGAGGCGCCTTGTTCTTTCTAGGATAAAGGTGGTCAAATGCCCCCCCCTCTCTCTCTTTCTCTCTCTCTTTCTCTCTCTCTCTCTCTCTCTCTCTCTCCTATATATATATATATATATATATATATATATATATATATATATCCCTCTTTCTCAATCTTTCTCTCTATCTATCCCTTTTCCATCACCCTATCATTCTATATATATTCCCATCTTGCCCTCTTTCATTAAGGATCCAACCAAACTGACAAAGTACTCCGTCATCAGGTGTGAGCCAGGGACGGAGCTAATTAGCTCACACTACACGCCATGGCTATGGTAGGCCAACTGGGTCAAAACACCATCGAGATGATCTATACAGACGTCGCCGTTCTACGGACGGCTTATAACTGGTGACATTAGGATAACGATCACCGTCACCAGATGGCTTGCAGTGAGTGTTGAGGGCGTGGCATTTACAGCGACAATGTAAAACACGCCAAACGTGTTGCTTGCTTTACCAACATTGGCAGGGGAAGAGGCGGAGAAGGAGGGAGGTTGGATCATGGGATGTTGCTTGAATGTGATGAGGGAAAACACAACGCATCCAAAGATACCTTATCTGATGTAGGATATTGATAGCACAGTCGTCGGCTAGGTTAATCTGGGAGACGCGATAACTTTGACTCCAACACAGCTACTCCTTGATTGACATTTATATAACATTTCCATATAGCGTGAGTCATCGCTGCTATTTTGTTATCTAGGTACCTTATACTTATCAATGACTCTTTAAACAAAACATAGCGGCGTATAACATCGACTTTATTCGTCTGGTGACTTCACGATATCACCAAATTATTCAGAATCATAAAGCAAGATTCGCATAATTAAATCGCAAAACCCTTAGATCATTCAGGCGACACCATAATTTGGAAACAATTTAAAATAAAAAAACACAAACTCGAAGAAGAAAGCTTGAATGAAATAAATCTCTAAAAACCATTTTAAAACCTCAACTAGAAACTAAGAGATTTGGCCAAATATGATCAAGTATAAGGGATAAAAGGAAAGTTTTGTGAATAATAATGAAGTCTGGTATTATTTTATAGACTACCACGTGACTTCTCAATAATATCACATGATGTGCTCTGTTATAATTCTAAATCGTATAACAATTGCCTATGCTATCAGAAGACTTTTTGGAGCTACAGATTGAGGAAAATGTTTGAGTTAAAGTTTATCTGAAATATGTAAAAATTGGAAGACAATTAAATATTCAGGATAGTGAAAGGAAATAAACTAATAAAGATCGTAACAATTTATCATGAAACATCGAAATTTAGCAACTGAAAAGATCAATATATTTAAGGTGACGGTCATGTCCTTTCTATGTTAGCCATAGTCGCTGAAAGCTGACCAACTCATATTAAAACAGGACTGTTATACCAGATAATTTCAACCGGTTAGATAGAACGAATCTGATATATTTCAGGTATCCTCGTCATCAAATCAGTCATAAACTATTTCAACAGCGGCTTATGTTTATAACTGGAGTAGTTGGTGACAGTTACACAGTGGATGAAGATGATGATGATAAATGGGCCGAGCGACATCCAAAGGTAATGAAGCGAAGTCAAAGATGAAACAATCTTTAGATATGTCCTTGGCGAGATTCGAACACGGGTGGTAGTGATATGTAGTCCAACGCGCTACCGCTAGACCACGGAGGCGCCCTTAGACATTTGATGATGGTTTGTAATAGCCCAAAGTAACCGTTGGTTGAATAATGTATTAAAGCAATAGGTATATTGCTCTATATATCACAGCCACTGGAATACAAACCGCGTCCCTTTGAATTACTTCAACAAATATCATTTTATATCACAGTCTACACCATATAACGTACTCCATTCTCTATACTTTAACAAGCATCTCGTATCATAACTTATGATTTATGCTATCGACGGCGTAGCATCATGCTGCAGCATTACGACTCATAACTCCCCCATAATAAACTACTTATCCTGCCTGTACCTTTAATTCATAGCACATTTATATGCCATAACACTCCACTTATGCTAGAGCTAAATCCTTACTCAAAAGCGCAGTGGTTACAGCTTTGCGCTGCAAACATATGGGTCGTGGCTTCAAATCCGGCTCAAACCTATGTTTGTGAGAGCTTTTCACCGGGAGTTGCTAAACAAACC
This sequence comes from Paralvinella palmiformis, assembly GCA_025642065.1. Classification (NCBI taxonomy): domain Eukaryota; kingdom Metazoa; phylum Annelida; class Polychaeta; order Terebellida; family Alvinellidae; genus Paralvinella; species Paralvinella palmiformis. The sequence goes on along the minus strand of JAODUP010000992.1, from coordinate 68,762 downwards.
GATCAACTTATATCTGATCACATCTATCATACGATAACAGGTCCCCATCACCGAACTAGGGCGCCTCGGTGGTCTAGCGGCAACGTGTTGGACCACAGATCACTACTACCCGGGTTCGAATCTCGGCGTGGGCATATCTGAAGGTTGTTTAATCTTTGACTTTGCTTCATTACCTTTAGAGGTCGCTCGGCCCATTTAGCCTACCATGTACAAAAGGTGGCCGTAAAACATCAATCATCATCATCCTAACACCGAACTATAACCTATCATACTTTATCACACCAATTATATCAGTAAATGGTCCACATACCTTAGCATGCTTCCCTTGTTCTAATATAAGCCAACATATCTAAATATACTTTGGTCTCACTGATAACACGTCAACATCATACCATAAAATAAGTAGCATCACCTATGAGTAACATAACATAACATAACATAACATAACATAACATAACACAACGCAAAATAATGTAATTTATCTTAACGTAACCTAAAGTAACATAACATAACATAACATAAAGTAACGTAACATGACATAACATAAAGTAACGTAACATGACGTAACGTAAATTAACGTAACATAATAACATAACATAACATGAAATGCACAAAACAGCATGTCATAACATAGATAACGTAACATAACATCACGTGACGCCACGTAACATAATGTAACATAACATAACATAACATAACATAACATAACATAACATAACATGGCACGACACGACACCACAAGACATGATAAAATATAAAACACTATTTTAAACTACAAACACATATCTTGTGTCATAAAACGTCGTCGGAGCTACGTCACAGTATATAACTATAGTTAACTAAAACAGCCTGTACAGTTAGAAAACGTCGTAGAGTTAAGACAGCCTGTAGAGCTAGGACGCGTCGTAGATCTGAGACAGTCTGTAGAGCTAGAGCATGTTGGGGGTCTAAGACAGCCTGTAAAGCTAGAACACGTCATGGGTCTAAGATAGCCTGTAGAGCTAGGACACGTCGTAGATCTGAGACAGTCTGTAGAGCTAGAGCATGTTGGGGGTCTAAGACAGCCTGTAAAGCTAGAACACGTTGGGGGTCTAAGACAGCCTGTAAAGCTAGAACACGTCATGGGTCTAAGATAGCCTGTAGAACTGGGATACGTCGTAGATCTAAGAAACGTTGTAGAGTTAGTGCGCATTGTAGTGCTAGTTACTATACCGTTGAAGTGACCAACACAATGAATATCAAATCTAAGGACTTTGTGGCTTATTTGATGTACCGTATAGAAGAAAAATGTGACAAAGTTAATAGATTGTATAACTCTAAGACACAACATCCAGCTATTAAACCCGCAGAGCTAACGATACCCGTACATACATCTAATACACACAATAGAATAAAGATATTGTGTACATATAGCCCGATAGATTAAAGATACCCTGTACATATAGCCAATATGCCCAATATAGGAAAGAAACCCTGTATATATTGCTATGCCCGATAGAATCAAGATACCCTGTACACATAGCTAATATACCGATAGATTAAAGATACCCTATAGATATTTCCATATATCCAATATAGCAGATATGGTTAAGATACTCTGTACATCAAAACCAGTCGGTAGAAACATAACTTTATACTAGATAACCCCCACCGTATCCCCCCCCACACCCTCGACCCCCAAAACCGACCCCCCGGTAAAGGTACCACTTTCCATAACCAGCTTATAACGACATACCTAGACCACTATATAACCTAATCAAGAGACACACATCCCTGGTGTAGCTATCCGGACGAGACTTGAGAGCAAATTAGCCGAGATCTCGAGACCGGGATACTAGAGTAGAATGTTAACCACCCGGATGGTCATAGCTCCGGAAGACACGTCTAGCATGAGCGATAATATAGAATGTCATCATGATATTAACACGAAGTGCAATCCGTTGACGTGACCAACACGATGAATATCAAATCTAAGGACTTTATGGCTTATTTGGGATTCAGGGGTTCAGAATAACGTTATACCCACCGTACTATACATATCGCGTATTTTTCTGCATGACTAAATGTGTTTTCCTTCTGGATTTGTGTTCTTCGGTAATGAATCTGTACGGAATCGTGCCATCCTCAGCGGGTCGGGGAGTATAACATTCTCAGCAGGTATATAAATATGGATGATTCACTGACTTCCAAATAATCCCATCAAGTATGCATGTTTGACTAACGTAGCGCCCCAGATCACGGAGAGGGGGTTATGAATTCGGACGCTCCCTACCGGGAATTTCGACGCATTACGAGCGGCGCACTCTACGGCTGAGCCAAACGGGGCGATTCCGCTTTATTTGGCTAATAAGATCACGGTTTGTATGGCGGTCCACAGTTGTCGTGGGTAGTCCATCGAGATGACAAATATAGATGGCGTGCTGTGTGTTGTTAGGAAGCTGACTAAATACACACTGATCCGTATAACTAGCCAGCCATGGTGTGACATGTTTGAGGCTAGCGTGGATGAGAGATGTAGAATGTGATGACGATGATAGAGGGTTTGTTCTGTATACAGGAGCCGCTTACACATCTGGGATTATACAGGCGGATGTTTGCTCACACACACATACACACACATACACACGCGCGCACGCGCGCATGCACACGCACGCACGCACGCACACATGCACACACGCTGAGGCGAATTTTAGCATGTCAAATGGCTATTAGTAGGCGATTGGCAATTCTGGATTCGGTTTTATGATGGAATTAAATTACTGGGCTGCGAAGTTAGATTGTATGGGATCGATTCCTTATTTTCAAGCCCTTTTGGCGTTTGAATTTATATGCGCTTTTGCAGACACGCGTTAACGCGCGCACGCATGCACACACACGCATGCAGTCATGCAGATAGATGAATACACGTTGATGCATCCGGACTTTCTCAAGATAACAACGCAGAGTGTTTTTTTCCTGCTTGATAGGATCTAATGATATATTACGCTTCTCAGTATGTACCCTGATGAATCTTCGATATGAAATATAATATAGTTTTCATTATACGGGCCATTGTTGTCAGATATGTACAGACGCTGGCTAACGGGGACTTCATATATATCTTGCACTTATTCAAATAAACATGCAAACATACGTACCCACCTGAAAAACACGCCCATACCTTGGTGACATAAATGCAGTTTAACGAAATGAAATTCACACTTTAATGATCACCGGCTGTCTACAAACACAAAAAGAATACTCTGTATTAAATAGTATTACCAGTATTACTTTAAATAGATACATTGACACAGAGCCTTGTCTATGTTTTTTCATGCAGCCATTAGTGGCATATGGCGGCCAAAACAATTTAGTATACAATCTATCGCTGCCGATCATAGGAAAATCATAGGAATATCATAAGAATATTATAGGAATATCGGCATATATGTACACAATTACCAACGCGCCAGTGTCTACGCGCACACACACGCACACACACACGCATATATATATATATATATATAAAAATAAAAATAAAAATAAAAATAAAAATATAAAAATAAAAATAAAAATAAAAATAAAAATAAAAATAATAATAATAATAATAAACTACATGCATACACACAAACGCGCAACTTGCAATATACCAGGTTAGCCACATAAGTATGAAACTAACAGGTTATCATGTTATATAAATGCTGAATGTTAACTGCTGTGATTCTTTTAGGAGTTATAATCAGAGGGATTTCAGTCGGAAATATTCCACAAGCAAAGTAAGTAAAACATTCGTGATGCCATTCCCCAGACTGGTGCCAGGAACAAGAGAACAGAACTGTATAAAATACAGGTATGGAAACCTCTGTCAGACAAACCTCACGTATTCAGCCCAGACGCAGACAGGAAGCATTGTCAACAGTCTGGACACAGATATTCATTTCGAAATTACATACTACCTGAATACGAATAAGGAATCTCATTTTCCTCAAGGACAGCGGCGAATACAGAAGCAGGAAATATGAAAGCGAAGGTACAGCTGACCAGCTGGCCAAAATTTCGTGCGAGTTCATTGTCCTTTCCCGACAGACAGCGGCGTGGCGAGAGACGAAGAGAGACGAGGAACATAAACGTCAGGGAAGCCTTTTATGTAAGTCCCTTCATCCCAAACCATCGCCAGGCGAAGTCCCACAAGCAGTAGGACAGCGCGGAGAGATGGGTTCCTCTTCTCGACCAGAAATGACATTTTGCAATGTATAACAATGATCAAAAGACAATGACATTGTGACCTCCATTTGTCCAATTTCAGACTTCATAGCAGCGGCACTTCTTTGGTGCCCGCTAAATCACGCACCGACTGAAGCACGACTGCTTATGTTTTTAGCTCTCAGATGATAAACGATAAGAGTCCGGATCTCTGTGCTGCCGGATGAATGAGTGGGAGGGGACTATTGAAACAAAACAGTTCATCTTAATTAGAATTAATTAGAACATATCGTTGTATAATTTTGATGGTCAACATGAAGTAACTGTTGTTCTTGTTGAGCATGGTTATTTTGGCTCGGCGCTGGTCGCATGCGGAACATATGGCCGCGGGGCGACTTGGCAAGGAAATAAATCCAAATAGCACAGTGGTCATCCTGATTCGAACCCGGAATCTGAATATTTGCATTCCTGTCAGCTATGGAGTGAGCAGTAGCAGAGCGTTTGAATTAATCAAATCGCGTTCCTCGTTTTAATCACAGAGTTAGGGATCAGTTGAAATAGTTCAGACAATTCATAGATATTGTACAGACGCATCAATACCATCGATCTGGGCGATTTCTATCCTTATATCGGAGTCTATATGCACAGCAGCCTGTTTGCCTTGACTTGACAATGACAAGCAGCTAACCAAACTCTGCTAATGGCAACATTATTTCCAAAAGTTTCATCTAAATTTTGCCTTTCTCAAGAAGTTCCCCCCCCACCTGCATTCCATAACCCGTCTGGCTAAAACTGCGCAGCACATTCTATACCTCAAAATCTATCTGTTATATATTTTCTTGCCACATTCCACCTCACGTGATATCCTTGATAGAACATGCCTCACTCAACGTGTCTTTATCAAGCTCTCTGTCATAACCTTTCAGCCGGAATCAGCTTTCCAGAACAACCTTTATACCAGAACCAGTTTTCCTCATCCTCTCGATGTCGGCATAAAAAGCCAAATAAGCCATCCCTTATGTAAAAATGATGTCTTCACAGTTTTGTCGACGGACTCGCATATGTCGTTGAAAATCATCGATAGCTAGATAAGGAAAGACTCTTTTCTCTTTCTTCTAAGTATCATTTTTCCTGACTGGGTTTTCAGACGACGATAACAGTCTTACTGATACATACTACGCGCCTGCTAGATGACTGTATGTATGTCGTATAATGACCACATGATAGAGGCGAGAGGCTGAAGCTTTTTGGCGAACGTGGATTTCAAACAAAGAAACTCGAATCGAGATTTGTAGCTTCGGTTACATCCAGTGATGGAGCGACAGGATAACGTGTTCTTTGATCTTGTGAAATCATATATGTACCTGGATCATCTACACGGTTAGACACTTTGATTTACTGGAACCGTTTAGATGTTACTCACAGTACGCGTCTGATATTACCTCTCTATTCAGTGAAAAGTGAGTAAGTATGACAGGAAAACGTATTTATCACGATCTAACAAAGAGACAAAATTATGAACGAATGAAGACATTAATAATGATATGTTTTATACGAGCGGGGGGGGGATATTATTGGTAATGAAGCAGAGGTTTGCATACAGACATATCTCCACCACCCACCCACCCACCCCCTCTCTCTCTCTCTCTCTCGTTCTCTCTCTCTCTCTCTCTCTCTCTCTCTCTCTCTCTCTTCTCTCTCGCTCTCTCGTCTCTCTCTCTCTCTCTCTTCTCTCTCTCTCTATCTCTCTCTTCTCTCTCTATCTCTCTATCTTTCTCTCTCTCTTTTTTTTTTTTTATATATATATATATATATATATATATATATATATATATATATATATATATATATATATAATCCGAGGTAAAAAAGATACATCAAGCAGTTGCCAATTAGTTGTTACATATGCCACATACTGTATATAGACCCCTCTATCAATAATATTTAATAAGTGTCCGCCCTATCGCTAATGGGCCGACGTCTTTAATGATCTAAAGAGTAAACGTCTAACTCACACGCGAAGTGGATATTAAACAACGGCGACGACGTAATCGATTCCTTTCAAAATCTTCACCTGCTCGTTACTAACAAGGATTAACGGGGGGAGAAGTTCGTCCAGCTAAGTCGTGTGGATGTTGTTTAAATGTGTGGATACGGGCACTCGGCACTTCTCCGCTTCTGAAACACACGCCGGGATAATATATCACGGCGTTGGTGATAATGATCGTCGTGATAACGGTATTGATGATGATGATGATGATGTTCGCCATGATAATGCTGATGGATGATTTAGCCGAAAGACGCTAAACAAAGCACTCGTCCTTATAACAACCGGCGTAGTGCACCGTTCTGTTCAATCATGTGGCCGAAGAAAGGAATGGAAATTTAAAATGATTTATGATAACACATTTTAGCATTGATAAGGACTGAACCCGCGTTCCAGTACTCGATGAGAGAACACTCTATCATTCTGCTATTAAGATAGTCCGTGGCATTACGCCTTGGCAGAATAATGTCTTTACTTTGAACAGCTATTCGTAACAGGTTAGTCTGAGGAAACGGATTACTTAAATGCGAATATAAATGTTTATGTGCGTTTGGTAAGCTAAGCGATAGGAGCAGCACCCAATGGCTTGTATGCCAAGTGAAAGATGAAACACCCTTCTGAGTTGGCCTGGACGGGGGTTGAACCCGGGTGTTAGAAAGCAGTGGCTAACAACGATAACTGTTAGACCACGGATATATCCTAACGTGTGAGTTATAAGATCGCTTTACGACAACCACGATATAAGTGACTCAGTAACACACGATATTAACTTATATTACTAGCCAAAGAGTCGATTTGTTATCATTGTTTTAAACCATAACATGAAATATTAAGTGAGATAATCTTGCATTGGGTTCGTTTCGATCCTGTAGTTTTTTATTGTTCCGTGAGTGTACTAATAAAATGTAAAAACGGTCTGCTGAAATTGCGAAATATGCTATGTTATTCACTATTACCTGATATTCAAGACGCAACCCTTTCGTCTTAGTATTCGCTGGAGAGTAGAATTAGTAAAACCTAGTTTAACTTATTAATTTGTATCCAGTCATAATATTTAGCGTTCCCGAAAAGTGAAATAAGGCTAGATCTACTCTCCCGTTAATCTTTCTTAATGAATTATATATATTCTATGTATTTTCAAAATACATTATTTGGGATTATCCTTGAGAACAATTGAAGGTCAAATTTAAACAATTCTATTTTTGGCTTCTCTATTCAATGGCAAAATACAATATGTTGACCATCAGCTAGTCACAAAGCTAGCAACGGATTACCTTGATAGTTATTTGTGATATGTAGAAAGGACACAATCGTCTAGTTCTGATATTTCTATGGGTTCTTTGACCGTCACGTGTATCACGTGGCATACGGAGAAACAAGGGCCTGGTCCTTTATTCCTACTTCCAGACATAATCCCTATGATTGTATCGAAATGACCGTTAACGACATGTTATTGTCTTATAATGGCCGACCAGTCATCCCTATTGCGATATTCTAGATCCGGTCTGAGAACATAAGATGGCTGTCGTTGTTCGTGGAGTATCGCAGATATCCTGTTATTAACAAACTGACAATGTCTCTTACATGGGCCACTCCATAATGCATAGATAATGGCGTACGGCCATAGCCTAGCATTCCCATTGCATTAACGTGCTTTTATGCTGCATCTTCGCTCTGCATCTGCATGCGGGCATATATACACTGGTACTATTTTGTGAAGTATTCAACCCCCGTGGGAGGAAAATATCTTTCTTGTTGCAATTTGTTGGTCAAGGTTCGACATAAATCTACCTTGTCCATCGTGTTCTCATGGATAAGATATTGTACGGATACTAGAATTGATAGCAGAGAGTCAGCTGGTTTAAAGCTGGAAACCTGATACGTTTTAGCCAAATGATGAATTGAGTTTCTGTACTTTGTAAATTGAAGCGTATATATATATATATATATATATATATATATATATATATATATTTATATATATATATATATATATATATATATATGCACATGTATATATATAATTGACCTAAAATAATGTATGTTCCTGGATTGGGTTTAAGATTATACCTTTTTTACCTCTCAGCTTATAGTATACCACTTTACTACTAAGCTTGCAGGAGCCATATGTTAACACTGATCTGGGGATGTTTATTATTTTCATTATCTCTAAGAATACCATAACTCAGTTGTTCACATTTTCTTACTCTTATTTACAAATTTAAAAAAAAGGCGCCTCCATGGTCAAGTTGGTAGCGCACTGGACTACAGATAACAACCATCTGAGTTCGAATCTAGACGTTGGGATATCTGAGAGGTGTTTCATCTTTGACTTCGCCTGATTACCTTTAGAGGCGGCTCGACTTATTTAGCCTAACATTGAGAAAAAACGTGGCCGTAAAAACCAATCATCATCATCACCACCTCTAAAGTACAAAATTGTACTATTCAATGCATCGCTAACAACTGGTGGAGTATACCTTTACTGCCTGCCATCTGAGTAGACGTAATTCATATTAATCAATCTCATCAGATCAAGTTAGTAAATAATCGGTAGATCAGAACCAAAGGCCAGCAACTTTAATACATCGACAATAATCACCGAAATGATTTTATTTTTATTTTGCAACGACTAAGACATGGAGCCAAACAATTGAATTAAATACATCACTCCCAATATTCGGATGTGTGTCTACCAATGGCATTCTGGCTACCAATACAATTGGGGTGAGTTAAACCAAAAGCTGATGGTTACGAGATATAGTTTGGCTACGTGAACATCGCTCTAACATTTTTTTTTTGGGGAACAACGGAACAAATCATTGCCTACGGATGATTCATCCTACCGATGGAAATAATAGGTACTCATTATTTGCAGCTACTTTTGCCTGGCTATCATTCCGTGAATATTACTCTCAACATCAGGAAATAGATTATCAATCGGGTTAAAGTTCACTCCTCTGTATTTTATAGTTGTACGATGGCTTTTTTAACGGAAAAGGCAAATATTCCTAATAAATGTTTGTGCAAAATCATCTAATACGAATTTGCATCACTATGTAATGTATTCGCCGTTCATAGAAATAATTTGACTGAAATGTTAAGAAAAGAAATGAAATTGTTAAGGCTATAATATATATATATATATATATATATATATATATATATATATATATTATATTATTATTATACTATAAAGTATATTATTTGTATTGGTTGTTGTTTACTTTAATTTATCTATTTTTATGGCTAAGGTTATCTGTTGGTGTATTTTCTAGCCTCAAAGCCAAGAAAGATGTGGTCATCCCACAGACACGTCTGACATCAATTTTACTAACTGTGGCAGCGAATCGCCTCGATTGGGACTTGGAATAAGATATAAGCGTTAAACATTGTATATAGCACCAGTTTGGTCAGATACCTGTTGATGGTCCCTTTATCAAATAGTGTTCGATATTTTCCTGTTTGCACGCTTTCTACCCAGCTATAGATGAGTGACAAATGTGGCTCTGATTTACACACACACACACACACACACACACACACACACACACACACAAGCTCTATCTGTGTGTGTGTGTGTGTGGTGCGTGCGTGAGTGTGTGTGTGTGTGTGCGTGCGTGCGTGCTGGTGTGCGTGTGTGCGTGTGTTATAATAGTAGGAGAAGAGATAACGACGTTGAAAATAACAAATTGGACTCGTCATGGGGGGGTTTAAAATGTTGATGATGATGATGAAGATGATGATACCTTTGAGCATAAGGTAGGCTAAATGGCCCAGTGACCTAAAATGTTAATGAAGCGAAGTCAAAATTAAGGCAGATATCCCTTCAGATATTCCCACACCGAGATTCGAACTGAGGTGGGAGCGATATGTGGTCCAACACGCTACCAACTAGACCACAGAGCCGTCCAAGATTAATTCAAACAATATTAGTCATAACTGAAATAACTTCATAGATACGCCAAACAAACAGCCAGATCTGCTTCAAAAATACATCGATTCAAAATCGTATTCAGCGTGAATATTTGTTCATAATATGAATAATGCTGTATAGTGCTTATTATATATGATAACTGATGATGTTATGCTAGATAATTTCCCGTCATAATTAGTATCATTAACCTTTGGTGATTGATGCTTAAGCTTTTAATCTGTAAAACGATATGTTGATGGCAGATTTAAATCACTGTCTAGTTTTAACACATATAATACTTACGCACTAAATAATGTTTATCTCGGGAGATCCACTTAAATAAAATGACGTTTTATCAATTTCTTGCAAAGTCAAACAGAAGGCTGAACGGTTTGCATGAAACTCTATTACTTTGTTTGCAAGCGGTTTGCAATTCAAGATACATAGAAATGAATGCTGATATTTCCACTGCTGGGAGATATGATATAACAGGAGTATATTGCGACGCCAGTGCCTTTGGCATTGGTGTTATCTGACAACTTTTGAATATATTTATTGTTAGCAGAATCTTTATACATACATATATATATATATATATATATATATATAGATATATATATATATATATTAATAAGTATAAGGATGAATATTGTACCTTTGTTGCGTGCTATACATATTTATCATCATGCTGTGTTGTGACCGATGTGAGATTCACACGGCTTTCATTTTTTGTTCCCTCGCATGTCATAACACATGTCATAACACATGTCATAAAACATCACAGCTAAAATGTATGTAACTAAATGCACATACACACGCACGCACACACATACACACGCACACACACACAATTTAATTAGAGAATTTCTGCCCAACCTAGCCGGTACTATATTATGTAGATGAACGTTGCAATGTTTCACATTACGAATAATGAAATGTATTGTGTGTATGTGTGTGTATCTGTACGTGTATTGTACGCGCGCGTGTGTGCGTTTCCACACACGCTTGTGTGTACCCGCGTATGCTTTTGTCTGTTAATATGTGTAGGAAGGAGCCTGAAGCTTTATGCTTTTATTAGAATATTATATGTAATGAAAATGAAAAATTGCTTTATGCATAATTAATCCGTAAAAAAGTTATAATCTATCTTTTGCGTGCTGGTTAGTGAATTCACGTATGTAATCATATATATATATATATATATATATATATATATATATATATATATATATATATAATTACTACTAATGCTATTACTATACTAATATTCTAATATTTACTAATGCTATTATCATTAAAACACTTCCTTTTCATTAAATTATCTTTTACCTTGTTTAGTTCCAGACATCACAGGTAAGCAAAGGATGATCCACATGATAATAAACTTCCTTATATCCATCATAAAGTCTCTATGGCCGACACTGACAGATGTAAAGACGCATTATCTCAGTAATGATATCGACTATCGACGACTAGACACCGTTACCAAGTACCCATCACGTCATTAACTCGGATTAATCGTCGACTATTTAGATAGCTGGCGGAGATGCTCCGAGATCAGATGTCAATCACGTAGCATTTTCGCCAGGACGACCCAGCTACAGATGTTCAAGTAATTACCGGATGACAAAGAAGGAGATCCGATAAGGACGTCCTCGACGGCGTACCGACACGTCATCAGTTACACGTGACTACGTAGCCGCCAGTCGGACACATCCAGCAGTCGTCACTCGGCTGCGCGATGTCACATCCGAACATCAATCAGATGGCCGGCTACAACCAGCGGCCAGCCATTATCAAGCAGACGGCAGATGGTCTTCATGACGCGGCGCTGTTAGGCCTTTGTCTTGGCGCCGCTCCGATGGCCTGCCGGCGTAGACCGAACCAGTACTCAAGGTGGTGGACGGCCGCTGTAAAACAATGCCATGTCCCTATTGGATTGTTGGTAATAGGCCGGTAGTATTACTAATGGTCGTAGGCAGCTGGCGATGTGTGCGTGCGTGAGCCGGATTCTGGGGACAGGGTGCCTGCAAACGGGAAGACAACAACTAAAATAACAACCAAACACGCGGGATAAGTGGCAAAAAAACACACGACGAAATGTTGTTACGTTTAACACAATTTGGCGCCGACGTAATGCACGCCGAAAATGCGACTTAACGCGTTCAGTTAGACAAACGACCGGCGTTCGATGCTATTAATAGGCTGAGTCAGAACCAAAACGACACCATCACGCTTATAGACGAATTAATACTCCAGTAGGCGGACACACGCGCGCACAAATATCCGCACAGACACCCGCGCGCGCGCGTGCGCGCCCGTCAGGACACACCTAGCCGGTTCTGTTTGTATTGGACGTCGTCGCGAAAACGCGACTAGATGACAAGTGATATAAAATATTATCTCTATAACGATTGCATAATTCAAGAAATGACGCTTCCCATTTGTCATATTTCGGTGGAGAATTAAATTAATTCATACTTTATGAAGAATGCTTCATAATTACGGCTGGCTACCTGCCGAACGGCGGGCGCCGCTTTCCCGGCGAGCTAGGCCGGGGTTGTCGCCCGACTGGCCTGCTGCCACCTGGCGGGGATACGTAGCTCGTGACAAATGAGAAATTAACGATTTTCTCCGATCTGATGGCAGGTGAAGAAATGGAGTACGCTATTTAACGCTGTTCATATCTGGAGATGGCCGAGATAAGCTTATCCATCATTGTCGCCGTTGACGGGTCATCCCCTATTGTTATTAAGATAGACGATGAGGGATAATATATACCATCTCTCTCTCTCTCTCTCGCTCTCTCTCTCTCTCTCTCTATCTCTATCTATCTATCTATCTATCTATTTATCTCTCTCTCTCTCTCGCTCTCTCTCTCACACACTCTCTCTATCTATCTCTCTCTCTCTCTCTTTCTCCCCCCCCTCTCTCGCTCTCTCTCTCTCGCTCGCTCTCTCTCACACACACTCTCTCTATCTCTCTATCTCTCTATCCATCTATCTATCTATCTATCTAGCTCTGCGTTTTGTGTGGGCGCGCATGCGTGTGGGCGTCAATGTAATCGAACTTGTAGCGTACCATTGTTTTGAACGAGGCCGTTAAACGACGGATGAAATGGATCCTAAATGAAAGGATTCCTAAATGGATGAATCGGACAGACCGACAGAGTTCTTACACTACGACAAATTGTTAGTAATATGAACCGGACATATTCAGCAACATCACGCGACTGTACTAATTAAATGGCCGCAACACTGAACCACCCGTCAGCCCATCGCACTTATTAGTATTTTGGGGGTTTTGTTTTATTTTCATTCGGTTGAGAATCGCTACAGTGAGACCTATTTAATCCGACTGGCTAAAATGGATCTTCCGTCTTTATCTAATTAAACGAACGAACAGATTAATCACATCGCTTGTCGTCGTGCGCCGCTTACTGCTGCTGCGATTGGCAGCGGAAGGACATCCCAAAATATCGCTCGGAGAGGGCGTGACGTATGATAGCCGTCGTGAAGTAGGTGTGTAAAAGTCTTTGAGCTTACCTGAAGTCGTAGCGATGCAGTCCCTATCAGTTCCGAGTATTGCCTGCTTTTCTTTATCCGACCAACGCTAAATCCTCTTGTTTTTATTTCAATATCTTAACAGTTTCCCCTCCGGTCGCTAATGAAAGCAGCCTTTCATCAAACGCCGATTCCTCATCCATTTATAGGTATCGACCGAGGCCTTGTGGTAAATCTAACAGGTTGTAATACCAATATGTAGGTGTGTCCGCCATACAACGCTCTGGCCTCGTCAGACTCGTAGAGGGCTTTCAAGCCGGTGACGTCGTCCGCTTCTGGCCTTCATGCAGCGAAATGAGCACGGATCATTGACTGTTCTTACGGAAGGCCCACTCAAGTCGCCCGCCAGATGGCGACACCGGCTACTGGTCTGCGGGATGGGGAGGACGACGAGGAGGAGGAGGCGGCTGCCAAGGAGGCTAGTTCGACATAAAACTAGTCCGATTACCGCCCATGTTGTGGAGGGTCGCCCCCGTTCGGCTCGTAAAGGCAAACGAACGGGCCGCCCTCGTGTTAATCAATAAGCGGGACAATTGGCTAAACGGGAAGACCCGATGGAGGCAAGGTCAAAGGCGCGGAGAATAGTCGGCGTTCGAGAGAGAGTCGCAGGAGGTAGAGAGCATGGCGACAACGGTCCATTGACCGGCTCTTGTCACGAGTAATCTATGATGACGGGATATGGTCATTGTGTCCGGGCGTAGTGGGTGGGCTAGGAGTGTGGGACACGGCTATAAGCTGAAATCTAGTGAGGTGTTGGCGTATTCACATCAGCTGAGCACTGACGAAGGGTCTTGGTGAATTTCTACTGCCCGCATCCGTATTCCGCTATTATGGACGCATATTCAGATAGACAGATTGCAGGAAATACAAATATAGAGAAGCTTTATTCCCTCCCAACCGTACTTATCTGTCTACCCTTCTCTCTATCTATATCTATCTGTATTTATATCTCTTTGTCTATCTCCCCATCAACTTCTCCTCTTATCCTTCTCATGCCACCACCATTTACATGTTATCTAGGCACGACGAACAGAATAGTCAGAACAGGAAATTGCACGAGCGAGCGAGCTTGTGAGTACGTGAGTGAGTGATTAAATGAAAGAGCGGTGAGAGGGTGGTCGGTGGGTGAAGGAGTAAGTGCATCTTTGTATAATGAAGAGAGAGTACCCGAGAAAAAAAAGAAGCGACTCATCGAAGTAGGTGCATAGGCCGTTACATTATTCAAGTAGCACATGATATAACACTCGTAGTACTGCGTTCAAATGCTCCCCAAACGACAGTCTGGAAGACCCAAGAGACACGTTGGGATCAGCCATCAAGTACAGGCCACATGGGACCGAATCCCACAACAAGCCTCATAGGACCATCATTTTCAGCTAAATCGTCGTAACTTTTTCTCCACTGATCGATTATCTTTGTCATATTCACCTTTAAGTACCATCGCCAACGAAAGCAGATGTTCGGCAAAACTATCTTAAACTAATCACATGTACATGATGAAAATAAATGAATAAACATCTCGTTGAGATACCACGTTGACTTCCCTAATACCATCTTAGATTTATATTGTTACGTCCTGTCGGTGGCTTTTTAAGTGGGTGAAATCGACGAAATGCTGAAGCGGCGATGCGATGGTAACACGGCAGCATACTGGACGTGTAAGCTTCAAAGAGCCCGCTTAATGATTTGGCTAGGTAAATGTTGTCGCGAGTGGAGCTTCCTTCCTAGAGAGACACGGCGCTCGGCTGATGGGCAAACAAGGTGAAATTGACGTACCTGATGCACGGCGCTGACAGATAATGTGACATCTGATGGCTGCAGTAAGCTGGCCGTGTATGACAATATTAGCAAACAACACGCCGCTAATCTACACGGCGTAATGAGATAATGTCCGACAATGTGCTAAAGTACACGAGAGGCGACAGGATGACTGCTGAATCTAATTCAGTAGTTATTTATTATTTATGATGATAATATTTTATTATCTTTATAATAATAATAGTAATAATAATACCTTTTTATTGTTACTGTTGTTATTATTATTATTATTATTATTATTTTTATTTTTATTTTTATTTTTATTATTATTATTATTATTAGTACTAGTAGTAGTAGTAGTAGTAGTAACAGTAATACTAATATTATTATTAATTTTATTATTATTCTCATTATCAACATCTTCATCATCATCATCATCATCATCATTATCATGAATAATAATAATAATAATAATAATAATAATAATAATGGCAGGTTCTGTATCATTGTTATCATTATCATCACCAGGATGACTGCGACCAATAATCAAAACGCAATAAAAACCAAACAAATTAAGTATGTACTACTACTACTACTACTACTACTACTAATTCTACTACAACTACTACTACTACTACTACTACTACAAGAATCAAGGACTTATGTAAATTCGTTCACGGCCTGAACAGTCCTATGATATTGTCAATTCCCCGGGCGGTAGGGGGCATAGAGTTTCTTTGTGGCAATTACATGAGTAGAATCCAAAGCCGATAAAATGGACTTTTACTGGATAGCGCTGTTGCGTATTGGTTGGTATAGGCTGGCTTAAATTACTCTTTAATCACATCCTGTAGCGGGTTTCCAAAAATCGTTGTCTTCATGACAACGCAAAGTGCCTCGTGTCAGCACACGAAACAAGTGCTTCAAAGAATGCTATTTGTTCGCTGTTACGTCGCTGAATACGACATGCGTTCAGGTGCGAGGTCTATTTTTAAGCCCGGCGCCGTATCCATAAAGTGTTGAATGAAGGCATTGCCGAATTAAAACCTGGCTCGTACAATTATAATTATTTATACTGATTTAAAATCGTATGGTGCTCGTAATTATATAAACTGGTGCGTCTTTCTTCCAGCCTTTACATAGGGCGCCTCCGTGGTCTAACTGGTAGCGCATTGGGTCACAGATCACTACCATCTGAGTTCGAATCTCGGCCCATTTAGCCTAGAGTGTGCGCAGAAGTGGCCGTAAAACAGCAATCGTCATCATCAGCAGCAACATCTCCCAGTTTTTATAGTCATGCTGTATATATATATATCGTTAAGGCAAACACACAAACACCAACTATTTTGAAACTGCCAGTTATGAGTGAGAGAGTGAGTGAATGAATGAGAGATATCTGACTAGTACAATATTAACATAATATTTTCATAAATGTGCATCTAGTATCATAATAAGTGGTTGAGGAGCATTTCGCTTAAGCTCGATGCATTTTTCACCTGAAAAACTCGATGAAGAAACTCGTCTGTGAAGATTTTGTTTGATCAGGGCGCATCTTTTGACTGGTGGATGAACCATATCACAGGCAAACATTGAGATCTGCGGAATCAAGCACAAGCAGCGGACTAATGGACTTCTGTGCAATACATTTATCATAATGAATTAGCCGTTGTGTCTAGGACAGGTAGATGATACATTATGACATGTGTTGCGCATCGCCATCTAAGACAATCTGATGGTTTGTTTGGTTACTTGAATGATTAGTTGATACGAATGACAGATGAAAGGCTTGAGTAACAGAAATATCTATTTGTCTACGAGAAATTGGTGTTTAGAAGGGGAAAAATGCATGTACGCTAATCAGTAAGTACCATATATGATTTAATAATAATAATAATAATAATAATAATAATTGTGATTTGGGGGTACTTTTTGGTAATGAGTGTTTTTCAAGATGGCTTAATTTTGAAGTTGGCGCCAATTGTAGTCAAGCTGTCCCCCGAGGTTAATCTTTTATATACGTGTGTTTGCTGCAGTCGCTATTCCACTACGATAAATAATTCTAGCAGGATTATTATTATTATTATTATTATTATTATTATTATTATTATTATTATTATTATTACTATTATTATTACTATTATTATTATTATTATGTTTTACAAACAAAATGCTAGCTCCTTTCTGCTTGAAACTTTCTTATATTAATTTATAACTATTGTCATCAAATTAACTATCGATTTAATTAATTTCGCTCATGTGTCTGTGAACACGTTAAATTGAACCATTTACCCTCCTCCGAAATCCCTCGACGCCCAGGTATGTATGCAGCGTGCAGCCTCCAGAGCATCCCGGTTTCCCCAAATGCATGGCTGATAATTTTTGCCAAATGTCCATTTTCACATTCAGCTAAATAGTCCAGATCGGCATAAAGCTGAAAGAGCTTGTTACCTATTCTATAGAATCTAAACTTGAAATATCCAAAAAGTGTTCATCATCTGTATTCAGCTTTACCATCATCATCATCATATTAAAACAACTGACAGTCACTAACAATCGGTAAAAGGTTATTAAGAAAATTAAGCATTTTGTGTTTTTAAGAAACGAAAACACTCATAACCCATCTTTGTTTAGCCTGTCCGCCCAATATACAATTTCCAATAAGGAATTTATTCTCGCAGAAAATAAGCAAACCCGTTGATCCAATTGATGCCATTCCAAAAAGCGTAAACTGGAGTGAAAGGTCACCCGTACCTAAGGCTCCTCTCAACTGGTTCCGGGGGTGGTCTTCTAGGACACGCAATATTGATCTCGAATTGATTTATGACAAAGATACAGGAAATTAATGGAAACGGCATCACCGATTGATTGCTTTATGACGACGACGAAAATGCTAAAGATGAGCATGCTGATGATTTTCGTGATGCTGACGTTGATAGTGATGATGAGGATGATGCTGAAGAAAACGATTAAGTGAGTGAATCAATGAGTGAGTGAGTGATTGAATGAATAAGTGAACAAGTGATAATGGAAAAACGAGTTAATGAGAGAATGAGTGAGTGAGTGAGTGAGTGACTTACTGATTGAGTGAGTGAATGATTGAATGAGTTACCTAGTGATAGCGAGAAAACGAGTAAATGTATAAATAAACGAGTGAGTGAGTGAGTGAGTGAGTGAGTGAGTGAGTGAGTGAGTGAGTGAGTGAGTGAGTGAGTGAGTGAGTGAGTGAGTGAGTGAGTGAGTGAGTGAGTGAGTGAGTGAGTGAGTGAGTGAGTGAGTGAGTGAGTGAGTGAGTGAGTGAGTGAGTGGTGATGAGTGAGTAGTTGTTTTTGTTGAGTGAGGTGGAGTGAGTGATGAGTGAGTGAGTGAGTGAGTGAGTGAGTGAGTGAGTGAGTGAGTGAGTGAGTGAGTGAGTGAGTGAGTGAGTGAGTGAGTGAGTGAGTGAGTGAGTGAGTGAGTGAGTGAGTGAGTGAGTGAGTGAGTGAGTGAGTGAGTGAGTGAGTGAGTGACCAACTGACTGACTGACTGACTGACTGACTGACTGACTGACTGACTGACTGACTGACTGACTGACTGGCTGGCCGACTGACTGACTGATACTTCAGCACAAATACCTAATTTGGTAGAACCTGATTTTAATGTGAGTTAAAAAAAGAGGTTCACATATCAATTACTTCGCTTAAAACTAGATCGTAATTAAGAAAATAATCATTTAACAGGTTACAAAAAGGTAAAGCCATAAAATAGCATATTGGATGAGGCTGAATAAAAGAGAGAAATGAACGGTATAAATGTTGTAACTTAAATGCTCTTTCCCATTTTTCAGCGCCGATGTTGTAATCAATCGTTTCATTAATAAGGGTATCGCTGTCCCAGCCAAACCCTATTGATCATAATTCCAACTAGTTGAGTTCCTGAGGTTGATGAATACGTGTCAGTGGAAATGTGCAGCTTACTCTAAGCTTGGCTTATTGTGTCGTTCGGTTGCTTTGCTGTGTCGGGAGACCCTGTGATGATGACCCGTCCATAAGAGAGTCGACTATACTGTCTGGATCGTGTGAAATAAGGTTATACCAGAAATGCGACCTGATTTCGCCTCGACGCAGCATCGCGGCTGTTGCCGATCTGAATAACTTCCTTTGATCTTCATCCTGATATTCTATTTTATCCTTTCGCCAGCAATTTCTATGTGAAGTCCAGGAGATTGTGTCTACGGAGCCATAATCAGGCGCACATCTCTCGCAAAGGAATCGGGAAGCCAGAGTGCCATGGAACAATCGACGCCAAGAATGATTCTCCTCAAATGCTATCTATCAAAACTGACAGCTAGAGGAATGCGCTCCCACCTGTCAATTGACTGTCGATGTCGCCCCGTCACGACCTTCTCCTAGTCAATGACCAGACACATAGACAGGGAAATGATCCATGGTCAGAATACAGTGATCGCGTGGACTTGGATAGGGAACGATAACAAAGATGCAATGGTTCCATCGGCCGTGTGGTAGTCATAGAGCCAATATGTCACCCAATGACAGCGTCGAGGCTAAGTGCCTGCCATGTACTATCAGATCAAGGGCCAAGCCGAATATGAAGAGAGTTATACATGGCTAGTTGGCCCAGCTATTGGATTGGCCCATTAATTACGGTTCGTATCTGGGTGACATATTAGGTCAAATGATACAGTGAACAGACCCGGGGATGTTCTACGAGGTTGGGAACGTTGCACGGCGTTATCTAGTCATCATTGGTGATGACATGTTCAGATCTATCGTGTTATTGCTGCTGCTGCTGAAGCTGGTTATGGTTTACGGGCGGCATCGAGTATTTCTGTTCTGGACCGATGGTTACGGCAGATGGTGCTGACCCATCACATGCACTCTCTTGTTTCATCTGTCTGTTGGGCGCTGGGCGTCATCAGTGAACTAGACACTGATGGAACGCCATCAAAGTGACCAAGGGTATCGAGTTGACCGTGATCAGAGACGCAATTGGGAAATATGCACTGGAAGCTTTCGATTAGATACTTATCTTTCACCAAATCATCGAGTATTTCATTCGTTGCTTCATTGAGTCATTCATCCATTCAGTGATTCAGTCATTCATGCATTCTTTCACTTGAGCATTCTTTTATCCATTAGCTCGTTTATTGCTTGCTCTTTTTTAAATGTGTTTAATTATTTTCGATATTGCATTCGACTAAGTAAGAATCTTTATATCGTGGACTATCTCTGTTATCAACTCATAAGCGTAACCTTTCTATATCGGCCACACTGATATTATTGCTGTTGCTGACATTTTAAATATTCTCAATTTCTGCATCAGAATTCAACCCGAACGTCCTTCTACACAAAATAAATTTGTTTAATTTTGCTATACGTACTTTTAATCGTATAAATTCTGAAGGAATTTTCAAATATAGATACATAAATATGTATGGTTTTCATTAGCACCAACGTAAATGCAATTGCCAGAGATTTTTTATATTCCAGATTGACTTATTAATAAATTATGAGTTTATTATTAACAATTATATAGAGTCAACCATCAGGCTCATACCATGATGATGAATGATGTTTTATGGCCACTTTTGTTCACATGGTAAGCTAAATGGGCCAACCGACCTGCATCGGTAATGGAGCGAAGTCACAGATGAAACACCCTTCAAGATTCGAACTGAGGTGGTTCTGATCTGTGGTCCAACGCGCCCACATGTCTATATCAGGATCGCAAAGGAATAAGCTATTTAACCCTAATCACGGCTATGAGAGTGTAATAACAGAATACAAAAGGCTACCAAAACAAGAGAGTTGCGTAAAAATTGCACCTAATATTTCAATGACATTTAATATATTTTGACACTTTTAACGGTCTAGGCCAAACTATCTAAGTGTAACAGGGAACCTTTATCAGGAACTTCAAGCCGCTATCAATTAACACATTTTACCAATAATTTAGGCTAATTAATAAAAACCGAAACTACCATCTGGAAATACCCGTCAAACGAGATGATTTATCGATATCGTATTACTTAAGGCGGTCGCCCTCGACCAGCTGGAATGCCAGCTGCGGTCACTGGAAAACCAGCTGTCTCAACCAGCCGCCGAGTAACACGAAGGAACCAGGAGTCAATTAGTCCAAATATATGCCGCCCATCAATAATCTGGCTGTCGACTCAGTTATTAATGTTTAATGCGTCCTTGTCCAGCCGCCACGATAACACAATAGCTTACGGGTCGTCACATGCAAATGAGGCATAACGTCAGAAGATCTTACGTGACGTCAACCAGGAAGGAACATGTTCCGAAGAACTGACGTATAATTACTCAAACAATTAGATTTGGCGTCAGAGCCACAATGGAATTAGTCAATAGGAATTTACTGGAGATTACTATATATGTTTGGTCTGTTTTGCAATTACACGCAGTCTAATGCAATTGGTATTGTATTGTTTCATTGCTCCAATTTATCACTGGAGCTGCAACGGCTTGATATATAAGTTTTGGTGGTTGGTTCATCTTTATTGCAGTTGGTAACGCGCTTCGGTGGAAACGTCTAGACCGTGTTCGAATCACATTTTCTATCGTTATGTCTGTGGGACGTATCATACATTCGGAGTACGGACAGTTGCTCACTCGGACAGTTGCTCACCGGACAGTTGCTCACATGGACACTTGTTCACCAACCAAATGCAAAAGTTGACATTTGCTCACTAGTGAATTTTAATGAGAAAACAAATTATAAAAATTAAATGATTTTTAATTCAGAAATATATTTCTTAGAATCCTATTACCTATATAATTATTGGGATGAATATTACCAATTATTAGAACATTACAGTTCAGAGATTATTTTATCTTATTTGATTAATATAATTATGTGCCTTTTTTCTCTCATTAAAAATTCACTGGTGAGAAAGCATCCATTTTTTCATTTGCTTGGTGAGCGAGTGTCCGGGTGAGCAACTGCTCGGTGAGCAACTGTCTGGGTGAGCAACTCTCCTACACCCGTAGGATTACATCATATTTGTCGGCCATTTATCCCAAGTCCGTCCAACAGCACACCTGAAGAAGATTGACTAACTGACTCCCTAACTCACACACTAATTCACTCACTAAGTTACCCACTCGCTCATTTATTCACTCACTCACTCAGTCACTCACTCACTCACTCACTCACTCACTCACTAAATGACCCTCCTATGTGCTGTTGGAGTGGATTGCCATAGTTAATTAATAACTGAGAATGTTGTTAATTATTTTATAAATAATAATAATTATTATAATAAAAACAACAACAACAATACTACTACTACTGCTACTACTACTACTACTACTACTAATAATAATAATAATAATCATAATATTAATAATAATAATAATAATAATAATAATAATAATAATAATATATGAATGTACTCGTTTATCACCGTATTTATCATTCAGGGACATTGTACACTCAAGCACGACGAAGGAGTTAAATATTAAAATAAAATATCAAGATTAACTACTAATAACAAGTGATTTGTTACGACTAACATATAATGATTATAGGATAATTCAGGTACATGAAACCTGATGTGGCAACAAAGGGTCTTTATATACATCGCTAGCGTCCGGGTAAGTGATTGGAGCATAGAGTTATGTGAGAAATTACAGGAGATATAAGGATTATGACGGGTAGATCGATACATAATAACAAAATAATAACATTTAAGTACTGCCACCAGAAACAGGTCTCTCCATCTATCAATGAACGAATTCCGTTTCGAGTTTACAGAAGAATATGCCCGTTTTCAGATTGCTTTATAAAGAAAGAAAAACAATATATTATATCGTTCACTCGCTGCACATCGGGCACTCGCTTTGGTTTCGAAAGGTACTTTTCCAATGTAAATAAACGACAAGAACCCCGCACTTAGTTAGATGCCACCAACGAGGCGGACCTGATACTTCGAAGCCGATTTCGAGTTGCACTTCTCGAGCCAATATGCCGTGAAATCGCCTCCAACATCCGTTAATTAATCGTGTGAAGACGCAATGCGATTAATACCTTATTTGCCCGCAGTCGACTCGGGTACATAAAGCTGGGCACCTCCGAGCCCGCGGGCCGTATACGGGCCATTATAACGCCATTACGGCTTATGAAAAACGTGACGGGCTTCGGTCGGGCCAACGAGCGAGCCAGCTGCCCATGAGCACGACGGCGAAGCGGGCGTGTGAGTACGTGAATCACAAAGCCGGCTCCCAGCTATAGTTAGCAATCATCAGATGTCGGAGAGCAGATGTTGTTGGCGTTATGTTACCGGGCGGTCGGTCTTTGTGCTGCTACAATAGAGAACAAAGAACGAGGCAGTACACAGGTTAGCGGATGTTGGCTGGGAAGTATAGCCATCTCTCGGCCGCCTCCCTCTCTCCCTCTCTCTCTCTCTCTCTCTCTCTCTCTATCTATCTATCTATCTGCTAGTTTGCTGATGATGGCGCTGCTTGTATTACTAATAGCTGGGGCGGATGGCCAAAGCTTTTTTGTTTGTTTGCGTGTATTTTAGTGTGTGTATATACGTATAGGTGTGCGTCTGTGCGTGCGCGCGCGCGTATATATATGCACCGGCGAATAGCCTGTAGCTACTGTGTGGAAGCATTATACCATTCATTCTCGTTTAATGACTCATCGCATTCGATGACTCGCACATAAAAAAACCATTCAGTCAGTCAGTCATTTATGTAATCGTCTTTGTAGCCCTTTCAGAGTACTCATACTTTGGGTCTAATTTAACATCCTTTCCAATGTTGACATGTGCGCGGCCTCACAACAAAAATAAAACGAAATTCTACAGGAATATTCTACACACAGCCAATGTCATCTGATATAGATAAGTACTGGTCTTGATTGAACGGGGTCTTTGTAACCAATTAGAAGCCGAGTATTACTGTAATCATTCAGGCTTTAATTGATTACAGTAGAATGGAAATATTGTTAGTTGTGGATAATTTCAGTTAAATGAACGCCATATAGTCATAGCTAGAATCTAGAGAACATTGACAGACAATAATGTTGCTACTACTGAGGCTAAATAATGTTGCTACTAGAGAGGCCAAATAAGCTTGACGTTACTAATGGTAAATACTGTCATAAAACCATATAAAGCCATATCAGTGCACAATCATCCGAGCACGATATAATCCGTCTAGCATTAACGTGTGCCCACGTGTATTTTTGTATGTGTGTGTGTGCGAGTGCGTGGAAGAGTAAATGAATGAGTCAGCGAATCAGTGAATCAGTCAGTCAGTAAATGAGCCAATACAGTGAAGATCTCTCTTTTTCTCTCTCTGTATGTATGTGTGTCTCTGTGTGTTTTTTAGCTATGTATAATAAGGCACGGGCATAACGAACCGTGAATTCAAAGTGTGGCGACTTTTCTTGCTGAGACATGTGTAATGTCTCATCAGTCACTAAGCCGCCAAGTAAACACAAAAAGCGAATCACCTACAGCCGTGGTCACGGATCACGGCAGTAGTGAGAATGTTTAGCTTAATTATCTAAGCAGCTCTATTTATAGCTATTTTTCAATTGCTGTATCTTTTTCAAACATTCTATGTAATACTATATATATATATATATATATATATATATATATATATATATATATATGCATGTATGTATGTGTGTGTATGTGTGTGTGCGTGTCTGTGGTGTTGTGATATATATATATATATATATATATATATATATATATATATATATATATTGATACCTCAAAGATATATAGATATCTAGAGAGATGGGGACAAACAATTGGCCGACTACGACATTTACACCTCACATAAAGATCAGATATCCATCAACGTCAACCAAAATGGATCTAAATGACAAATTACTATAAAACACCACACTTCGAATGACTGAATAATCCACGAGATAAATCCTCCTCCCAGTATGTGACATATCTCTACCGGGTTGAGGTTCGTCGATCGCCATTATCTTCAAGAATAATTAATATTAATAATTGATGTGTTTACCAAGACGCTGCCTAATTACGGCTACCGCCCTCACTCTTACACAATTACAACAAACATTTATAATAATCTAGTATTTATCCAGGCATAACGGGACTATTCGAAATATTATCAACAGCTGACCCCTACCGTTATTATATAGCCTGTAATATGGGAGAATGACGGGTATGGTAACCTCTTTGATCTGCCAGGTTATTGTAGGGATACGGTGATGCGTTGATGCGACGTTCCTAGTGTTGTTCAGCATCGCAAATCAAGTTAATTCTCTATACAGAAATATTCGGCTATACCAAAGTTTCGGTATACAGCTGAGGGTTCGTTAAATCGAACTAGTAAGTAATTTCATGCTTCTGTTTGTTTTCATTATTAGTCTTGTGTTGTCATCACTTTTGTGCACATCGTTCGCTAAAAGGGGCGACGTACCTGTGAAAGGCAATGACGTCAAATGACAGATGAAACACCCTCCAAAACTATATAGTCCGGAATTTGAAGATAGAAAATGGGATTCGAACACGGTCTAGGCGTTTTCACCGCAGCGCTACTAACTGCAATACAGATGAACCAAAACCCAAGGGATCTAGAAACAGTTGATTCAGATATTTAAGAACTTCACAACATTACACATTTTATGGAAATAAAGTGCATAATAATTAACTTAAATGTATATTCTTGGGATACCATTCGACAAGACAGAGGATATTTGTGTGAGTAAGGTGTATTTAGGTCGATCAGAGGATGGCACCACAAGCTCATGCCATTAATATATCAAAACAACATATCAGCCTGATATCGTTATACATATACCAGGTTTTTAGCAATGGAATGAGGTAATTATACGATTATGTATCGTTTATATATCTACTTTAATAACTAGATATCACATAAAACAGTCGATGTATTATCCAGTAAATGTGATGCGAAGCTATTATGTATGAACATCAAATTTATTAATACTTTGAGGCTTTTTCTGTGGTTTCAATAATTCTAGTTTGACGAATGTTACAATGTAAAGTCACGACCAGAGTTCGCTTGTCACTCTTCCGTGTCACTTATATTCGAGCTGTTCTTCGTTCATTACAGATATATTCGGCAACATTGTGTTTTAGATAGCAGGACTTTCCAGAAGGTTGATGGCTCTGTGAAGGAAACAATGGACCAAGCAAATCACTCACTCACTCACTCACTCACTCACTCACTCACTCACTCACTCACTCACTCACTCACTCACTCACTCACTCACTCACTCACTCACTCACTCACCCACTCACTCACTCACTCACTCACTCACTCACTCACTCACTCACTCACTCACTCACCACTCACCACTCACCACCACCACTCACTCACTCACCACCACTCACCACTCACTCACTCACTCACTCACTCACTCACTCACTCACTCACTCACTCACTCACTCACTCACTCACTCACTCACTCACTCACTCACTCACTCACTCACTCACTCACTCACTCACTCACTCACTCACTCACTCACTCACTCACTCACCACCACCACCACCACCACTCACTCACCACCACCACCACCACTCACTCACCACCACTCACCACTCACCACCACCACCACCACTCACCACTCACTCACCACCACCACCACACCACCACTCACTCACCACCACCACCACCACTCACCACCACCACCACTCCCAACATCACTTCACCCACTCACCCACTCACTCACTCACTCACTCACTCACCCACCACCAATCCACGCGATCGGTTGAATTAATTAAGGCCGTTTCTTTATTGTCAACAACTACGATACGGAGAAGCACAAAATTCTGAGATAAACTACACAGAAGGCTCTGCCCTCCGATGGGAAAGCTAGTTGTTGGCCTAGAAATCACCGCCTTTAGCCTTAAGCACTGCCTGGTCGCCGTATCCACGATGTTTTATCTCCTCCCAAACCGGCCATAATACACGATGACGCTAAAGATGAATTATGCGGTCATGAGGAGGGGACGAAAACAATAGCAAACGCCGTCGTCCTTCCAGCCCATCTCTATACGTGTAATCGTATATTTCTGTAGCGCCGTCACATCTCCCAAAGTATATCACGGCCCTCTCTCTGGGCTCGGCATTAAGCCGAACGCACAAATTGGATTTCACGAATCATTTCTTCCTTGGCGTCTCCAGCTTCGTGCGCCGACGTCGGTGTGAAGATAGCCACGGTAGGAAATTGACGCCGTGAAGGAATTGTAGCCGCAAATTGCGTTGTTTCTATTTGAAACAAAGAACGAAGCGATCCGGCCGACATCAAAGAGCGCTCGTGGCCGTGGATGTGGCTAAAAGTGGATATGACATTCACGTCACGACCTGGTGGGCAAGGGAATTATCCGCGGTGGAGTGGTGTGGACCGCCAGTGTTGGCTTCCCTTTACACTCGATTTACCGATGTGTAGCGACGTCGGATATAGTATGTCCGCAAAGCAGTCGCCAATTAGTGAGCACTGAATAGATAGTAAACAGTTCAAACAACATAAAACTGAACGCATCCGCTGATTAAATCATGCCGAATAATCATGCTAGCTAGCATCCATTAGGGTGTTTGGGTGTAATGGCGATGATGAGACTGACGACAGTGGTCACAATTTGGGTGGTTGTGGTGGTGGTGGTTTTGATGATGATGATGATGATGATGATGATGACGACGACGACGATGATGATGAAGATTGAGAATGTACAGAATACTTTATTTTCCAGCATCAAGATGTTTATGTAAAAGTACAATGACATCTAAATATTAGAACTATGATCATCGAAGTTGTGAAATATATAAAACCGGAACAAATAATATTCAAATTGGAAATAAATATAACTGTCATTGTTGTTGCTCATCTATATTCTTTTCACGAACATTTCATAACATCCTCCTTAAATTATAAGGGTTTTCATAAAGAATTCTTATGAGAACATGAAGGTTTTTTTGTTGGAAAGGGGATATTTCTAGGAGAGTTTCAAATAGGTTTATAATACTCTTGATATTCATCAAAACTTAAATATCGCCAATGTATGACAATGGGGTACATAGGTAATAAGTAGTGAACGGTTAGCGGGATTAGTATCGGATGGTTATAGCACTAGAAGTATCTGTTATACAGTTTTATCCAGCTATTTAATAATACTAATAATTATATGACAACAACACAACTTGTTTCTTGTGGTAGCATAAATGCTTATTTATAGCGAACGTTTTGCTCAACTGTTTGTTTGTGCTGTTCTTTTCTCAATATATTTTATTACGATTTAATATTTAGTTTTCTCGACATTGAATATGCTTTAATGAATCTTGTTGGTTGTATGAAACATTGACTAGTGTACCATTTATACTTACAGTAAAACTCAGGTATTGCCAAAAATCGATTAATCGAATCAATGTGCAACTTTTAATAACAATTTGAAAAAAGGCAATTTACTGTCAATTTCTTTTGGTGTCTGTTATGACTTCAGCGAACTAACTCTATATCCCCAAACCAATTATAATTATTATTTTCCTATTTTTTGCTCCAGTCGAAATTTTGTATTATTAATCAGTAAGTGATAATGGTTTTAAGCACGTAAGGTTAGATTTAATGTAGGTATATTGTGTTATATGTGTTTGTTTAATCGTTTACATCTAAGTCTTAAAACGTGATATACATCATTGGCCTCAAATTTAAGGAAATTATTTTACCAAGAAAAGTGTTTACATTTTATTTAAATTTCTTTTGGCTTAATTTGAACTGCTATAAGATGCTTAACCGGTAGCAAGATGTCTAGAACTCAGCATTCTTACATTACTGTCGAAAAAAGACTAATAAAGTCTTGTGCTCTGCAATCTAGGAATTGTTTATTGATCCAAGACGAACTCTGTTTTGAATACGTTGCTATCGGTTGTCATGACAACAACTTCCAACATTATCTAGGGCAATGTGATCTTCACATTATAACACGTTACCATGTGACAATGGCTGATTCTCTAAGTCAACTGTACACAAACAGTGATGGAGGAAGCTTGTATCAGAATTAGATCCCGTTAGAGATTTGTAAGTACCCTCCATTGTCAATTGTCCCTCATAAACCAACGCCATTCATCGGATTAGAATACAATAGAGATAGCATCCTCGCGGGATATCTAATGGCAGATTGACCCCCATTATGTAAAGAACAAAACAACGCTGACGTGATGTCTTTCTGGAGTGCCGAGTGGATCTTGGTCGTCGTCTCCGGATGACCCGAATGTCATAGATCCTGACGAGGTGATACAGGTCGAGAGATGAGATGGATATTAGTAGCGTTAGTGTAATTAGTTAGTTGGGGCAATGAGTACGAACAGCATGGACTCACGTCCCAGGTTTGATTTATGACGCTAACGAATTTCGTCCTCAGCTGCAGAGGAGTTGATGTAGAGTTTAATGGGTCGTTGTTGTTTGCTTTTTGTATGTTGTGTTGTTGTTGCTGCTGCAGCTGATTATGGGTGATTGATGCTGATGCTGCTTCTTTTCTTGTTGTAGTTTTGTTGGGTATTAGTGAGAGGCATTATTAGACTAATAGGCCATTAGTTAGATGAAGAGAAGTGGTAAGTTGGACCAAAGTAGTATACCTTGATCCATATTATGTGAACCATCATGTCTTCTGTGATGAACAAATCTGCCATCAAGTTACATCTAGTAAGAATCGCATCGATACCAACAGCGTCAAATCATTAACAATATTATAAGTAAAATTAGTAGCGGTTGAAGTATTACTAGTAGCATGGCAGCAGCCACAACAGCAACAGTTGTAGTAACAGCAGTAGCTGTAGCTGTAACTATCGCAGTAATGGCATCAGCAGTACTATATTACCGCACATTTCTATTCAGGTCTAGAGACTATATATATATATATATATATATATATATATATATATATATATATATATATATATATATATATATTTATACCATAAAAGGGAATGACAGAAGTAATAGCTGTTTAACAAGAGAGAAAAGTACCCTTTTTAAAATAATTTCCGATCATAATATGGTAAGATATTCTGCTTATGACCTACGTCTTCCTTCTGAATCTCGCTGATTATTTTGATCATGTTTAGAAAAAGTTATTTCTTTTCCTTATTACTTCCATACTCTATCTTAATTTCGTAATGTGTTATTGTCTTATGCCGAAGAGACTCGCTTCTCCGAATTTACATATCGTCATATTTTATAGCATATTCAAATTAGATTTAAGACCGGAATATTAATAATTGTTTATTCTGTAATAGGTCTCGTACTTAGAGTTCAAACGTTCTGTTGTATCATTCAAAATCTCAGTAAGAATTTCCACGTTCCTTAATGCTTGAGTTACTTCGGATATGTGTAAATCTTTGATGTACCAGATAATCTGCAATTTATACAGCCAATCAGCTGAAGGTATTCCAGATAATCTCTCTATCTCTCTCTCTCTCTCTCTCTCTCTCTCTCTCTCTCTCTCTCTCTATATATATGTCTATATATATATATATATATATATATATATATATATATATATATATATATATATATATATATATATATATATATATATATATATATATATATATATATATATAATTTACTCTCTGAACATGTTAAGTCATCAAATAGCATAGTTACTTTCCGTCACCATTTATAAACTCACAATTTTCAGACTCGCTTATCCTTCCTAAATTTCCATGCCATCTGATCACCGTTGATGAACTTTATATCGTACCCTGACTATGAGTTTGCCCAACCCTGAACTAGGTTTGCCACTGAGCTCGATTCATTTCGATGATATTGGAACTATAGAATTTAAAAAGAATATATATATATATATATATATATATATATATATATATATATATATTTATATATATATATATATATATATTTTTGTTGTCAGTCAGGTTCCGTTCTATATCTGGTGGCCTCTGATGCCAAGGTCTTGTCCCTGTACCATGTCGGATGATAACAATGTTTTATGGGAGTTAGTTTACGGTGGCCTAGTTCCTATACTATTACATGCTATATGACTGGCCTGTGACACTATGCTCCACTAAGGGATATTATTGTTATGCTGACCGGTTGTATATGTAACCAAGTGGCTAATGTGCTGTATATGATGCGTCTAAGATGTTGTATAAGATTGGAAGGGTGGGGACAGATAAACAAATAGACAGACGAACGGACAGACAGATAATAACGGAGACGGATAATCAGGCAGAAAGAGACAAATAAGCAAACACGCTCGTTCAAAAGTTCACCTAAATTCTTCTATAGGCGTAATACTAACAAGCCGTGTCAAACAATCCCCTGCTCCCATCGTAATCTGACCCCTTAACTAGACTGTGCACTGTACATTATGTTTATTGTCATTCTGATTGATCAAATCATCTCAGATCGATCATCTTCTATCGATCACCACCAATAGCCGAAGCTAACCCAGAAGACAAGAAGAGTTGTTTATCTAGAAGACTGGTCATTAGACTTCGATGGTAGTTGGCATGTTGTCAATATAGTCTAGTATATTGCAGTATATATCATTGATATTATATAGTAAATGATATGTTCTACGCAATACCCTGGTAGCTGGCTATAGGCCATTGGTTCGTATGTTAGCTTGCTTATCTGCATTATTTGTAAATGGTGCGTGTATGTGTGTCTGTTTGTATTTATGTGTGTGTGTGTGTGTGTGTGTGTGTGTCCGTGAGCGCGCGCGCTAATATGCTATTGATGGGTATAGGTTTTATGTACCTAGTTTATTATTTAATCACTCATAATAATCATTGTGTTTGAAATATTTGCCTTTTTTTAAATGTATTAGTTTAAGCTGTAAGTGTTAACCGTATGGTGTCCCGTAGTATAGGATCAAAATCTATTTACCTCTATTATGCTAATATTGACCTGAATAACAATTATTAATGAAGCCATCTCTCTCAATTTATACAACAAAGACGGTCTGCGATGTTGTGCTTTAGGAAGGAGGCTAATTCTAAATAAATTAGAATCTAAAATGTTTGTTTGGCATGTTAAGGAGAAAAACTTTAATTTCCCCGTATTGAGCTCACATTTTCTCCTACAGGAGAAACATTTCCCGGAACCAACCCCCACTCCTGATCAGCAGATCTCAATAGCCACGAGGAAGATGTTCCACATTCTGAAAAATGATTTTGCTACAGAGGCTATTCACCTATCACACTCTCTGACCCGTCTATATATAACTAGAATCAGCATTATAGGATTACTGATAAGAAAACACTCAAAGACAAAATTCATCAGACTGTTATTGTTGACCCTTTTTCGTTTCAGTTATCAATCTCAAGATCATTCTGCCTCACACGAAGACACGTACTGATCACCCTTATAGATAATAATGGCACATCGGCCGCTATCTGATGTATCTTTAATGACACGAACCTACACATTGTATTCACAGATTATAATATTTAATTACTGGGGGCATGCGATCCCGTAATCTCTCGGGTAAATTAATTGTTTTTGAAGATAAAATAACTGACGCTGCATCATCTAATAGGCCAACTCTAATATACGTAGTGTCTTAGAGCAATATTGACATCACTGATTGAAAAACACGTCATTGTTTCGTAATTTGCAAGAAGTGTTATGCTGTTTTATGTCTGTTTTCTGTACGAACTTCTTACTATATAACATCATATGGATTCGTATATTTTAATATAGTTCATTTTCTGAACTAAGGAAGCTACTGTGTGTCGCATGAAACACCCTGTAATAAAGTCATTGACATAGACAACAAGAACAAAAAACAATAACAATAATAAAAATAATAGTACAAATAATGATAATAATAATAATAATAATATTATTAATAATTAAAAATTATTATTATTATTATTATTATTATTATTATTATCATCATCATCATCATCATCAACAATTACAACAATAATAAATACAACAACAACAATAATTAATGTCACACTTCAGGGGATTAACCAACTTGCTTCCATATCTAGGTGTTGGCTGTTCAAAACAAAGCCAATCATCAACAGGTAATCTGAGTATCTTAACGACAAGTTGGCGTGATTCGTTGAGGTCCGCACAGTACAAATTTAATGTGGCCCTGGAACACACACACACACATGCGCGCCCATACACAAAAAGAGAGGTGGAGGGAGGGAGAGGGGGGGAGGAGAGAACAAACATACACAATCAAACACACAGACAACAAATATACACAAGAGTAACCAAACAAACACACACATACAAGCAAACCAAAAATAAATACATGCAAACAATCAAATAGAGATACACACAGACGAACAAACAACACAGAAACATACTCCACAAAACATAAAAAACACTAAGTCACTTCCCTGCTTCCATATGTACGTATACACGCAACAAGATTGTCACGTGCTCGACAAACTGTTATGTTGGTTGACGTGCAGAGAGCCTATAAAAGGCATAACTTTTCACTCTGATTAGCGAACAACTTGCGACGTCGCACCTGTTGGTTCTCTGTTGATACGGCTAATTTGGGTAGGATTTGTTTGGTTATTCGAAACCAGAATGAAGCTAAGGTCAGTACCTGGGTTATCGAAATGTTCTACGTATAGATTTCCTTTGAAGCACAGCAAATTACTGCTGAATGTAAGCTGCGATGTCGGAGTAGTTATCTTGTGTATGTACTATGTCATCATTGAGTAACACGCACGTGTTGTTTACAGCGAGCTCTGTTGTCAAGTAGCACTTTCTGTGCGTGCTTCCGCTTTTGTAGATAGCCTGCACGTAGCCGCTTCCCCATGGGTGTGACATATTTGTCGCGTACAAAAAGCGGATTAGCTAAGTTCCACAACCTAATGAGTAACCCAGACACATGTATAGGTTCTACATATGTATGGATATGTGGCGGTGTAAAATAGTTTGTGTTTAGATTGAAGTACGCAAAGCTTTAGTTATATATAGATTCTGAGCCAATGCAACTTTATGTGTATACTAAAGCAAACAAATAATGAACACACATACGAACACAATTAAATACACTATTGGAATCCAGAATGAAGCTGAGGTCAGCATGGGCTATGTCGAAATATTAGTGTATTTTACTGTTCTTTTAAACCATGCTAATTCGCTCTTTATATATATATATATATATATATATATGCGTGCGTGCGTGTTTCATTTTACCTAATTCGAATACATACAACATGTAACAATGTCCTTCTATGCACGAAACTCACTAACTCACCCATTCACTTATATATATATATATATATATATATATATATATACCGAAGGCGAAAATATGCACTTGTGCGTTTGGTGTCGCATCATGAAGACACAATAAGGTCTGTAGTAATGTTTATATTATAGCTCACGCTCACAACACCATATAAGATATCATTAGTAGAAAAGTATCTTTCCTTATTGACACACTTCAATTACCCAGAATACATGTACAGTTACAAACAGGATTACATCTGTGTACAAAATCCCATTTTAATGGAATGTAGTAGACGCGACAACAGACACACACACACAAAATCAAAATGATCGAAGGGTATACACACAGGTACACAAAAAATTACATTTCAAGTGTGGCACAAATTCAGTTTATTTGTTCTATGAACATGAAAGAAAAGTGTGTGAAACACTGCGTCAGATGTTGCCGCTGTTATGAGTCATATAAACAGGTATTTCAGATTAACTGATGCTGTTTTCACATGGCTGAACCCAAGCTAGTCACGCAGCCAGCAATCATGCATGGCTTCTTCGTGATATCGCCATTTTAACTACAGCTCTAAACGATCCTGGTTGGCCAGGAGTCGGATGACAAGCAGCCAATTAAATTAAGGCACGCATTCGTGAGCATGAACAAAGTTACATGTTAGCCCCCGGTCAACGTACGGGATGACAAATGTGGGCATTAGACGGAGATCTAAGTTCGGAGTATGGAGTTGGTTGGTGGTTGTATGATGTGATTGAAATAAATGATATAGGCAATGAAATAAAGGTACAACCAATTGTTTCACTGCTAATTGACTTAGCTGACCAGGTGACATGAGTGATTAAGCTGGGGGTAATCTTGTTATTCTTGAGTTACTCTTGCATTGATATTGTTTGCACTAATACAAGTTTGCCTTAATCTCAGTAATCTATATAAATACCTGTGCATTAATGACAAATGCATTACTTGCTCCTTTGTTCTATGGTGGATATTGATCTCAGAAATATTAGAACTAATTAACGTCGTACAATGGCACCTGATTGTACAGATTAACTGTAACACGCACGCACGCACGCACACGCACACACACGCACACACACGCGCACACACACACACACATACACACACACACATATATATATATATTTGGTACGAAAGATAGATCAACACATTTTCGAATACTTTGCCAAAACACAAGTTATGTATCGTTTAATGGTTTTGCCAAATCAGCAACATGTTGCATGCTTAGTCTCATCTCCGTCTGACAACTGTAAATAGAGATAATTGCTTGTATTACTTACCTCTGTTTCGAGCAGTAAGTAGTTTTCCTGTGGATTTATTATTTCCTGTTATCCAGTGTTTTTATCTGCTAATATAAATAACTAAATTCAGGTACGTCTTTCCTACTCGGCGTATGATTCCTTAAAATAAAATTGCAACATAAAACTGTGAATTATTTGCTAAATCAGCACTTGTTCATGTTGATTGTTTACACTTCCTGAGTGGGATGACACGGCGTGTCCATTAAGACGTTGAATACTAAATAACGGACACACTACGTTCTTTGTCTTAGAGCCGCCTACTGGGATGTGCTGTCACTTCTGGGATTTGGAATACATCATCGAATTGCGCAGACTACTTTCTCGTCTTATCTTTCGCCGATTAGCCAATCAGCGACTGAGTTAGCGGACGAACGAGTCCGGAACGCTAATGACAAATCACCGCCAATCACGGATTCCAGAGCGAGAAGAATGGGTGACGGATGACATTTGCCGGACGTCAGTGAAAATCCCTGGGTAGAGCGCTAATGACAGTCCGCTATTTGAGCGGATAATGGCCAGTGGACTCCTGAAATGGGGCGACCTCTGGTCGCTGGTCACCATTTACATTCCGGCCGAGTATCCGTCAGGTGTCGCTGTCAGTCGTGCGACTACCGATTACCTATATTACTGTAAGTTAGTGGTGGAGGTCGATTGCTCCACAACGATTAAGATGTGATTCCTGTAATGAGATGCAACGAAGATGAGCTATTAATAGATAGATAAACAAATTATCTATATGATGCCTGTGAATAAGTGGATATGTGAGTGGGTGAGTAAATGAATGAATGCGTGCGTGAGAGTGAGTGAGTGAGTGAGTGAGTGAGTGAGTGAGCTAGCTGTAAAATCATAACACTGAGTATCTCCTCTTATAAGTGGTATTTATAGATATGGATCAGCATATCACGGACAAGTCACAGATCCTACAAGTTCTCACCGGATATCGGGTCAATAGAGCAATAAATTGGATATGACATAAACATTCAGCACATACTCAGATATGGCGACGCATTTGAACTCGATCATTATTTGGCATGATAAGTCGAACTGTCGGTGGGATGACTGTGCTGTCCCTACAGTCTATAACTAGCCAGTAATATAACCTATTCGATGTATGTACAGTAAAACGTTTCCCGAACGATGTTTTATTCGCCTTGCTCGCCAATTGCTATATTTAACTTCACATTTTCGTTGGTAGCTCCGGGAAAGGAATTCAAATCCCGCTCAGCTGTTGTTTGGAGGATGTTTCATCGTTGATCACGCTTCATTACCATCGGAGATTACTCTGCCCATTTAGTCTGCCATTTTGACCAAACTGATGGCCATAAAACATACCTACCTGATTGAATGGGGAGCCTACGTGTGGTAATCTAAGGATCAGCCCAGAGAGTACGTCGGACAATTACTTAAGACACGGCTACCTATCAACTTTAATATTAGAAAAACTATTTACTGTCATAAAGCACCAATATGGTACTTCCTAAACGGAGAAGGCTTTTAAGACTGACGTTACTGTCGTTTAGCTGGTGTTTTACTGGTACATGTATCTTCAGCATACGGTAACTGAACCAAATAATATCTCAAATTTCTTAAATATATTGAACAATAAAGGCTCCTCTGGATTTAAGTTAAGGGGACTCTCCTATAGCTCAGCGGTTACAGCGCTAGCGTGCATATCTCCATGTCGCGGTTCGAGTAGTCTAGCGTGGAGCGTATTGAACCAGATATTACTACCACCCTTGTTCGAATTCCGGCGTCGGCATATACGAAGGTTGTTTCATCTTTGACTTCGCTTAATTACATTAGGAGGTCGTTCGGCCCAATTTTTGTTTAAGAATTAGACCCTCGGCCATATGTTTCGGGTGTTAAACACTCACTCACTCACTCACTCACTCACTCACTCACTCACTCACTCACTCACTCACTCACTCACTCACTCACTCACTCGGGCGATCCTTCACTCAATCACTAACTCATTCACTCACTCACTCACTCACTCACTCACTCACTCACTCACTCACTCACTCACTCACTCACTCACTCACTCACTCACTCACTCTCTCACCACCCCCCACCACCCCAATAACCAATCAATCATTCACTCGGGCGATCCTTCACTCAATCACTAACTCATTCACTCACTCCTGTAGACACACTATCTCTTCATTCTTCCTGTCACATCCCCTTCCGATGACCCTGAAGAGTTACAGTAAATAGCTAAGGACAGTCATTGGATCATCGGAAAGATAATTTAAACGATATTACAGATGCAAGTATTTGCTGACAAAACGTATCACTAGGTGATGTGATGTCCTTTATATCACGGAATATGTACTAATATCACGGACTATTAGCAGCGAGAATCACCTAACATCGAGTTGGCCTTTTAGGCGAGTTCACTGACCCCATTTGCTAAGAAACATGAACGAACTGTATTCATAAAGGCTTCAATATTTCATTGTGATACGTATCTGATATCAGCGTACCAGAACGGGATAATGTTATCATATATCTCGAAAACGAAAGTTCCGGATCAAGAGACACTTAAACGGTCCTCTATTTTTATTGTTTTGTATCTAATTTATAAACGTACACGAAGGTATGTCACGACCCACAATAGGAGAACCCTGGGAGGTAGGACATCCAGGAAACAGGGTGAATTGTACAGGGAACAATGTCTAACATATATTATGCACGACTGAATGGGTATGGTATATGCATACAAATCGTAGACAGCACCAAGGTCATGACATTAAGGATAACCTGTTTAAGGTTTAAGGTACGTGTTGTAGGATACGGGATCCAGCACGATATCCAGTAAGTGGTGCAGGTTGTGGTTTACATGGTGGGGGTTACGGTGTTTATGACATATTTTCCTTGACATATTGTCCGTGACATACTGGGTATAGGATACATAATACGGTATACCAGTTATAGCACATTAGCTATAGAATACGGGGACATGAAATAAGGTAAAAGACACAGAGTAAAGGTGAACCGAAGTATAGGATCTTAGTAACGGGTAACTGAGCGTACGTTTGTAAGTGTGTGGTATATGTGCGTGCACGTGTAATACTTGTGTCAGTTGGGTAGCTGTGACAATTAAGGTTCGCTCTTGTATGATTGCATGTAACTGACATAAATGATTTAATGATATATTGTATCATCAAACTGCCGAACGCAGAATGATAGAAATACTATCACCTCAGTGACATTCAACTCTGACACTTGACCTCTTTCCGTCAGTCAACAACACTTTCTAAGCTTCCCAAGAGAGACATGATGACGATTACCATGTTACAGGTATCCCGACGATATAAAATATCAACCGGGTTTCACTGAACCTATTAGGCTTTCCTTATGACAAATAGCTAATACCTAATGTTACATCTGACGGCAGCTATGTGAGGCTTATCATCAAGTAACAACAATACAACGAAACTTTCGTAATCACACGTGACAACTGCCTTTATTAGACAGGTAAATAATCATACAGTTCAGTGATACATTTCGTGTATAATACAGTAAAATTATATATATATATATATATATATATATATATATATATATTATAATTAATAAATAATTATAAAACTTCTATAGCACCTATATCCTCGAAGAGAATAGAGCTCAGTGGGGCACCTAGTATAGGGGTTGGGCATAGTCAGGGTATATATATATATATATATATATATATATATATATGAAAGGCAAGACATTTAATTAAATTAGTTAATAAATACACATGTAAGATTATCTAATAGTTATTAATTGAATATAACTAAGATGACAACATGGTTTTAATAGATCTTTAACAAGATTTGGGTCAGAGATCCCAAAGTTAAACATCATCGTAATTTAAGTAATATTTTCCATTGCACGTGGTTCTAAATTTGTGCATAATAACAGTCTGATCTACTTTGTATAGCTACTTGCAGAACCGAGCTTCCTATTATCGGGTATTTATAAGACAACTATTTACTAAGAGGTAGTTCATGCCGAACCACAAATACTACCTACGATGAGTCACGATTCACCCTTCACAGGTAGTGCTGTCTCAGTTATTGAAAAATCTGGACTTCTCCCTGTGAATTAGTTGCTCATCGAGTTCAACTAATGAGATTGGGATGATTAGTAGTCAACTTATGTTACTATTTGGATTTAGCAACTACCAGCCATATAGAAAGAAGCCACGTTCAGTTATTCGGGGTGACCTAACACTTATTTGAGTCAAACTGGTTATTTAGACGCAGTCGTTGCTGCATCCAGTAAAAGCTCAAATATGGAACTACATAGAACGTTATGTATTTTACCAACTACGACAAGTCAACATATTAACTCCACAAGCTCAATGTGATATTACTAATATAAAAAAATAAAAACATCCAAATGAGATAAAATGACATGCCACTGAAATAAAAGCGATCCACAACAACTATTACAAAGTATTCAAAACATTGAACATATATATATATATATATATATATATATATATATATATATATATATCCTATAAGACCCGGCTTACGTTTATTGCTATATATATAATATATATATTTATATATATATATATATATATATATATATTATATTATATATATATATATATATATATATATATATATATATATATATATATATATATATAACATGCTAGACAAGGTTGTGTCAGATATTATACATATTTTTAACAGATGTCCCTCTGTAAAAGACCAATGGCTTCTTGATTTAAGAAAAACATGGCTTGTGAAATTTATTTCTTATGTATTCAATGAGGTACGTCCTACTCTGAGCTTATACAATTAATTAACATAAAATGGATCATAATTTTGTTTTTCAGTGACAATAATTATTACAAGTTGTTTATTATTGTATTCATTTGATGGTAACTTTGATAGCATAGAGATCGCTAAGCAATGATGTTGTGCAGGAGCTGTAACAGGCTGATTCAAGATGGCGCCATGACTGACTTACTGACTGGCTCAGTCACCTATAAACTGACTCACCACACCATCTCACGCACCAACTGTCTCACCCCACCAATCCCGGTCCCCGTTGACCCACATCTCCCAATCTCAGATCACTGGCCCACGATTAATCATCGTGAATATTTCATGTGGAAGTGGTCGCTATGTGAGCAGCAAGACGTTCTATGGCTCCCTGATGGTTCCTTCATTTACTGGAGAATGAAACAAGCTGACAAAATGTCCTTATCTACAGCGAAAACACGATCCACGAGAGATCTGCCC
This sequence comes from Paralvinella palmiformis, assembly GCA_025642065.1. Classification (NCBI taxonomy): domain Eukaryota; kingdom Metazoa; phylum Annelida; class Polychaeta; order Terebellida; family Alvinellidae; genus Paralvinella; species Paralvinella palmiformis. Next base: position 27,514 of record JAODUP010000992.1, on the reverse strand, counting down.
TTACCGTCCACACCATGGCTTATGTCCTGCGATTCCTCGAGGAGGGATCGAGGTGGGTGGTGGTGGCAGGGGAAGTGGAGGATTATGCCAACATGATATGCGTAGGGTATGGAGCAGAAGCGAATCCAGAGGGCAAGAGTCTTAAATGTGTCCCAAGACCTTCGCGCTATCTCCCTACGGTAAGTTGGTTCTACATAACGTGATGTTGCATTATGGAATTTCTTTAACAAATCTGCCAATCGAGAACCTCCCACCGCCCTGTAATAAAATTCCTGGATCAGATCTCAGTGATATCTAGGGATGACCGACGTCATCTCTGAGGGATAATAGCATTATGCGGACCGCATACGGCGAAATGTCACCTGCTTGAAATTTCACAGTGCTACCTGTGACTGACACAGCGAAACATCAATTTGGGAATCTTGTTATCCTTAAAGGGCTGACTTCCGTGTGAATAATCGCGTCTTGTAAACGTGGAAAGCGAAATTACACAAATATCGAGCTAACAAAGTTATCTGTTTATAAACTAGTGAAACGTTATGTTTGTGGGTTTAGCTGCTTTGTCATCTTCGCCATCTTTGTGCGATTAATATCGTCATTCTTTGGAACGGAAAAGGTGAACATTTACCAATATAATGTTAGTATAGTCACTGATTAGTGAAATAGCTAAAGGTTATATTTGTGGGATAAATAAGTCTACATAGGATTAAAGAAGCGAAAAGTAAAACACCGTTAAGGTAGAAATGGCGAAATTTGAAATGAATGGAACAGAAGTGAGTCATATGAATGAATTTCACTTTCAGCAATAATGTTGCTGTGACGTGTATCTATAAAGGATTAACGTCACGAGTAATCCACAACGAACGGCATCAGTGATTGAAAAGGTGAGGTGGAAAGTCTTATTTCAGTGATTGAAAAGGTGGAAAGTCTTATTTGCAGAATTTAAATTTATAATAACAATAAATGTACATTAAATAAATAATAGATTCTGGTAGTAACCGGTAAATTGGCATAATACGCGCAGGACGAAATGCATCATATATAATATTTTACACGAATATTTTAGGCATAGATAACAAACATCTTACCCCGAAGACAATCAGAAGCACATGGATAATAATTTATATTGGTATCAAAGAAAACACTCATAGTATCGCAGACGAAATGGCTACAGATTATCAGGTTTATTTCGTCAAACATATAGAACAATGTTACTTAGGTTATTAGATGAGGGGTAATATTTTAAGGGCGACATCAAGTTCCCACTGCGATGGCACAGGCGAATATATATACACGATGCTGCACATACCCGACACTGACTGTTGATGATGTTATATATATATCGTTCCATAAACACGATTCTCCATAAGCCCATACGTGGTTGGTCAAAGATTGACAGCTTAGACACTGAACCCTTGATATGACTGAACCAGTGATTGTTGTAAGATGGTGCAGATAATATTGATTTGATGACAACATTTTAGTTTTAATGTACAATATGACGTCCGTAACAACCATACTCCCTGATGCGTTTATCTCCACGGCAACATCTCCCTCCCAAGAATCATATTAAAAGTGGTGAAAATTATCTAGCAATATAATCTATCTATCTAGCCGCCTCTCTTCTCTATGGCCCTGTTTTTATAATATATACATAAATAAGTGTATATATACATAAATAAGTATATATATATATATATATATATATATATATATATATATATATGATGATGACGATTGATATTATACGGCCACTTTTGTGCACATGGTAAGCCAAATGGGCCGAGTGACCTCCAAAGGTAATGAAGCGAAGTCAAAGATGAAACACCCTTCAGATATGGCCACGTCGGAATTCGAACCCAGGTGATAGTGATTTTTGGTCCAACGCGCTACGAATTAGACCACAGAGGCGCCCATATATATATATATATATATATATATATATATATATATGTATATATATATATATATATAATATGATCATATTAATAACACACTAAACATAGCATCATCTAGCCGAAGAATAAAACTTTCTCACTGATATTTCCGAATGTTGCGCATCGCATTACTGGGAAAAAACCTTCCCTATGATTCAGCCATCTGTCAACGGTCTCTGCACGGTGATTAAAAACTCACCGAAACTTGCAGAGAACCAGGAAGCCTAGATTCTATAAGCCATGAAAAGATGATGGAAAATGGCACTAAAAAAGTCATCTTGGAAAAGGTTTTACTCAAAGATGGTTAAAAGCATTTGGCTTGTCTAAGCTGATCTAATTTGTAAGAGGATTTATTTTCAGGGAATCTCGCAAACATAAAAAACAAACTCGGGGCTTGTGTTCTGTCAGAGTGTTGTGCTGATAATATCCTTGGAAGCACCGAGCTTTAACAAGAATCTTTCACTTGTCTTTTTTATTGTATCATTCCGAGTTGGCGTAACTTGAGACAAATTACTATTAAAGTATCCTGATTAATGAAAGCAAATATTATGCATCCACCCACCCACACAGATATACAAACACACATACACACACACTCTCTCTCTCACTCACTCACACGTAGGTCTACATAATTGGATACTTTCCAATGAAAAACCTGCGACGACAGACTAGTCGCACGTGTATCGAAATGGTTCATATAGGTATGATTTATTTAGTTGTTCGAAAACAGAATAATCACCATCTGAAGTGTCGAAATGTTTATTTTGGATCACAGCAGATTACCGTTGAATGTAAATTGTGATGTCAAACTAGTTAGCATATGTATGTAGTAAGTCGCGATTGAACCACACGCACGTGTTTTTGCTACGAGCTTTTGTATGTAGCCTGCATGTAGCCGCTTTCCTGTGAGCGTGACATATTTGTCGCGTACGAAAAGCGAACCAGCTGGTTCCCACAGGCTGATGAGTAGACCAGACACATACTTAGGTATACGCATACATCTATCAATATGTGGAAGTATGGAACATTTTATATTTAGACTGATGTATGTATAGTTGTATTTAGATTTAGATTTATGGAGGTAGGTCTCGAAGGATGTTTAGATATGTTGATGCTCTGTGCCTGTTGCCTCTCTAGGTATATCCTAAAATGCACACACACTCAAACGTATGTCTACATAATTGTATACTTTCACTTCTATGTCTATTATCAGACCACTGTTTTAGATGTGCTTACAACATTTATAATAATTTCCAAATAAAATTACCTTTTAAGCACTTAGCAAATGGTATTCGGATAATGTCATTTCAGAACACCGTTTTTTCTCCATTTGTTACAGAAACACATACACCCCCTCCCCGTAGGTACACATAAATACGCATACACGCACACTTAGACACACACAAACACACACACATACACAGCCACACAGCCACACAGATACACAAACACACTGGAAGATGACCCTAGGGTTAGGTATACTCATGGATATAACTTTTATTTAGTTTAATTGTATGTGTTCTGGTATGATGAACAAATAAATTTCTTCTTCTCTTTTACACACACACACACAACACACACACACAGAGAGAGAGAGAGAGAGAGAGAGAGAGAGAGTCTGTGAGAAAGACACGCAGAGCGAGAGAGAGAGAGAGATTCCAGACTCTTCAGTTTCTCGGGAAGGGATGTTTACAAACGAAACGTCTGTTGCTGTATTCCTTGTTGGGTATCATGCGTTCCCATGTTGACCCAATCATCATTGGAGGCGTTGTTCTATCAGCCCCTATCGGATATTCTGAACCCAACCAATGACAGCGCTGAACATTAGACTTAGTGTAAAGTTGACGGTGACATTCAAATATTCGTGTTTAGATTTCGCTGTAGAGTTAATAGAGTAAGGTTACAAAGGGCCATCTATCACACTGCGGCCGATCACTGTTAATCCGTTCCTGTACAGTTCGAAAGCCGCTATCAATACGAGGCATGTTCGACTTCTTGGCCACCATTGTACGGCAGTACAGTGCGCGCACATACACGCACACACGCAGACACATGCACTCACTTCTATATGAACATTTACATTTTGCAGTGTGATATTACACCATTTGTATTGAGATATCATGGCAATATTATTACACAAATTATAATATTTCTACAAAAAATATATATATATATATATATATATATATATATATATATATATATATATATATATATATAAATCATATTTATGTCTATCATCAATACATTCCAGATATGTATTGTCTATATAGAAGGTCTAACAATAATCTAAAAACTTCCAAATGACAGTGATATCTGAGCAAGTAGCAGTCAAACTTCAGTTTAAAGTTTTTTTAAAGATAAATTGTCCTACGATCTATGACTTTACATATGTATTTATGCCTATGAAATAAAGGCAACACAATATATCAAATGATCCAGGGACTAGGGTCGTGATGAGTAGATTCATTAATTGTAATCAATGGACGACGAAGTAGAACAACTTTCCCAAATCTCCAAAAAGCGTAGCTCAGAGGTTTTAAGTGTAAACTGTGCTGTGATTGGCCAATTGGTTTCTGCACTAGATTTAACCAGTGCTAATGTACTGGTCTACTGGAATTGACAATTGGTGAGCGGATCTATTAGAATGGGGACGTGAATATAGTTAAAATTATATAAATTGTTGTATAAAGTTGGCAATATCAAAATATCCCACAAACAACTGTTAACATCAATCAAATGTGTTTTATCGATCTTAAGCGTTTGTTGTGTTTCACAAAAATGATAAATTTTCTTGTGTTCAAATTCTGCATGGGAGGTAGTTTTGAGTTGAGACAATATTGAGCAAATATTATGTATCCACCCACCCACCCACATATACACACACACACACACACACACACACACAAACGTACACAAACGCACACGCATATATATATATATATATATATATATATATATATATACTTTAAATTTAAACAAACTAAATATCCAATAAGCGTCAATATTACACAATTAGGCTTGATCACTCGAGAATCTACTCCAAAAACTTGACTTGTGATATATTTGGCGATTAATTGTTTGCGGTTCGATTTTATTACTTCGATTAATCGATTTTGTTATTCTTGACTCGTCACGTCTCTAAGATGGACCTAGAATTTACTTGTACGCTTTATTTTAATTGTCATACATCAGCTGGTAAATGTTTAGTATGAAGGGGTACCTGTTGCCATAAAGACCAACCGGATCCCAATTGTTTACGAACTTTATAAACATGTCTTCAAACAAAAATCGATTGCACGAACGAAAATTAATACCTTTCGTCTGCTGACAATTCAGTTCACTTGTTTTGATATGACAAATGACTCGATTTATCACGATCGGGGATGAGTCTATCCGGATTTGTAGCTCACTGACTCACATTGTTAAAAGAAAGATGCTAAAGATAATCAGTTCTTTATCCCGAAAAGAAACCTATCTTAATAATAGAAATATCCGATATTTAATATAATAAGTAATTAACATTTACTTATATATTACATCCTAAATGATGAGCATAGCAATGTATTATTCTCATATTACATTTAACTCATATGTCAATAAACCTAGCTCCAGTAATTTGTTCTGAGAATGTCAAGGTGGGGATGGGGCCGGTGGGGGATTTCATTATTATATTAACTAATTACTTTATGGAAATGGGATCGATATATGGAAAATAAAATTCATAAAGAAATATTCGTGTCAAGATATACAACGTGTTTAAAGAAAAAATATACATAGCTATTGGATGATTGATGTTTTACGGCCACGTTTGTGTTCATGGTAGACTAGATGGGCTGAGCGACCTCCAAAGGTAATGAAGCGAAGTCAAAGATGGAACACCCTTCAGATATATGGTCTAATGCGCTACCAATTAGACCACGCAGGCACGCGCACATAGCTATTGAAGAAATATTCATGTCAAAAAGTACAACGTGTTAAAAGAAAATTATACAGAGCTATTGCTAGAGGCTTTTTATCACTAATCCAATCCAGACCATCATTACAGAATGTCAATTTCATTGCCGGGTTATTCTATGTTGTTGTGTGGGTTTTCACCAGACGTTAATCTCCTGTTGGCTGTATGACGTCACATTGTGATTCCTTCTCTATATTACTAAATGATAGAATTCCCTGATAACTTAATCGAGTAATCTCTTCTTCAGTAGGTGGAATCTGTGACATCATTGAAGAAAGGTTGTACTAATAAAGGTGGATGCATCTAAAAAGAAGTGCGTATTTCTATTTCAGGACATCATACGATCTAGTTATATATTTTCTTATTCGTCACCGAAAATCCAATTCTATTAAGATCCATTCAACTAATGCTATACGTGTTTCCCATCACTTCATAAGATTTACAGGAAATAGTAACGAATACAGTTATTGTTAACAAGAACATTGCTTATTTTGTTAGAAAGAAGCTGAACCTTGCGCAAAGAATATTTCTTTTGAAATACATTACAAAATGGAAATCAAAATTCTTGGTTCTATCTTGTCTGATGTTCTCAAATCCGGGAGGCGGGATTACAATAACTGATAGTGTTATTTAGATTCAACTGAAAACATCTCTTCTCTACACAAATTTGAATGATTGAGAATGTTTAACTAATAAGAAGGAAGCCTACAAATGAGTAAGAAATAAAAGGAAACCAGTGAAATATGCTATATAATTAAATACTATTTTTGTATTTGACAATAATAGTTAAATTCAGGGTTCAAATATAGCAACATAAAAATTTTATATAAGATTAATTAAACATGAAAACTCCACTATGGACATGTAATTTCATTTGGGAGTATCAGTAATTTATGTAATTAGCAAGAACTGTAAATTTGAGAGAAGAAATGTGTTCTAGCAACATTTTAAAAAGGAAGTTTATTACAAGTCTGGTTCTGCACGCCTATTTTTCCTATAAGGTATTAGGAAATTATATAGTAAAATATATTAAGTCTGTTTTTAATTAAAAGTGAAAATAATATTTAGCATATATAATCGATTTATTGCCCAGACCTGTTCAATAGTCCCACCTGAATACCGGAATAAACAGATGCTGCCTTTAAAGGATTCCCGTACTTATCAATCACGATATACGTGTGCCAGTCGGCATAAGGGCTAGAGTAACTACTGATAAAATACGTAGACAGTATGTCAATACTATTGATACAAATAATGAATCATTTCATTTATGACGATCTTTATTCAGAGAGTAGCAATATAATTAATCCATTATCTTTTTTCAAATAATCAGTCACAGATAACTATATTAATCAACAGAAGACATTGCCCAGCAGTGTCTCAGCTTACAATAGAGACTGTACTTCTCATCCAATATTTGACCAGAAATAAGAATGTTTTGCCATTAAGATACTGCCTAATAATCAATATTTTCGTAGAACGATTGACCAGCGAATCAAATACTCTAAAATCAATTCCATAATGGCTGAATCAGGTTGGCATCTTCATAATAACAGAAATCAACGCCAGGTAGCTGTGCCTAATAGGCGACAGCCAGGGGTCTCTACCCTAAACTTCAACAAGACTGCATGAGTGACAGAGTGAGAGTTTCTCTCCAACTTGGAACATTAGGCTTCAATTTGTCTTCATATGGCAATACAAAAGACAGCTGCGTAGGGCAAAGTTCCAACTGGTCGGCTAAAAGAGCCGTTTTTACATCTAGAGTAACCCTTCCTTCATTTTATTTATTACCGAATATATACATGAAAAATGACGCACTGAGAGCTAAAGTTGTGATTTTAAATTATTATTTTCTTTTTTCCTATTAATGTGTTAATCAAAACCAAACCCCATTCATTATCATCGAATTAGTTTCTGGCAAATTAAATGACTTTCAGTTTATTGTTTCATCAAATGTCGGATTAGTAATGGTAGCTACCACGTGACAGACTAAGCCCGTCTTCGTTCTATTGCTCACAGTCAACATATGGTACATTACGAGTTACAGCAATCAATACCCAAAACCTATAACGTCTTAAATATATTTTCTCTCTCTTCGTGTGGCTAATTAATGCTCTTTCTGTAATTTGGCTAAACCGGTCTTCAGCTTTATTTACGCTCCATCAGTAAATTATAAACTGAGAAAAACACCACATTAGGAAATAAAACTGGGACGACTTTCAATTTATCTGAACTACTGGAAGGAGTCGGTCTGTCGTAATCTGGATACTGAATAAATAGATAGCTGTATATTATACGTCCCGTTGGTAATTAAATCAAATTTATGCGTTTATATCCCTGAAAGAATCTCATAATTTGTAAAGTAGATTTATATCATACTTCATACGACAAATTTGGCTCTCACACATGAATTAATCGATACATCTGAAATCCCATATGCTGTATGCCAGCCCCAGTATGTGATCAAACATTATATGTGGGTCATAAGACCCGTTTTGTGTTCAATAATGCTGAATTGACTATGTGTTGCTTCCACATTAAATGTTGCTAATTATTTACGATAGCCATCGAGGGTCATCTTCTGGTTGGCTTCCATCAGTTCAAAATGAATATAAAATCTACATCTATTGGAAAAGATAATAATATATTGGCGCGTTCTTCATCCCAAACATAGGATTTGCTGCTTATCCAAACCTGCCCATTGCGGTTTCCTTATGGCATCATTGTGTGGGATCTGTGTTTCTTCGCCTGTCACGGTTTGGCTAAGGAAAAATGAAGAAGGGGAGTCGGACATGCAGATGTTCACTTATTGCTGATAACTGGCCTCTGATAATTAATATGGCAGCAACTCGCTAAACTTGGATATCTATCTTAAGTGATGTACGGTACGAAGAGATGGATGTGTTCTTTCTTCCGTCTGCTTCACCGAACACTCTAGTTCAGCCTGTACAAGGTTAGACAGGTCACCGCTGTCCAACCTAACAGGAGATCCGTAACGTAGCCAGTCCTCCAAACCGGTTTTTGCACTGCTGACGTTCGCTTCATAAACATCATTCATGTTTCACACTACCCCGACTGTTTATTCATATATCGTCTGAACTGATATTCATATTGTTTCTTCAGACATGTTGCTAACCTTGGTGAAATCTTCAAATACGCAATGCAGCTGGAATCAACTGATTACGATATATAACTTCTCCGAAGTCTTCTACAACAACAAACATGTGCCGTCCCCAACAAAATGGCATACAAAATATACATTGACTTATCCATTGATCCGATGTTCACCAAAACTTATTTTATTTATTTCTTCTGCTACCATTGAATTCATTGTCCATAGAAAATTGCCTTGGATGCAAATATCATGTATGATTTTATTTTTAAGGGAAAACTATTACTGTTAGATGACGACAGATTTACCGTACTCTATTATGTTGTACTGTATTAATTTCAGACAATTGACTATTATTATTTCGCTCATCAGTTACACAGCTAATCCTTGCAATAGTCCACGTGTGTATTCCGGGTACATCACTTGTGTTAATCCCGCGGCCAGTTCCAAAACTATTCCCCTGTATCAGTCCTCTTGTCACAGCGAGCCATTGCCATCCCGGGGTCAGTCCCCAGTTCCTCGGACTTAAACAATACACCCGTTGTCGTTTCTGAATGGTTCAACAGCTTTAGACCTCATGCCGATTTCTATGCCCAACACATATACCAGGCAGCATAACAGTACCCATAATCTACACATTGTTTCGAAAGAACAGCCGCCTGTGATATAGTTTACCTTATAGACCTGCCCACCAGAAGCTGACCTAGAATCAGGAAAATCAATCATGTCGTGTATATGTGCTTGTATGTACCTACTCGAGGGTACAATAACAATATCTAAGGCAGACAACATTGACTTCACGGGATATACATAACAGACGTATATAAAGAGATTATGGTGCCATGGAAAAATTAATTCCATGTGGACAAAGCTGGCCACCGTCCACAAGATAAGACTATTGTACAGCACGATAATATGTGGATATGTTAATAACTTTGGTCTTGCATACGCAATATATAATCATCGTGTGTGGTATGGTGGTATGTGGTAGTGTTGCAAATTATTTCATCTTTTACATATTGGTTCGATTCATACCTTGAAGCTGCAATTTTACAATAACATTTACAAGTATTCGTGTAGAAGTATTCATGTACATAGTATATTCCGTAAATTGTGTGTCAAAACAGAGTTTGAATTTCGTCCTATTGTCTATGTAAACTGATTTCTAAACTTCTGATGAAGATCGTAATATTTACCTGGCACATTATCGAAACATTCAGCCATAGATAAGTTGAAACAAAGATGGTGTTCATCCCCTTTTTGAAGGTATAGAATACTTCCTTTGGTCATGATCGAGGAAGTTATTCCCTTATAAACACGTGAAGACTATTTGAAATAACCTTATCGTACAATACTCCAGTAGTTTGAGACGCTAAGAAGTGCTTCAAACTAGGAATTGGTCGGCCACATTGGTTTGTCTGGAACCAACCGATTAAGGATATTTTATGTAAAATCTGGTGCAAGATGTAAACATGTGCAAGTGAAGTTTAAACAATCCATTGTGATTTATCAAAATAATATTTTACTTTCTGTTGATACTAAATAGGTTACAAATAGTTTTTTATTAATGTGGCTCATAGACAACATGATAGCGGAAAGATGGGATACATTGTATTCAAATTAGCATATTCTGCTGTGATATATCAACGACTCACTGGGTGATTCAGCATTATACGAATACCTTGTCGGATTAGATAAATACCTAGTCGGATAAGATGAATACTTAGTCGGATAACGAATGAGCGGTAAAAAGGTTTAATTTGATAGGTTCTTAAACCGTAAATATCACATTCAAAGTTTATAGAAAACAATAAAAGGATTCATGCCATAACGCAATTAAGACATTACACAAAACATATGTTCGACATGTATCTGGTACATTTCATATCATAACCGGTGATCGCGGAACATAGAAAACACAAGGACGTGTCAATACTTAGTTCCAGTGTTGTCCCTATATTAGGAATGGCTTAAATTAAAACTCCCCCCTCGCAGTATAACAAAAGGTGACGCACAAATAACCCGAGCATCTTTAAAGGTCCATTTTAATGGAAAGCAACGACAGCATCATTTATCGCACCAGCCACCCACGAAGTTGTAAGTCTACAACTTAATCATTGCATCTGAGCATCGAATGAATACAATCCCAGCATCAATCCAAGAAGAGGTAAGTGTTGTGATGAAGTTAATATTTACATATCTCCCTCTCTCTCTCTCTCTCTGTCTGTGTGTATGTTTGTGTGCGTGTGCGTGCGTGCGCCCATGTGTGCATGCGTGCGTGCGTGCGTGTGTGCAAGTCAAGATACATACTTTTCATTTAAAATGATAACAATAATAACAATAATATACTTATAATAAAAATATTAGCAATAATACTAATAATAATAATAATAACTCCAAAATAATGAAATCATTATTAAATAAAGACAGGATAGAGGTAATTGAAGAATCTCTAGCTGGATATTTAATTTTGTTCGTTAAAACACATCATAACAAACTAGTATTAATTATTTCCTGAATGACATATTTTTCCCTAATAATAACAATAACAATAAAAAAAGTACTGTAGCAATATTACAGAAGCCACTAATGATGTGAGTTTAGTACAATGTCTATCTGGAGACAAGATAATTCAGTTTGGATCACTTGCGTAATCTCCCAGCCTGTGGATGCTTCTGACCGGTCAGTTATATAAATAGGTACCTCCGGGAAGCTGTAGAAGGCCTCACTTTGTGGAACACGTTGTTGGAATAGAGTAATATCTCACAATATATCCTTAAGCTTCACGTGGCCGATGTTACTTTTGGTGTAAATAACATGCATTTATCAGATGTTTAGCTAAACGTGGGAGTTATTTTATTTTGGGACTATTACAATATGTTGAAAATGAATTTATCCGATTTTTAGGCCACTTGACTAAATCTACACTATTATTATTATTATTATTATTATTATGTACCATATAACTATTTACAGTGCTATGTTTGTTTGTGTTAGGGGTTAAATATAATTAAATAATATAATGCGTTGTTTCACAGAAAGAAAACAATCGGCATTTGTGGTTATAATAGTTAATTCTTGAAATTTGACCGAATCCCAATTCTTTAACTAGAAAATGAAACTTACGTCACTTAAATATTTAGCTATTAATGAATTTCTTTACACTTTGTGCCTAAGGGAATGAGTTAGTGAATAATTAATCTTATCTAAAAACCAGCTTTCCGGTGGAACTATTACATAAGAAGATGGCCGAACCGAAGCAGTTTACTATGGATGAAATATCCCAGAAAAAAAAACATTGGCAGTGAGATTCGATCAATTGATCTAGAGGTCTGCACTGAAATGTTCTATCAACTGGACCAGGGCAGCATAAACTAAATATTCATATAATTTATCCTAGGGTCGATGTTAAACCATACCCCTCCCCCCAAAAAGAAGAAAAATCAACAAAAACAAAGCCTGATAATTGTAGTTTGCAAAAGCTGTATATGTTATTGTGTGCGCGAGTTGTCTATAAATGTCAATGTGTGTGTTTGTGTTTTTGTGTGTTTGTTTGTGTGTCTGTGTGTTGGGGGGGGGGCGGTGTGTTTATTGTTGTTCTGTTCTATACTTGAATATTTAATTCGCAAAACTAATGTACAGAAGTCAATTTACAAGTTAAATGCTGCTCTGTATAATAAAGCCTCTGGAAGACAATGGCGAAGAACTATTACTATGCTTCTTAAATACAGCAGCTGATTTCAGAAGTAAATATTAAATTATCTTCTTGGAACACCTCTTGACGCATTCTATTACGCATGCACATTGAATAACACATACACACACACACACACACACACAACATATATAAAATATATATATATATATATATATATATATATATATATATATATACATAACACAACTAGTGAATTTTACGATACTAATGGCTGACTCATTGTACACAGACTATGAGTTTGCCCAACCCTTATACTAGGTGTGCCACTGAGCTAGATTATTTTCGAGGATATGGGCGCTATAGATGTTTTGTCATTATTAATTATTATTAGTGTTATTATTTAAAGATGACAACATCTTAACAGACACATTGTGAGTATTTGACATATTTCATTATCATTATTCATTAACGGATAACAAGCATCCTCTACCTATAAGGTGTGATGATTTATTTCTCAATCTATTCCATGTTTGTTTCTTTCTTCGTATATCTCATTTCTTCATAGATCTAGGAGTCTCTCTCTTTCCCCCCTCTCTCTCTCGCTCTCTCCCCCTCTCTCTCCCTTTCTGACTGTGTGTGTGTATGTGTGTGTGTGTGTGTGTGTCTGTCTGTTTGTCTCTCTCGTGCAACTTACTTAATACACACACACACGCACACACACACAACTATATATATATATATATATATATATATATATATATATATATATATATATATAATTACATAAATACCGTAATAACCTTACAACAATCAACTATAATGTTATATATGTCTATTCCTTACCTAAGTCTAACAATTCCAGTTTCATTTAATATCGCTCGTCTTTCTTAACATAATCTGGAGACGGAGAAATAAATATAATATTTTAATTTAATTAACGTGTCATGGCTATGACTGACGTTAGTTTCTATGGAAACATGAAGCCTTCATTCAGTCTGTCTCTCTATCAGTCTATTTATCTGTCTGTCTGTCTATCTGTCCTAAGTCTAACAATTCCAGTTTCATTTAATATCGCTCGTCTGGAGACGGAGAAATAAATATAATACTTTAATTTAATTAACGTGTCATGGCTATGACAGACGTTAGTTTCTATGGAAACATGAAGCCTTCATTCAGTCTGTCTCTCTATCAGTCTATTTATCTGTCTGTCTGTCTGTCTATTTATCTGTCTGTCTGTCTATCTGTCTGTATGTCTCTCTGTCAGTCTATTTTTCAGTCTATCTGTCTGTCGGTCTATTTGTATATATGTCTCTCTGTCAGTCTATTTATCGGTCTGTCTGTCTGTCTCTCTATCTGTCTGTTTATCTCTCTATAAGTCTATTTATCAGTCTGTCTGTTTGTCAGTCTTTCTATCTGCATATTTTTCTCTCTATCAATCTATTTATCAGTGTGTTTGTCTGTCTGTCTGCTTGTCTGTGTTTGTTTGTATGTTTGTCTGTCGGTCTATCTATCTGTATGTCTGTCTCTCTATCAGTCTATTTATCAGTCTGTCTGTCTGTCTATATGTCTGTCTGTCTATTAATCAGTATGTCTTTCTGTATATTTGTTTGTCTCTCTGTTTGTCTCTCTGTCTGCTTGTCTATCTGTCTGTTTAGCTTTTTGTCTTTCTATCAATATATTTATCAGTATGTCTGTCTGTCGTTCTATCTGTCTGTCTTTCTATCTCTCTGCCTGTCAGTATATTTATCAGCCTGCCTCTCTGTCTGTCTGTTTATATGTCTGTTTGACTGTATGTCTGTATGTCTGCTTGTTTGTCTGTTTTTCTGTATGTCTCTCTATCAGTCTACTTATCTGCCTGGAGTATGTATGTCTGTCTGTCTGTATGTCTCTCTATCAGTCTATTTATCTGTCTGTATGTTTGTCTGTCTGTATGTCTCTCGATCAGCCTATTTATCTGTCTGTATGTCTGTCTGTCTGTCTCTCTACCAGTCTATTTATCTTTCTTTCCGTCTGTCTGTCTGTTTATCAGCCTATTTATCTTTATTTATGTCTGTATGTCTGTCTGTCTCTCTATCAGTCTATTTTTTTTCAGTCTGATTGTCATTCTCTCAGTTTATTGGCCAATCTCTTTCACCACCTCCCCTCTCTGAGTTTGGCGTCACTTCCTCTGACTCCCTTATAAACTGTCTGAACCAATCAATCGTTCATTCACTCGCCCACTCACTCACTCACTCACTCACTCATTCATTCACTCTCTTTTTATCTTACAAATAATAAAAAATAATAAGTGAATAAATAAACAAATTAAGCTGTATTAAATAATAAATCTAATAATATCAATAAATGTAACATAAGTTTACTATGTGGGCTGAAACTGATAGCTAGCATTATGGGCAGATAAACATGATGTTCTCTTCATCTTCAGGAAGCTTATGGACTATTTTGTGCTTATGTCGGAAGCAGCCTTCACTTTTATTTCGTGTTTTCTGACAGAATTGACATTTTTAGCCCAAAGCAGGTTGTGTGTTACGATTTCGAAAATAAGACAATGAACTATATTTGCGCCTTTAAAGCGTCGATTGTTCTACAAAGGTCATCGTGCCTGGCCAAAGGGCGAGAGGTGCATTCATGAATGTTACATAAGACCATAGAGTGGCCAGGCCAGCGGCTTTTGTCTTCTATAACCTTAATGTCGAGCTGGCACGGTGTGTGTTTAGACTCCCTTCTCGTCACCTGCAGCCTTTGGCTTTAATCAAATTTGATGTCTTAGGCAAATATACCTGTCGTCTTAGGTATGATGGCGGGTCCTGTGATATATGTTGGGGGAATAAACCTGGCGAGTGAGTGAATGAGGCAGTGAGTCAGTGAGTAAGTGATCAGTAGCTCGATATCGATCGTCACCAAACATCGGAATTTATACACAAATGATGTAATTATTTTATGGCAATTTTATGGCTATATATATATATATATATATATATATATATATATATATATATATATATAATTTCAAGAATACTACTGTTAAAAGATTCCATTTTCCGAGGCAATTCTGTTATGTTGAATATTTAGCCAATCTTGTGCTTCATCCAATTTAATACTAAAATCAGATCCAGTCAGAAAATAATCTACACCAACCTCGCGCTGGAAATTAACAGTAGTGTTCCCTTATCGCTTCTCTATTGGTACCAAGCCAAGCGTTGCTTTAGCCAACCGTCAGAAGCAAATAGCCTGTAGTATACACTGAAGGCAGTCAACCCCCAAGCACCACCCCCATAACACACCCACATATCCAGACACATCACGCCATGACATCGTCTAGTTGTTAGATAAATGCCAGGTAATGTTTTGTAGAAAACTAGAGCAATTATGAGGTAGCTATGAATATTCCATGTTAGGTAGTTACATTAGAAAAGTCACATTATGACAGTGCTGTCAGTAGAAATCTAAATGTTGATATTTTACGGCCACTTTTGTGCACAAGGTAGGCTAAATGGGCCGCGCGACCACCTAAGGTAATGAGTCGAAGTGAAAGATGAAACAACCTTCTGGTTGGGATTTGAACCCAGGTTCTATAGATATGTGGCCACCCGCACTACCAGTTACGTAACAACTTTATTTTGAAAAGTGCTTAGAAAAACAAAGTTACTTTTCTTCATTTGAGTTTCCTGGCGAATTGTCGAAATAATATAATCTCAAGTAAATATTTTATACGGCGTGTTTTCTCTAAAGATTCACAAAACAGATACTTGCCATCTATTCAAATAGAGATATTATCTAGTCAATGAAGACGATGTTTTATGAACGGGGGACGCTGCCTGTCCCCATGGAGACCACGTGTGTCATACGCTCCTGGGATTTTGCAATGTCTAAGAAAGGAAATCCTAGCCGGAGAGCAATATTAAACATGGTCACAGCATGCGTTTATAAAATATGTTATATAACATAGACATAGATAATACAGCTGTTATCTAGTGGGATGATAAAGATCATCGTTGAATGCTTAATATTCTGACTGTATACGACCTTCGGGCTATTTTGACTGTATACAACCTTCGGGCTATTCTGATTGTATACAACCTTCGGGCTATTCTGACTGTATACAACCTTCGGGCTATTCTGACTGTATACGACCTTCGGGCTATTTTGACTGTATACAACCTTCGGGCTATTTTGACTGCAAATTCCGATATTTGTCTACCGTAAAGGATTAGAAAAGGCTACACAGCCGTTTAGCCGGTCTAGATCAGTAAACAATGATAGTATAATACATAGATTTGTTGGCGATTGATTGGCCAAATAACTAAAAGAAAGGTTGATGATGGTCTTTTACTAGGACATTGTATTTTGACATCTAAGATATTATCCTTATAATATCTACGACTCCAGAGTTTAACGAATAAGAACCACATATGACATATCCAGAAAAAAAGTTGAATTCCAGTGATTAAAACCCCTCATTGGCTAATGAATACGTATTATATAATATTAACTACTACTACTACTACTACTACTATTATTAGTGCCACTACTACTACTACTACTAGTAGTAGTAGTAGTACCACCATTACTACTATTACTACTACTACTACTACTACTACTATTACTACTACTACTACTACTACTACTATTACTACTACTACTTACTACTACTACTACTACTACTACTACTAATAATAATAATATATAATAATAATAATAATAGTAATATTATTTTCAGCCAATCAGGCAGCTCCAAAGTTTTCTCCGGCGAATATTTCATCCATTGTAAATTCTAAATTTGTTTAGAATTAGTCTTCGTGATGAAGCAGTCCATTATAGACCGTATGCGTCTCCCTCACTTGATGTAGCCAAGCCAACTAGAAGAGCTGCCATTTTGGCTATATGATAATAATAATAATAATAATAATAATAATAATAATAATAATAATAGCTATCCTATTATACTTGTGCAATTTTCTTCCATCCGAAAAGTCAATAACTCTCTTTTAATTAAAATGTATTAGCATCCATTAGATATTCGCGGCTTATCACGCCAGTTAACGTATGACGTAGCAAATTAAGAAATCCGAACCGGTATGCACCAAGTTTCGAGTTGCCCACTCCACTACTCAGCCAAGAAGCACCACAACTTACTGGTTTGCACTAATTAGCCGTCTCTCTGAATATTTCATGAATAATTAATGAGTTCTTGACGAAAGATAATGACGATGGTAGAATGATAATCTAATTTACATTTTGCGGGGAGTGAATGATTCACAAAACATTCTGCATTTATCATTTGATGAAGTTTTGGTAATTATAATTTTTCATTTTAAAGTAGAGGGAATCGTGGCTGGCTCAGTTGGGAGAGACACGGACAGAATCTAATAGTTTACAGGTTTGAAGTTCAACTGAGTATCTCCAATGGTTACCCACTTTATGAATTCGGTAAATAAGTGCGGGTTTTTTAACGACTTTAATATGCGTTGTTTGTGTGTCTTAAAGGGAAGTAATATACACCGAATGTGTTTGAGAATGGCGTCAGATTTTATACGTATCAGTGAATCATGACGATTGCTAAATTACTGATATCTCTCAACACCTATCTCTCAACACCTGGAAGTGCATTTCTGCTGATGGACAAGGATGACTGGACGAAATAAATGACGCTGCGCTGTCTCTGTTTATGCTAAGAAACCTCTCTCGATGAACCTGGATTCCATTAACTGATAGTGAAGGACGTAGTATCGGCTGATCATAAGAACTACATTGATACAGTCTAGATGTAGAGATGTACATATCGTAAAACTATTGAAGCTGACTAGCAACATTCGTCAGTCGCGGTGCTAAGAACATCCACAGATTTGATTAATTATTAATATTCGAAGAAACATAACTCATAAATTTCATATGCCAAACATGAGATACATTCTAGCAGCAATAACAACAACAACAACAACAATAAAAATATATAAATAAAAATAACTAAATAACTAAATAAAAATAATAATAATAAAATACAGATTTAATTAATAGCTCTTACTATCAGGTATTATTCAGGTATTATTCAGTATAGTGAAGCCTAAAATATACTGTAGCATAGTTCTCATCTTCGCCATCAACCTGTTGCAGCAAGTTTGGCCTACTGCGTTACACACACAGATGCCGCGCCACTTTTGCTGCCATTCAGATACCCACAGCAGTATATTTAACCGGATAACCTGAGTTAGTAAATTTTGTTAAGAAACTCTTGTAATTATTCTGTAACTGAAATGCGGGCCTCAGAAACATATACATTTACTCATAGATACGAGATTAGCGATTTGTTTTTGAGGCGTCGAATTGGTGCACGTCCCAAGGTGAAGGGAGCTGGGAATATTTGATGACGGGGAATCAGTGAATGAGTCGCTTTGATTCTGCATATGTTCTATAACACGGAACAGACGACTGAACACCTATCCCGTTGAAGAAGCATATGGCTAGCGGGTAAGCTTTACTGATGGATGAAACAATCGATCGACAAAAGCAATACGACGATTGGGTGAGTAAAATAGTGCGTCAGCGAGTAAGCGAAGGATTGAGCATGCGATTGAAACAGTCAGCCAGTCATTTATTCAGCCAGTATGTCGGCCATTTAATTAGCCAGTTAGTCGGGCATTTAGTCGGGCATTTAGTCAGCCAGCCAATTAATTAACTAGTCGGTCGTTATGTCAACATCCTTTTTATAGTAAAATTTTATAATAAATCTCGCTATATATCGTTTTATTTGTTACCCTTATTCTGTTTATGTTTATGTCCGATCACTCCGTAAATAAGGACGCCATGTCCTGAACGACTGCCTTGTATCACATCACCTGTCTAAATAACTAACCCGTGAGATGACAGCTGCCAGCTGTGCTGTCATGTCATGCTGACATATCGCTGCGATATCTCCGACAGCTCGGTTACAATTACAGTACCGAGGCTCCATTGGCTGAGGTCGTAGATTCGGTACGCCTTGATCCGAAGGATCCAGGATTGAGTCATTTACTGATTGCTGGAATCTTTGGCAGTCAATAAATAATATACCCGCGCGACCTCGCTCAAGGAAATATCACTGATTAACTGATTAATATTATCCCGAGACAGTTGTATGTTTATATATATATATATATATATATATATATATATATATATATATATATATATATATATATATATATATATATATATATGAACATTTATTAAACAATATATTTATAGCCAACTAGTTACCATGACAACAGACATCAATAATAAACAAACATATCTAGTATTGTGTTAAGCCTCTAAACATCTGAAAACTGTTTACTCAAAACGGATAATAAAATCATAATATATTGTTAGTCTAAGCTTTAGTGGAAAGGACACCGCAGGGATGCGATGAGAGAACACCGCTATGACACTGGCACGACACGATTAGGACACCATGACGACTGATTGAAGACACCATTAAGGCACTGGAGTGGATTAAACAAGGATGAATTTCGACTCGAAAACAACAATCTGATTAAAATGCGTTGGCAGTGAGATGACAGCAAATGAATCCCTTGAGCAAACAATGATAATACGACGAGAACGTTGTTTTGACAATACGTTAATGCTACAGAAAGGTAACAACCACAACCCGATGACACTTTGAATATGCTATAAGATCATCCTTTTAACCCACATACTGGATGTAAAAGGAGGGAAACTGCGAGGACACTATGTATATCAGCATGAGTATAGTATAAAGACACCAACATGACACACGTGAGAACATCACAAATACTCCATAAAAACAGCGTGAAGTCAATGATTAAGTTTTAATAACATATAATAATGGTTAGGACACTATGCTTATCAGTATGATGATATTAGGATTACACCATAATGACATGAGAGAGTGACACGAGAGAGTGCATCACAGAAACTCTATAAGTACACCAAAAAGTCAATGATATAGTTTTAATAACGTTATACTAACCCTGAGAAAATATTATGTGGATTTCTTCTGGTGGGATTATATTAGCTAGTAAGTCATTCTAGAGGCAATGTCTTCATTTGTGGATCAACTGACGACAACATTGTTAAAGAGGGCTGTCTAGTAAAAGGATAGGGTGATAAATGGGATGAGAGAAACAAGGAAAGAAAGGCGAAAAGGATGGAAGTGGGACACCAACAGCTAATGGCTAGTCAGTGAACGACCAGGCATGAAGCATTATGTTTATCAAATCTATGACTAGCGATGTGTTAGTAAACAATCAGTTAGTGTATTGACATGTTCCTCATCAGTAGTGTTTCCTCAAAGTGAAGCTTGTGGCGTTTAGCCAAGTAACAGCTAATATTAATAATACTGAGATACGTTGTGTTATTATGTAATTATATAACTATTCTGTTACTGTTCATATTGTTTCTATTTATTGCTTTTATAATTTTAACATTTCACTTCGTCTACTTGCAGTAACATTTCGATTTTGTATATCTGTTGTTGTGTATGAGTGTTGCTGTGTTTAGCCATTTTTGGCTCACATTAGTAGGCCAAGCTAGCCATTTATTCCCGAGGTTAGTGAGACGAATTGAAGAACGAATCATCGTTTTGACGAGATTTGAACCCAGATACTCATAGATATGTGGCTAATCACGCTACTGGTTAGGCCTTTGAGGCATCAGCTAATAAAATATGCTGAATTTCCTCTAAAATAGTGGCATAGCAAAGAGGTAACTCTATGAACTTCCTACACTAGCTGAACTATGCTAGAATTGTGTTTCATCTTTGACTACGCCACATTACCTTTGGATGTCACGTGACCCATTTAGCCTACCATGTACAAAAAAGGGGCCGTGGAACAGGAACATTTACCTCTATGTTTAATCATATAAAAGGTAAACACCACTGCAAAACCCAGCTTAATATTACTATTACTACTACTACTACTACTACTAATAATAATAATATTAAAAATAATAATAATAATAATAATAATAATAATAATAATAAGCAGATTCAATATCATCAAAAAATAAATGTGTCTTCCCAATTTCCGATAACGCCACATAAACGTCACCACTATTTACCATCACTTGCCATCAACACCGCCATTAACTAGAACAATTAACGAGCGAAATGGTGCAACACAATTAACTAGATTAACGTCGAGGCGGGGAGCTAAAACAAATATTAAGAACAAACCGGAGAAAGCTGAAATCCATTCATCCCGCTGATAAACAAAGAAGTTATGTGATTTTATATCCAGTAATAATCTTCAATATCTTACACACCGTCGTTGATTGGCATTATTCATAATAATTCTCGCGAAATGATTTTAATTGTATTCGCTTAGATTCATATTCTTACACGTCTGACTCCATCACTCTGTTAGAGATTTCAGTAAAATTCTGTTCGTTCGAACAGCTTCCCTTTTGAGGGATGTACATAGGGAAAATGTGGCTATAGTACTGTCACTTCGGTGCATATGGTTGGCTAACTGGACCAAACAAACACCATAGCTAATAAGGCATAGCTAGATGAAACATCCTCCAAACAATGCCAGGCACAAAGGCATATTTAGAGTATTATTACTAATCTAACTGTGTTTTGTTTTATGTTTCAATGTAGCAAGCGGGTATAACACTTGAAAAATCTACTTTTTTATTTACCCATCAATGTGTACATTTTCGTAAATACATATATAAAACAACCGAGCTTACATGTCAGTTTATCTCCACGAAAGTGAAAGTCCTTTCTCAAGGGTGAATTTATTTATAGAAAAGTCTTATCACAGTTTATTTCAATTCCGTGCTTTCGTTTTGCATTTGTCATTACAGTTATTATAAAGATTATATAGGTCTATCATAATTTGCATATTGTGATTTCGATGGTTCTGTAGTGGAATTCGTGCGTCATAGCGTTAGTGTGTCTTCCTACATATCGTAAGAGGCTTACTAAAAGTGGCACTTGCTGTGCTGATATTTGGCAATTCTTACTCATCCATTTGCTCATTCACTCATTCACTCTCTCCGTAAGTGCCCGACTATTTACTGTAATCCTTTTATTATCAGAGCCTCAGATTGTAGGGATCCTGGAATTGTTTAATATCATTTATCTAGTAAGTAGCACATCGGATGTTTGTTCCAGGTTTGCTCAAGATCAAACAAACTGAATTGAGTATTTTCTAAACATGAAATTCTTTATTTAACTATCTCGCATTATACTAATAGCAAGAGTAATAATTTTGTGTGTGTGTAATATATATATATATATATATATATATATATATATATATATATATATATATATATATTATATACCATATTATATATCACACAACACCTAATAACATTAACGTCTGTATATAGAAGTTGGCGCATTCACCAGACTATACAACTCTCCTATATCACGATGTCTTTAGTCAATCAATCATTGTTCTTTATCAATAGGTGACAACCTAGACCTGGCTGGGGTCATTTAGGTACACATCAGGTAGTTAATCATTTAGTGTAGCTTACATCACTGATAGGTCTGTCTTATTTATCAAGACTGTAAAGGATCCAGATTGAGAGAGTAATGGATGAACTAGTACTATCTAAATACGATATCATAAAGGTAGAGTTCTAAATAGATATGGTAGAGAGTGTTTTATATATATATATATATATATATATATATATATATGATTCAAAATAGAGGTTTTCTAATAGTGACTTGCTAATAAATGGAGATCATAGCATATCTATATCTCTCGATACGGTGTAGAGAGAGTGTAGATTGTGAAATAGATAGAAATACAGACAGAGGTAGATAAAAACGCATATACAGTGATATATAAGTATATGGAGAGAGATGATGTGTGTGAGTTTATGAATGAATGAGTAAGTGGGTGAGTGAGTGAGTTTTATGAGTACATGAGTGAGTGAGTGAGTGCATATTGAGTGAGTGAGTGAGTGAGTGAGTGAGTGAGTGAGTGAGTGAGTGAGTGAGTCAGTCAGTCAGTCAGTCAGTCAGTCAGTCAGTCAGTCAGTGAATCGGTGAATCAGTGAATATGTGAGTCAATGGAAGATAATACATGATGGCAACATGGTCAGTCATCGAATCCCGCATGCTTGCAACAACTCACTCCCAATTCACCTATACTTCATACAGCGCCATCTAGAAGTCGCCATTTGTTCTTATAGTATCTGGCACTTTTAAAATAGGGATGAGGAATCATTGAGATTCGTGAATAACCAGTGGCATTGTCTGTAGCTTTAGCTTCACCAACGCCACATCCACGGCCTTACAGTCTGGCCTTATTCGCTAACACTGAGTCCTGATCAAAACATTTCTAAAACGATAATTTTGTTTGTATTTATCATATAAATGGTTAGTTAAGGTATCGTTAATATGCCTTTTCTTAGCTGATAATAATATAGGTAAATGCAGTCTAGCTGTTTGTAAGCATAACTACAAGAAAAACACTCTCGCCCAACATCGTTTTCACCAGAAATGCTATCAGTTGTAAGTCCTTCTTTGACAGAAATGCTCAAAATTACCTCTGATCTAAACTGTCTGATCTAAACATAGTCGCTACTGAAACGTAAACCCAAATGTGACATTTGAGGATGTGAAAAGTTCCTCGAAATCCAATTCTAGTAGAGGTTCGTATGTCACCGTTGAGGTTAATTTCCAGAAATTAATGGCATCATTTATATATGGCTGCATAGCGAGTAAGGGGTGTTTACAAAGAGTACAATTGCTCTGTTGTTGGCCTTTCACATGGTGCAGACGATCTCTGTGATGCCAAATCACGGTCGTTTGAGGGCACCAGGTCAGTAAAGCATCCTCGGAGGACATCTATACTAGGCACTGGAGCCATCTCACAGTATAAACCATGTAATTTGACACATCAACCAGACAAACTAGCTAACCGAGCCGGGCGCCAACTCAAACATAACACATAACTCACACTCTGAACATGACCACTTCTCCAGACGCGAACTAGAGCGCCACTGTTGCTTGGCCTAATCCACAGACCATTTGGGGGGCGCCACCACTGAAGCTATTGTGTCTGCAGACCCTAATGGGCTTCTTGTTGCGACTGTGCCTCCGGAACAGTCACTGGTCGTTAAGAAATCAATGGGGACAACATTCAGCGCGACACGGGAGGTTGTGAAATGGCCGATTGCTGTCAGAGTTTCTTTTTTGTGCTGGACGTAAACAGAATGACTGGAACTGTGCATCGTAATAATGAGTTGAAGCAAAATAATGTCTTGTATGAGACACCGAATTAGCATAGATTGACAGCATAACATAGAGTACTGTTTGACAGAAACAGAACATAATAGAAACTGATTTCAAATACATATCATGTAGGAAATGTTATAAAAG